>JACDJE010000119.1:1098099-1622818 GCA_016647715.1 Pavo muticus | reverse complement strand
GCTCCGCGCGTGTGCGCGCCGCCGCCGCCCCACGCTCCCACGTCGCCGCCCGCCATAGGGCGCCCGCGTCCAACGCCGCCGCCTCCTCATTGGCCGCCGGCGACGCCATTTTGAGAGGGGCTTCCGGCGGGGCGGAGCTGTGCGCAGCGGGAAGGGTCGGGGGGGGGGCGGGGATCCGACGGCAGCGGCTGCGGTAGCGATGCTACGGGAGGGCCGGGCAGCGGGAGGAGCAGCCGGAGAGCGGGGCTGCACTGCGCTGCTGCCCGGCGAAGTGAGCGGGTACCGTCCGCGGAGCTGCTCCGGAACCGCGGAGCTGCGGCACTGAGGGACGCGGGCGGTGGGTGGGGGATCCTAATGAGAGGTCTTTCCCAACCGTAATGATTGGATGATACACGGCACACAGAGAGGAGTTTCAGCATTTAATAACACAGAACAGTACAGGAACGTTTAAAACATCGGAGTTAAGAAGTGAGGAACCTTTACACGTCAGAGTGAAGAACCCCTGAGTCTCTCTGACATCACCGTTACACACCGGGAACCCTCCCAGTGCCGGGATTCAACCCGCACAACGCTGAAGGAAACAAAGCACAGCTCGTGTGTTTAGAAAAGGTGTTTCTATTACAAAGAGATACAAATATTCCAGTAAAAAAAAACCAACAAAGGTCCCTTCTTGAAGCGCGAACTGACAGGAAGAGGAGAACCCAACTGGAGCACATTCTCAGTCAACAAGCATTTCTGGCTCCTGGCAGAGGCTCCAGCAGCACAGCAGCAGCCCCGGGTTGGGCGGTGTGTCCCCTCCATGCAGGGCTGCAGCACAGAGGAACCTCCTGCAGCTCCTCTGGACGACAGGGCTGTGTCAGTGGTCGGCGCTGCTCTGCAGGTACCTGTCCAGGAACTGGGAATAGCAGCCCAGAGAACAGAAGTAGCACATGATGGGCGCCTCCGTGCCACCCATGTTGTCCACCAGGACCACGGTGTGAGCCACGTGGTGCAGGTTCATGGTCACCGTGAGCTGAATGAAGCTGCTCAGGCAGGCGCTCCCGCACTGGCAGGTCTTGGCCACTTCCAGATCCTCGCAAAGGTGGGAAGGCAGCAGCTGACAACCGTATGGGATTCTGTTGGACAAGAGCAGGAGGTGAAATCAACCAGCGTCACTCAAACACAGCGGTGCTGCACACTGTCAGTCAGTGCCAAACTGATACCGTCCCCAGCACAAAGCTGAGGTGTGGCCGCTTTCTGAGACAGCCACAGATCTCACACAGCTGTGTTTCTCACCCCCAAGTCCCAAGGGTTTGACCTCCGGAAAACACTGCAACAAGAAGCAGGGATTCCCACAGATTGCAGCAGCCTGAATCAGTGACAGGGAATCAGGGAGAAACAGAAGTGAAAAGATGAAGCAAAACGTACCCCAGTAAATGCTTGCCCTGCCCTCTCGTTGGCCAGGCGGGTCACCCAGCTCAGCCTGGTGCTGGGTATCCACGAGGCAGTTCTCATTCTGACATGAGGAAGCAGCACCCCAAACCTGCAGAGGGCACAGGGGTGGCTGTGAACCCTCTGTGCTGCTCAGGAGAAATGAAGGCTCTCTCGTTCAGGTGCTGTTGCCGCTGACACAACAGAATCGCTTCTGTTTAAATTGGCAGCAGGGCGGCGCTGCTTTTGGGGCACAAAACAAGAATCCCTGAGCGCTGGTAACTCGCAGGTGTGTGGAAGCCACCAGCTGTCACGCAGGACTGGCAGAGTAGGTCTGACTCACATCACTGCACCTACGTGTCCCATTCTTTCAGCGTGCCGTCATTCACATAGCTCAGGCTCCTGTGGTTGTTGTCACCAGCTCCATTTCAGGACATCCTTTTTTCCGGTCAGGACAAACACAATCACAGCTCTGGTGCCTGCCCAGAACGCCACTACGAAGATTGATTTCCAAGTGTTTGCTTTTGGGTCTTGTTTTTACAGCTTATTGTCACTCCTGTTTCTTACTCTGTCAATTCTCACACGCAGTGAATGTCAGACAGAATGCCTGTTGCCTACCTGCTACTTTTTTGGGGGGGGGTGGAGTGGGTTGGGTGTGAAGATAATCACAGAATGGCCTGGGTTGCAAAGGCCCACAGTGCTCATCCAGTTCCACCCCCTGCTATGTGCAGGGTTGCCAACCAGCAGACCAGGCTGCCCAGAGCCACATCCAGCCTGCTTGAATGCCTCCAGAATAATCACACTTAGCAAGTCCATTCCATGTAAGAAGCCCCTGCACGCCGTGCCCCAAGCGTTCCCTCCCTCAGTGCTGCTGCAGCAGTCACAGCAGGCTGCCAGTGGTGCTCCCACAGCTGTGCGAGCGGGGGCTGATTCCACTGCCCCCACCTTCCTGAGCCTCCTGCAGCAGAAAGCAGACACTGCAACCCCTCTGTGATTTATGTAAGGTCAGAAGTGGGCAAGGTTTGAACCTGAACGCTTGGCTGCTCACCTCACCTGCAGGGTGTGCCCCGTGTGCCTGCGGACACCTGGAGCACGGACTGCTGAGCAATCAGCCCAGGATTGCTGGGCTCTCCCAAGCCCAAGGCAGGAACGGGCACACCACACAGGTCAGGAGAACCTCGGGTCTGTCTGTCAGCACCTGTCTGTACCCGTGACTCTCTTCCATCGTCCCGCTCCCTTTCCACCCAGAAGAGCAGAGTGGGAATGGCAACAGCTGGTTCCACAGGCAGGGGCACGCAGTGAGAGCTGTGAGTGGTGTGAGGGCAGGGGGGAGCCAGCAACAAACCCAGCAGCCTGGCCAGCACGGCAGTGACTTACTGGAACTGCTCAGCTTGTGCATGGTGCCATGCAGAGCAGCCTGACCTCATTGCTGTGTGGCACAGGGTAATGTTCTCCCAGTGCTGTTCTCACATGGGAAGGCACAGCTACGGCCTGGATTTTCCCATGTGTTTTTAGCATAGTTTAATATGAGCACAAGATGAAGGGCAAGCATGTTTGAAAGCAATTTCCAAGCCAGAGCCCAAGAGAAAACATGACCCGAGCCATGAAATCTGCTGTAACGTAAGCTCCTACATATAAAAAGCTGGAAGCAGTTCAGGATTATAGAGCTGAATCTTCTCCTGTGGCTGGCAAGAGTACTCTGTTATGGTGCCCTCATCCTGTGGATACAGCTCATTTCAATCTACAGCGTTCTCTAAATGCTTCTGAGCTGCCAACTTACTGCTGGAACCTGTGGTACCCTGGATAATAACAGCATTAATTTACGAGCAGAATTCAAAGCCATTTGAGCATCCTGAAGAGCAGTTCCCACTAATGGGAAAAAACCAAACCAGGGAAGCTGAGTGGGTCTGAGACAGAGAAGGTGAAACGTGTGCCCATCGTGCTACCCTTACCTGTAATTCACAGTAGCTCTTGCAGCACATTCTAATAAAGTCAATGGTATTTTCAGTTGTATGTTGGGAAGAAGGGGATTGGGCTGTTCAAAAGGATTTCCAAAGAGATCCAAGTTCTCAAGACAGAGCTTCCTGAAGTCGCTGGGCAGGAAGGGCAGTTTGTTTCGAGCTGCTGACAGAAAGCGCAGACGATCCAACTGGCCCATCTTGAACGGCAACCTGATCAACTCATTGTCATCCAGCTTCAAATTAACGAGCTCTCGCAGCTGGCAGAACTGAATCGGAAGGGCTTTAATTTTGTTCTGGCTGAGGTCCAAACACTGGAGAGATTTCTGAAGGGTAGAGCTGCACAGGGCGCTGCTGAACGACTCCAGGTGGTTGTCGTGCAGGTTCAGCTCCTGAAGGAAGACCAGCTCACCGATGGTGGCCGGCAGCTGCTTTATGTGGTTGTGACTCAGGTCCAACTTTCGCAGCTTCTTCAGACACAGCACTCGTGTGTCGATCCGAGCCAGCCTGCAGTACGAGGCCTGCAGGTGTTCGAGGGAGCAGGGGAAGCTCTTGGTGAGCGGATAGTCCCTTCTGGAAGTGATGATCATTTTGGTTTTAGGCTTCTCAACCTCTGAGGTCTTTGCTGGTACTAAAGCTGAGAGTGGGAGAGCAGCAACGTCGGTCCCTTGGTGAGCCAGTCTCACAGCTGAAAGGAAAGCCTTTAGATTGCTGGCATTTGCCTGCAGGACAACACAAGCGTGGCATTAAATGTTCATTATTCTTGCACTAATTTGTACAATAGCTTTTGGAACTATTTTGTACACATAAGAATCCTAGAATGGCCTGGATTGAAAAGGCCCACAGTGCTCATCCAGTTCCAACCCCCTGCTGTGTGCAGGGTCGCCAACCAGCAGACCAGGCTGCCCAGAGCCACATCCAGCCTGGCCTTGAATGCCTCCAGGGATGGGGCATCCACAGCCTCCTTGGGCAACCTGTTCCAGTGCGTCACCACCCTCTGGGTGAAAAACTTCCTCCTAATCTCTAACCTAAACCTCAGTTTAAGACCATTCCCCCTCGTCCTCTCACTACCCACCCTCGTCAGCAGAGGGTGACAGGACACACTAGGCAGCTCTCCCCAGCTACAGGCAGAGCTGTCATGCTCCCAAGTAAGGAGCAAACCGAAGCTGAAAGGAAGAAGAAAAAGTACTCCAGATCTGTAAGGACCAATAAAGCAACTCACTGCTAGAATGAAGTTGCAGGCAATATTTCCTGGCTCCCTTGGTGTGAGATGCAATAGCTACCTGCTTCTCGTAACTAAACGCAGTGGGATGTTTAAGTAATTTTACACTGTTTACATGAGTTGAAAATAAGAGCAGTTTGTGTTCTGGGTGTTTAAAACAGATTTCCTCCACAATACCTACAGAAAGGGGCTATAATGTCTCTAAGAATATGTTGAGTAAAAAACCAAGACAAAAAGGCAGGAAAAAAAGCGAAAAGAATTATCTGGAAGCGTTCAGGAAGTAATTTTCTGCCACAGGTCCAATGTCTTCCCTGTAGAAAAGATGTCAGAACACTGTATTGGTGTGCTGCGGCACCACACAAGCCCTGCGTTCCAGAGCTAAATGAGAGATGACAAGGCAAGTGGAGATTATGGAGCTGTCAGACCTTGCGTGCGGTGCAGCAGGCACAGACCTGCTGAGGGCAAAAAGCCCAACACAAACCCACAAAACACACTGACTTTGTTACTTTTGCTCCAGGGAAATGCTCCAGACTGATGTTTCTCAACTTAATTTCTGACGGGGCTGATCACAGCACACCACCTGGCAGCTACAAGGAGTTGAGGCTGTATTTGCATACAGTCAGCAGTCACACCCGGGAACCTCTTTTTCTACAAAGCTTTTGTCCACCTTTGAGAGTTAGGAAGTCTGGCAGTAATGAAACCATAGAATCAGAGAATGATTCAGGAAGAGACCTTCAAAAGCCATCTGGTCCAACTCCCCTGCCATGAACAGGGACATCTACAGCGAGATCAGGCCACTCAGAGCCCCTCCAGCCCGATCCCTGAAACCGAGCTGACACATCTGGTTTCAGTCCAGCAGCGACGCACTGGAACAGGTAGCCCAAGGAGGCTGTGGATGCCCCATCTCTGGAGGCATTCAAGGCCAGGCTGGATGTGGCTCTGGGCAGCCTGGTCTGCTGGTTGGCGACCCTGCCCATAGCAGGGAGTTGGAACTGGATGATCATTGTGGTCCTTTTCAACCCAGCCCATTCTATGTGTGTACTCCCACCGACCTTACTGAGGCACACGTCCACGGCGGGCTCCTTCAGGCGCACGGTGGCTTTACCCTCCTCCACGAAGCGGGTGAAGAACCGCTCCACGTTGTCCTGCACCTGCCGGGGAACAGCGGGCGCTGAGCGGGGCGGGGGCGGGGAACCCGCGCGGCCTTCCAGCCCTCAGCCTCACCTGGTAGCGAACCCCGGCCCGGTCCCGCGCCGTGCACACCATCAGGCACACGCCGCCCCGCGCCCGGCCGGGCTGGCGGCCGAGGGAGAGCAGCGCTCTGGTGCCGCGGCCGCGGCTTCGCAGCCCGCAGGTGGGCAGCAGCCGGCTCACCACCTCCACCTCGCACTGCAGCCGCATCGCCGCTCCTCCCCTCGCCTTCCCTTCCCGCCCTTCCCGCCCTTCCGGAAGAGCGGGAAGGGAAGGCGAGGGGAGGAGCGGCCAGAGCTGCGGCGTCGGGAGCGAACGCCACCTGGCGGCGGGGCGGAGCGGGAATCGTGGAGCCATAGAACCGCAGAACCATAGAACCGTCCCGTTTGGAAAAGCCCTCTGAGATCCCAACCGCACCCCACTGTGTCCCTCAGTGCCGCATCCCCGCGGTTCTTTAGTATCTCCAGGGACGGTGACCCCCACCTGTGGTACGGGGATAGGCTGAGAGCTGGGGGTGTCAGCACGGAGGGCGTTGCGGTGATAGGACAAGAGGTGCTAGCTTGAAAAAAAAAAGGGAAGACGAAGGTTACGCAGCTGTACAACTCGCTCTCGGCCAGCAGGAGGCACTGCGGAGCCAGCAGTGGCGCGGTGCTGCCAGCAGGAGGCGCTGCGCGCACGGGGCAGTACTAAGGGGTCGGGGGTCGCGGGTGGGCAAAAGGGTTGCGCTGGGTGGGCAAAAGGAACCCGCGTCTCTCTGTGTTGCCCAGGCTACGCTGCAGTGGCTATTCACAGGCGCGATCCCGCTACTGACCGGCACGGGAGTTTTGACCTGCTCCGTTTCCGACCTGGGCCGGTTCACCCCTCCTTAGGCAACCTGGTGTGCCTCGGCTCCCCGGGGCTCACCATATTGATGCCGGCCTTAGCGCGGACGCCCGCTCGGCATAGCGCACTGCAGCCCAGAACTCCTGGGCTCAAGCGATCCGGCGGGCTCAGCCTCCCGAGTAGCTGGGACTACAGGCGTGCGCCACCGCGCCCGGCAGCGGCACCACCGCAACGCCGCTACTACAGCTCTGCTCACCGCTGACGTCACCTCGCGGGGGGGGGTAGCGGCACGCTCTGCGCACGCACTGCTTTCCATGCTCCCGCGCCTGCGCTCTGTGCGCTGTGAGGGCCGCGCCGCGGTGCAGGGCGGGAGGCCGGGCAGTGTTGATTAGCGCATGCGCGGGCCGCCATCTTCCTTTCGTGGCTAGGCGCGCAGCAGGCAACATGGGACATCAGCAGCTCTACTGGAGCCATCCCAGGAAATTCGGCCAGGGCTCCCGCTCGTGGTCAGTGCCCATCCCGGGGGCGGGCGGGGTTTCTAGGACTGTCGGGTCGCGGTATTCTTTACTCTCTGGGTCTTCCTCCCCGACCCACGCCGCCATTACCCGCCCTGACCGCTTCCTTCTCTCTCCACAGCCGCGTGTGCTCAAACCGCCACGGCCTCATCCGTAAGTATGGACTGAACATGTGCCGGCAGTGCTTCCGCCAGTACGCCAAGGACATCGGCTTCATCAAGGTGAGCGCCGGGGCTGCGTGAGACCGGGGGGGCCTTTGCTTTTCCCCGCCGGTGCCTCACGCTCTTGTCGTTCTTTTGCAGCTGGACTGAGCGCTGGGAGGATGAGGCGGTCACCAGCAGATCCTGCGGCTTCCTCGGGCCTCCCCGTCCCACCTGCAGCATCTTGGTGTAGCCTCTTTCAATAAATGGTCTCCCTACCCTATTTACCTGTGCCTGACTGTTTTATGTAGCTGTTTTTGTGGCTTGTATCCCACTACCATGCCTGTTTTACGAGAGCTGGGTGCTGTATTGGCGTAAATGGGCTTGCCTTGGTCTCTTAGACTTTAGCCAGACAAAACCAAGTGATGCCTTAGTGGTGCTTTTGAGCCCTAGGGATGCAGCCTGCTTGCTCTTAGCTGCTTGGTGACTCTCATGTCATCTCACCCTCATAAATCGGGCTTCTGGGGGTCTGTTGCTGCCCTGGTCTGGGTTGATATGTTTCACAGAATCCTTTGAGTTGGAAGGGACTCTTAAAGGCTGTCTGGTCCCACTCCCTGCAGTGAACAGGAACACCCACAGATCCATCAAACGCTCAGTCCTCATCCAGCCTGACCTTGAGTGTCTCCAGGCACAGGGTACCACCTCCTCTCTGGCAACCCGTGACAGTATACCTCTCTGCCTTTACTGTAAAAAATGAAACAACAAAACCCTTCATCCTTATATCCAATGTAAATATTCCTCTTAGTTTGAAACCATTTCCCTTTGTCCTGCCACAGTGTGTCTTGCTGAAGAGTATGTCTCTTTCCTTACAAACCCCCTTTAGATCTTGAAAACCCACTCCAAGGTCTACCCGGAGCTTTCTCTTCAGGCTGTATAGTCCCAGCTCTCACAGCCTGCCCTTATAGGGGAGGTGTTCCATCCCTGAGATCATTTTAGTTGCCCTCCTCTGGATGTGCCCCAACAGATGTTTGTCTTTTTGGGTGTGGTGGGAGTCCTTACACTTCCCTCACAGAGGTAGTTCAGACAGAGGTAGAGGGGTGTCTTCAGTTCATACAAATGCCACTGATGTGCCAAGTTCTGTTATTTCTGACTTAGGGATCATTCCCAATGTTTGGGGAGGGTAGGGTGCCCTTCTCTAGGTAGGATTTGCCACTGTTTGGGGTGGCCTTATAATTAAGGGGATTAAAAGTGTCTGTCAGGAGGCTGTTCTGCTATCCAGGCTGCTTTTTATCATCTCTTCTGAAGTTATTTTGCTCTGCATTAAATTACTGAGTAGCTGAATGGTGCAGTTATACTTGAATTGGCAAATGGACCAATGCCTTCCAGCCGAGTGCCCTGAATTTAGTTAGGGAGTCCTCTTGGTCTTTTTTTTTTTCTTGTCTGGTGACTTAAATGAAACTGAACAAACTGGAGGAGTGTTGGGGGAATGGGGATATATCCCGGTGCTGGTGGCTGCATGTTCCATGTGCTATTAAAGCCTTGCTTCTGAGGTGGAGAGTGGCAGCAGACCCTGACCTTTATACCTCTCTGAATTGAAGACTGGAGGAATCTTGTTCAGGTTTCTGCGTGGACAGAAGCAGATTGGGATGTGACAGATCCTGTGGTCACAAGATCATGGAGCTGTCAAGCAGGCAGACATGCCTGACATCATGGCTTGTGGCCTCTGGTGAGCTTTAGCATCCTGCTAAGGACCTCTGACAGCATGTGGCTGTTGAGCAGGAGACTGAGATGTGTCTACAGCAAAAGCAGAAAGGCTGTGGGAGTGTATGGGAACTGTTGAATCATGGCCTGAACCTCTGATTGACCACCTGAGGCAAGCACTGAGTCAGCCATGGGAGCACAGGTGAAAGCAATTCACCTTTGTGCCTGGAAGGGGTGGAGCCAGGCTCCACCTCTCCTAGACCCCATTTAAGGGCTGACTTCCACGAAGGAAGGATCTCTTCCTGGAGATTGCTCCTTCTGGAGTCTTGTGAGCCTACAACACCGGTGAGCACCTTTCCTTTGTTTGACTATTCTTACTAGCCTGACTTCTCTATATACCTGTTAACCTTACAACCTGTTAACCTTACAGGGAGTAATGTTGCAGTTTGGTAGCAATAGCATGGAATGTTCCAGCCTCTCTCCCAACAGCTGGCCAGGTAAAATTCCACTGCAGTGTGCTGCTGCTGTCAGTCAGCTGGTAAGAGTGGTTTAGGAATTACCTGAAGCTAGCTTTAATCTTGGTTGAGTACTTGGTAAGTAACACCACGTGTGCAAAAGTGAGTTAAAGCAACCAGCAGGGTTAGCATATTTCCCCCCCAAGATGTATTGCTATCTGGAGAACTGCTATGCTATTTTCATTGCAAGGGGGCTAAACCTGCCATGAGCTACAGGGAAGGAGCAGGTAGCTCTGGGATACTAAACAAGATCAATTAATAGCAAAATCCTGATACAAACATCGAAAGGTGGCTGTGTGGAGCTGTGTTGCCCAGAAGATTCCCATCTTCCCTTTGCCTCGAGGCAATAACACGTCAGGCTGAGCACATTCCTGCATGGTTCTGCACATTTTAATAATGCACCAGCTCTCCAAATGTCATGCAGACCATCTTGCATGACAATGTTGGCCAGATGTGTTGAGCCTCCTGCAGCCCAAGATGGGGATATCTGAGGATCCAAATGAGCTGAGAATGGCTGGGGGGGGCCCTTAAGTGGAAACTTCTCAATGTAAAACAACATTTAGATCCATGAGGGGGCTGGTGCAGGGCGCAGGGAATCGTGCAGCTCCAGCACTGCTGGGGCTCTGGGCCTGGGGGCTGAGCATGTGTTAGCTGTGTGATGGAAAATGGTAATAAAAAAAGCTCTGTACCAATAGCTGCCCAGTGGGGATGCCAACCAAAAAGCATGTTCCTACCTGAAAACAGAACTAAAAGATGTTTTTGAATTACTTTGTACACATTAAAACAGCTATATTGTCACCTGGTAATTTGGTAAATACGAAATGTTCTTACTTTGTTCCTATTCTGCTGCTCCCATCTTTTAAGCCTACTGGGAAGGTGGTGTAGCACAAACTGTGATGCCTTCATACCTACTGCTGCCTAAACCAGGTATTTATTGCCCAATATATAGAGAATGCTAGGTGCCAAAAGCTGGAGTTTGCTGAGCTCATTGTGAAAATTGCTTTTTTTTCTTCCTAAAGTTGATGGTTACAGGCTCTGAAGGTGCACAGATGTGAAGCTGAAACTTATTTGGAAGCAAAGTGATTTATAAAGAGCTGCAGATTCCCCTAAAGAACAGGTGAAATCAAAGCACTCTTTAAGGACTTTGCATTAATAGCGAACAACTAATACATGTTTTCCTGTAGGGAAATAACGTTGCCTGTTTGGAGCCTAGTAAAAGCTACTGATAGCTTTGCTTTGAAAAAGATGAAGGTCCAATTGCTGAAATAGAGTTTATATGGGATTTGGAGTATAGGAAAAAACACTAAATTGCATTGGATTATGCACCAGATAAAATTTGTGATTATCAGAGGCTCTGAGAGGAATTTGCAAAGCTTTAGGTAGAACATTGGCTTTTGAACTCACCCCGAGGCTAGAAAAATGAAGCTGCCTGACATGCTCAGATAGGAAAAATACGATTCCTTCAGGTAGGCTGCAGCAGCGCAGGTGCTGTGGGGGTCCTCGTGCCTCAACAGCCTCCTGCACAGCTTCCCTGTCCACACACACAGCTGCAGCCCAACTCGTGGAGCTGCTGCATGGCAGCAGGTGGCTGTGGGAGCAGGCTGGGGGTGACCTTTGGGCTGTTTTCCTGCTTTTAGCGCCTTGGGATGTGTGCCAGGGATCTCTGTTACCTTGGCTAGTTCCAGTTCCTTGCCTCAGTGATTGAGGGCTGCTCTGGTGTCAGTGCAGGAGGCTGTCAGCTGCAGTGATCCTCAACCTGAATATTCATTGCCATGGCCACTGCTACCTATCTGAGTTACAGCTTTCTTATTAGAAACAGCTGATTCTTCTTCTGCTGCTGCTGCTTGAAGATGTCTTTTGAAGATGTTTTTTCACACAGAGGGTGGTGAGGCACTGGAACAGGTTGCCCAAGGAGGCTGTGGATGCCCCATCCCTGGAGGCATTCAAGGCCAGGCTGGATGTTGCTCTGGGCAGCCTGGTCTGCTGGTTGGCGACCCTGCTCATAGCAGGGGGTTGGAACTGGATGAGCATTGTGGTCCTTTTCAACCCAGGCCATTCTGTGATTCTGTGATTCTATGTCAGCACTTGCATGGTCTTGTGTGCATTTGTACTTCTCTAGACACAGCTCTGAGTACCATGGCAGGGTCCTGTGCCCATGCTGAGTCTATCACCAAACCAGAGTGCTGGGTGCCTGTGTCCCTGTGTGCAGATGTCACTGCAGCTGCCAGGCGCACACATCAGCAGGCTGTGTTAAAGCAGAAGCTAGGTGGCACAGTCTGCCTGCTGGATCTGCAGCTTCTGAGCAGAAGCAGCTCAGCAGAGCCTCCTGCCAAGGCTGGCCAGGAGCTCTGCATTTCTCAGCATGATATGAGAACCAAATTTTCAATTCTTGCCTTGAGGCTGTGCAGAGGGGCCTCATTTGATCTGGCACCACAAATACTTGTAAACCTTGGGGCATTTATTTATGAATAAGTTTTAGAAAAGTCTCAGCCCCCACCTGTGTGTCACTTAATGTGCTTCAGTGCTCGGACATTGCTCTTCTACATGCTCTATGCTTGGGGGCCAACATTGCTCCTACCGCAGCACCCAGCCCAGCCCAACAGCAGGTTTGGGTAAAACACACTTCTCACCCTGATTTCTGTAGACTGCCAACACCAGGCAGGCTGACTCTGCAGTGCTGCTCACCTATTGCAGGCTCTTGGTTGGTGACTTTGTTGGCCCCTGCTCCATCTCAGCACCCGGAGGAGCCCTTGGCTGTAGGTGCATCACCCTTCCTCATCCCCGCTCTCCTTCATGGTACAGTGAGATGAATGTCTGGAAAAGCCCAGGCAGATGGGATCTGGCTTGCAGTGTGGTGAGCAGAAGTGCTGCTAAATAAAACATTTTCAAAGCCTGGCATTAGGCATCAGTGGCTCTCTAATTCACGGCGCTTGTTGGGAGTGTGTGTTTGTTGCAGACAATGTTTATTTATGGCATGTAAAATCTATTTCAATCAAATAATTTCCATAACTGAATATTTATGCCAACACCCACTGAATGCTCCTTGACTAAACTGAAAACTATTTATTCAGTTATAAATGTTTACTTGTTTAGTGTTAAAACTGCTTTAAACAAACTTAAAAACCAAATCGACATCTTCCCCGCTAGTAGGATTTTCACTTTATTCCAGGCATTGCTTTGCTGAGCAATGGATAGTGTTTTATTATAATTTCAGTTCAAGGAGCCTCTGTGTATTTGTGTCCTCTAATGGCACTGATGCTTGGACTCTGAGTGCAACTAAGCTGCCGCTGTTCCCAAATATGTTGGTCATTTTGAGGCCAGGTCAGGTAAAATAGCACTTTGTTGCTCCAAGTGCTCAATGTTGTCTCATAAAATGGGCATCGCAATGTAAGAAGGGCATAAAGCTATTAAGGAGCGTCCAAAGGAGGGCTGCAAAAGTGGGGAAGGGTCTGGAAGGCAGTGAGTGTGAGGGGCTGCTGAGGGCCTTGGGTTTGTTGGGCCCAGAGCAGAGGAGGCTGAGGGGAGGCATCATGGCGGCTGCAGTTCCTCACAGGGAGTGGAGGGGCTCTGCTCTCTGTGACAGCGACAGGGCTTGAGGGAATGGCATGGAGCTGTGGCAGGGGAGGCCTGTGGGGGTTAGGGAAAGGCTCTGCCCCAGTGGGCTGTGGCTATGGAATGGGCTCCCCAGGGTGGTGGGCACAGCCTGGAGCTGTTTGGGCTGAGGGCACTGGGACACTGCTCTCAGACATAGGGTGTGGGTTTGGGTGGTGTTGTGTGGGGCTGGGATGGACTTGGTGATACCTATGGGTTCCTTCCAGCTTGGATTTTAAAGGGAAGCCTGTCTGCATGGCTGGTGTGCTGGGGTGGGCTTATAGATTCATAGAATCATTAAGGTAAATTCACCCAGTGATAAGCCTGAAGGAATGCAAACAAGTTCAGCCCATTTGGGGCTTTGAGTTAATACAGATGTCAAATACTTTGTTCAATATCTCTAAATTTCCCAAGCCAGCAGACATTTTCCTCCTTTACAAACGGATTTATAATAGATCTTATAAAATCATAGAATCATTAAGGTTGGAAAAGACCTCTAAGATCACCAAGCCCAACCATCCACTGCCACCAATATTGCCCACTGTCCACATCCCTCAGTACCACATCCCCACAGCTCTTGAACTCCCCCAGGGATGGTGACCCCACCACTCCCTGGGCAGCTGTGCCACTGCCTGACTGCTCTTTCAGAGAAGAAAAGTTTCCTAATATCCAGCCTTTGTCAGCTAAAATCACAACATAACTCTGTCCCAAATCCCCATAATCGATTATGTTGGAATATAAATTAACCTCAGTGAAACATCATCAAATGTGTTGAAACACCCTAGAACCTGTGGCGCTGCATGATGAACTCCTGCAGCACAGTTGTACAGAGCTCCACTCTTTACCTGTCTGAGGGTTTTGGTGGCCATTCTTTGGGGCTGTGTGCTGCCAAGTGTGGCATGGCTGCTATCCCCACCTGGCTCTGTGTCCTGTGTAAAGCAGTGCTCTTGGTGACTTTGGAATGATCTCCCCTTTTTCCCTTCCTCTTTAGTCACAAGTCAGGCGAAATTCCAGAGGATCAATAGTTATGGTTGTGAAAACAAGAAAAGAATGGACAAGGGGGAATGGTTTAAAACTGAGACAGGGGAGGTTTAGGTTAGATCTTTGGAGGAAGTTTTTCACCCAGAGGGTGGTGACGCACTGGAACAGGTTGCCCAAGGAGGCTGTGGATGCCCCATCCCTGCAGGCATTCAAGGCCAGGCTGGATGTGGCTCCGGGCAGCCTGGTCTGCTGGTTGGTGACCCTGCACATAGCAGGGGGTTGAAACTAGATAAGCACTGTGGTCCTTTTCAACCCAGGCCATTCCATTCTGTGATCTTTATGCCTTGTGTGCTGCCTTTGCTCTATTCCTGCACCTTTACTTCCCCTCTGGGTGTCCACCATCCCCAGGACAGTGCTGTCTGCTTCAGTGTGACAAATCTGCTCCAGCTCCACCTGAGCTCGTGGCAGTCCCATCTAATGAATTTATCACTGCTCCGCCTGACTTCATGCTTCTTTAGCCTCGTGCTCTTCCTCCCTGCAGAGAATGAGCTTACTTGTGAAGCCACCTAGCACAGCAGGCGCTGGTTTGCTGCCGCCAAAATTTCGCACACAACTTGCTTGGGGATGAGTTCGTGCCATGAGAAATACAGCTTTAGAACATGCCTCAGTTTAAAACATACCCAGTTTTTTCTGTGTAAAGGCACAGGAACACCACAATGATGGGAACTGGTTTGGAGCTGAGAGCAAGGTGGATGATGACCTCCCTTGGGATCCATCCCAGAGCAGTGAAGCCAGGACAAGCCACGCTCAGCCACAGCTTGGTGCAGTCCTGTTCATCCCGCGGATGTGAGGGACCTCAATATTGATGAACAGCCACATGCTGGAATGTGGGAGCTGCTGTTGTGCCTGCAGCCCCTTGTCTTGTGCTCTCCTTGCTCCCTAAGGAGTTACCCACCTGCCGAAGGTGGTCTGTAACAAATTACATGCTGTTAGGGTTTTTTCCTCTTCCTGAGCAAGCAGTATCTTCGGTTCTCTTTTCTACTGCATGACATGTAACTCGTGTAACTGAGGGATAGTGTGCTAGTTTGGGAGTCTTCATGTCTTGGGGTGTTGGGAGACCACCTCACAACCTGTGGGTGCACAGCCCGGTGTGGCAGAGTGCCATGGAGAAAGGGTAAGTGCTCGGATGCTGGATCTCATTTTTAATTTTCACGTATCTAGTGGAAGGGAGAATAAGTGATGGGAAAGAAGGGAGCTTCTGGGCTTGGCCTGGCTGGAAGGGGTGAGCTGCCTTAATGAAGGTGAAAAGCCAATTGGTTTTAAGTCACCGCAGTGTGAAAGATAGAAGGTCTGAAATGAAAACCGATGTATTTCCAGGAGATGGAGTGTAGTGTCTGTGGGCAGCGGCAGTGGGACCTTCTGGGGGTGGTGCTAGGGAGTAGGGGCTACTGCTCAAGGAAATCCTCATTGGTTTTAGTCAAAAAAGAGGCCGATGTGTAGTAGACAGTAAGCTTGATTGCTTACTTGGTTATGGTTGGACTAGATGATCTTGTAGGTCCTTTCCAACCTTATGATTCTATAAATCCAGCTGAAAGAATGATGCAAACAAAACGTGAAAGGCTGAAATGGAGAATGAGGCCCACCAGGGCAGCTGTCACCAGGTGTGCTGGGGAGGGTGGCTGTGCTCAGCTGCCTCAACCCAGGAGCTGATAGAAACAGGATGGAGAACTGATCTGGAAATAAAGTATCTAAAAAATAATGTTCTGAGATAACCAGAATGGATATATGGGTACAGTGGGGCTGTGGTGGCAGGCTCCTGGGAAGAGCACAGTCCTACTGCGGTGCAGATGCAGGGATCAAGGTTTGAAGTTGGTTCAGCACTGCTGATTTTATTTAGGTGTTTGTACTAATGAAGGAAAGAAACACCTGGAAGGCCGCTAACACAGATCAGACATCACAGCAATCACAGAATCATAGAGAATCCCAACTTGGAAAGGACCCATAAGGGTCATCGAGTCCAACTCCTGGGAATGATGTGATGAAGTAGGTTGTGGCCAGAGATGTGAATGGGCTTTTCAGCCTTATGGATCTGCCCTTTTTTTCCCAACACTCACAACATAATACTGTTTACACCGTGGACATCCCCTACAACCATACGCTCAATTCATTTCCCAACAAAGACCAAGTGCTTTTGAAGAATGACTGATGGCTCTGAGGGCACCTTGTTGCAGCCGTTCTGATGAACAATGAGACATTATTATGCTCAGAGGTGCAGCACACAGTGCCCTGGCTGCCATTGCTGGGATGCGCAATGTGATGCATCCATGTCCCAGCATCAGGCTCCTCCTTACCGCAAAGCCTGTCCTCTGATCAGGGGAGTGCAAATTACATTTTAAAAGCTATAACGTGTGGAAAAAATTATTATCAGCATAGGAAAAGAAGATTAGCATCTTGCCTGGAGGCAACGTATGAAGATTTTGCAGATACTGTTGTACCTGCTAAAGCCAGCTCTCTCGGAACAGTGGGGAGATACTGCTCATCATATACCAAATGAAACAGTGCCATTTTTCATTGTACCTCGCTGGTAACACTCTTTTTTTGAGGTGGTCCATCTGTGAGCTGGATATTTCCGGAGCCAAACTTGTTTTCAGTGCTCACTGAGGAGCCATTTACCTCTATTTTTGCTCAAAGTTTTTTGGCAGATGGAAAATCCCACCTTTCTCGCACAGCGGATGTATTGGCGCCGCTTCCAAGCATGGTTGTAAACTCACCTTGATTTGGGGTTGGCTTTGGACCTGAACCCTCAGAAGCGGGGGGGGAGGGTGATGTAAATCATGGGGATATGCTTTTGGCTGACTTAATGCTTGTGCTATAGACCATCTGAGACAAGCAGTCATACCTCTCTTTTCAGCTGAAACATCTGGTTTAGGATAGGAATACTTTTATTTTCTGCTGCAAATGGTGTAAAGGTGTGAATGCCAAAGCAGAGCTTTGCCAGCAGGTTAAAGCCACCTGGGGTCTATCCTGATTCTGCAGGATCAGCAATTTCCATGCATGAGCAAAGAGGGCTGTTTGCATGAAAGCTCATGGAACAGGCTGCCCAGGGCAGTGGTGAAGTCCCCGTTCCTGGAGGCATTCAAGGCCAGGCTGGATGTGGCTCTGGGCAGCCTGGTCTGGTGGTTGGCGACCCTGCACATAGCAGGGGGTTGGAACTGGATGAGCATTGTGGTCCTTTTCAACCCGGGCCATTCTATGATTCTAGGATTCTGTGATTCTGTGATTCTGTGATTCTATGATTCTACGATTCTATGACACTGCTCCTCCACAGGAAAAGCCAAAGTGTCTTCAAAGCCTTTATTAGATGGGAAAACCACATAGAAGAGCGAGCACTGCTACGAGCAAAAAAACCCCATGAGTTATTAAATAAGTTTTGCAACACAAAGCTGTGCGTGGAATCAACTCAGCCAACGCTGAAAAGAAATGGCAGTGACCAAAGGGAGAAAGTGCTCCTTCTTGAGCACTGCTGTTGGAAAGCAGCTCACTCATGCACGTCTGAGCCACGCAGCAGAATTAGCAGCTTAGCCCCGGGCGATGGCTGGATTGACAAACTGGCCTCTTATGTCCACAGCCTGTTGTGAAAGGAATATTAAAGCTGCGACATCCATAAAACACTGCGTCTGCAGCTGCGATTTGGCTTTATTTCTTTTCAAGAGACGCTGACAGAGTGAGACTAAAAAAGGGGATACTGCATCAAATCCATCTCCCGAAGGACGGGCTGAAAACCACCGAATCTGCACCGGTAAAGGATGCTTCTGAGGAGTGTTGGTGGGGGCTAAAGAAAGAGCATCCCATGTCCCAGGATGACAAGGTGGGTGCGGCGGAAAGCAAATGGGTGCCCATGAGGATGAAGAAGTGCCATTGCCTGCCCAGGTGGTGGTAGTGGGGACATGTAGAACCGTGGAGGTGTGGCACTGAGGGACATGGTCATTGGCGATGGGTTGGGTTTGGGCTTGGGGATCTGGGAGGTCTTTTCCAGCCTTAATGATTCTGTGATTCTATATGTGATCCAGAAAGCAGTAACTCTTGATGTTGCCTCTTGTTAAACTTATTCATTGTGTCAGTGAGGGGGTGGAGGACGAGGAGCAGTGCTCATTTGTGGGGTGGTTGTGGGGGAAATGAGGGCACACAGCTCACAGAGGAGCAGAAGTTGGCACCGCACGGCCTCGGGAGCCCCAGTAGAGGCAGTGACTATTTATACATCCAAACAAACATCCCTTAACTGCAGAGCATCTGCCCGAGGATGACATTTATAGAGAGAAACAGCGAAGGGAATTTCAGGTGGTCCATGACAGCGTGTGCTGAGAAGATCTGTTATCGTTTGGCTTCACATCTTTTCCCTGGTTTTCTGCATTTTAGCCCAAGGGCTGTGCTGCCAGAGCCCGGCTCTTCTGCAGTGACCTCAACACCTGCATCCTTGGGGACCACTGGAAAATCCCCTTTGGTTCCTGCTGGATGGGGGCTCAAACTCTTCCTCATGTAGTATTGGGGCTGCACCCCATAATCCATCATGGTTGGAGACCCCCACCCATTCTTTTACAGTCTTCTGCCTCTGCTTTTTTGGAGGGCAACCAGGGAGCCGATAAAAGCAGATGGATCTGTTGTGAGTGGAAACACAAATAAAAAACACCAGCAGTGCTGATGGTTCCCCCCCACCTCCAGGAACACATAAAACTTTAACAACTGAATGGAGCTAAGTTTGTGCACCAGAGTTAAAATTGCATGAGGAACATTTTCATTCTCTGCGCTGGTTGTGATCTCTGCTGGGCTGACACCCAGCCCTGTGCCACCGCACAGCTCCCAGCTCCAGGGACAGCATTTCCAGCTCTGGTACAGCCCCGAAGCCCCACTTTCATGGGTAGAGCAGGGATTTGGGGTCAGAGAAAGAGCATCTGCTGATGGGGTCCTGGCCCTGCGGGGAGAGGTGCTGGCTGGGGGCAATGAGCTGGTCACCCTGCTGGTAACATCCCACCCATGTGAATGCAGTCTCATCCCTGCAGGACTTTTGGCAGGGATTATAAGGTGGTCATGAGCTCAAAATGCTTCTGCCAGCGTCTTCACACCATCCTCACATGTCTTGCCATATGTGGGAAGTGGGTTTGGGCTAGTGGAATCAGTGATGTTTGTGGCAAGGGGCGATGAGCCCACTTTCATAGAATCAGAGTGGGTTGGGAGGATGGACTCTCAGACACTTGTATTCCCATCATTTTGCTATTTACCCTTTTGGGCACAAAGAAGGTGGAGCTGAGGGTCCAGCAGCTTTGGGGACAGTGGAGAACTACTGCTGCACCCTGCTGCTGGAGCCATTTAGGGGAGCAATGGCACCTTCATGTGCCTCTGGTGGCACTTTGGGGAGTTTGGCCTTATGTCTCAGAGGTGAAGGAAGATGCTGCATCAGAGGTTGGTGGGGCCATTTCTGGGCAATTTGCAAAACTTGCATTGTTTTGGATTGGCTTCATTGCCTTTGTATTTCATGGGTGACCTCAGATGCCCTGGGAGTGGTGACTGGTAGGTGTAATTTGGGGCCCCTGGGGAGAGCCCCAAAGTTCTGCCCTTCACCTGGGGTTGTGCTGGGGCTGTAGCTGGGATGGCAGCTGGTGAGGGGTTGGCCTGGCCAGGACATGGTCAGTGGCACAGGACGCTCTCACAGGATCTGGATTTTGGAGGTGAGGTTGTCAGTAGATGGAGCTGTTTATTAATGTTTCCTGGTAATTTATGGTGCAGGAGGAGGCGTCGGTGCTGCATGGAGTCTGCGGTGTTCCTGGCCTTTTGGGAAGGGTCCCAGTCCCAGTTCTGTCCCTGTCCCCACCCTGTCCTCATGTCACCTAGAGCTCAGAGCTGGGGCTGTGCCTCCCTGCCCAGCTGCCCAGGGAAGAAGAGACAGAGCTGGGGCTATGCCCATGGGCAGGAGGGGATGGGGATGCTGTGGAAAACATTCTTTTGTGGCTCTTGTATGGAAAAAGTATCAGAGCAACCGCATCTCTAAAAACACAATTTGCTCACCCAGAAGGTGGTGACACACTGGAACAGGTTGCCCAAGGAGGCTGTGGATGCCCCATCCCTGGAGGCATTCAAGGCCAGGCTGGATGTGGCTCTGGGCAGCCTGGTCTTCTGGTTGATGACCCTGCACATAGCAGGGGGTTGGAACTAGATGAGCATTGTGGTCCTTTTCAACCCAGGCCATTCTGTGATTCTATGATCCTATGATTCTATGCTCACTTTTGGTCGTTTCCACCTGAAATTTTCTCAAATTCTTCTTCAAGTGAATGACGACCACTCAGCTTCCTTTCCCTCACTTTGTTCAGGACTCATGCCTTGCCCAGCACCAAGGAAGCACCCACTGGGGTTCCTCCGCTCCCAGCCCACCCCATAGCCCTACTGCCTCTGCTTCCCCTGAGGTGGGTGGCCAAGAGCAGGAGGAGGGAAGCCGTTGGGGTTGGTGTGGATGGATGGGCCATAAATGCCCCTGGGACCACACTGCAACAGAGCAGCATTGTGCAGTATGGGGTCCTGCTTGACGTGGGGTGGCAGGAGGCAGCAGGATGCTGTGGCCACACAACATGGTGGGATGGCGATGGGACAACTGCTCTTGCACACGTTCTGTCCTTTGCAACATTTTCTTCCAGATTACACTTTAAGTAGGAGCTGCATCATTACAGTGCAACTCTTAGGGCAAATCCTTACCAGGGTCACCTCTTGGTGTGCACATGGGACAACCCAAGGCCAGGCACGTCCTACAGTAGCAGAGCCCCGTTCCTCATATCAGCCAGCTCTGTGCTCTCCGCTGCGCCGGCATCTGGGAAATTATCCCTGGCTGCCACAACACTAATTTTAATTTTAAAGAAATGAGCCATGAACTGTTGAAAATAATAATTTTCAATATGAACACCTGAGAGGCTGTTGTGGATATCTGCCAATATATTAATTTTATTTTAAACTCCGTCAGGCTGAAAATCTGCTTCTTAGCGAGATGGAGAGGAACCGAGTTGAGATGTGGGGGAGGCAGCTGTGGGTGAAAGGAGAGCCCTGCCCTCCTGCCCACACTGAGACCTCCCGTAGGAACACCTCCTGCCAAGAGCAGAAAGCTGGGAAAGTGAGTGAGGGAACCACAGATGGGAGAATAAAGAAAACTGTGCAAAATAAGAGGAAGAGCTCTAATGTTATTTGTAGGGTGGTCAAATACTTGTCTGTTATTTTCTTATCTTCAGCACTGAACTTTGGTTCTGCTTATTTTTTAAGCACTTGCATATTTTGCTGGGAGGATTCACAGTGTTTGGCCATGGCTGAGGAAACAATAGTGGATATTGAATTTAAACACAGAAAAGATGCCACAGAGGAGCCTGAGGGTCATCCCATGACCATGACCATGACCATGATAATGCTAGTTGCAAGGAGTAGTATTGCCATGGGAGAGACCTTCATGAGAAGCTATCAAGCCACCTTTGTAGTCTGTAGAAGTGTAACATGGGATGATAATTTAAGTAATTACTTATATATTTACTTGCTGTTGGAATAATAGAATGGTTTGAGTTGGAAGGGACCCTTAAAGGCCATCTGGTCCTACTCCCCCACAATGAACAGGGACACCCACAGCTCCATCAGTGCTCAGAACTTGTCCAGCCTGACCTTGGGTGTCTCCAGAGATGGGACACCACAAACACCTCTCTGGGCAGCCTGTGCCAGTGCCTCACCACCCTTAGTGTAAAAAACTTCTTCCCTATATACAGTCTAAATCTCCTCTCTTTCAGTTTGAAACCATTTCCCCTTGTCCTGTCACAGCACCCCATCTTGTCCCCAGTGGTGTGGAGCCCAGCGTAGTGCCGGAAGATGCTGAGATGTGTTTCCATGGAGCAGCCAAATCAGAGCTGGATTTTCCTGAGTGCTGATAAAGTGCTGGGGTTGCTGTGGCAACATGTTTGGAGGCAAAACAACAACAACAGAAGGAAACCCAAAACCAAAAAGCAAGATGGAGAGGAAGTTTTAGGAGGGGAGAGCTTAGTGCTGAGCCTGGGGGTGGCAGTGCACTGCTTGGGACATTGAAGGGGCACGGGGCTTTGGAGAAGCTGGCTTCATCACTCCCCATGTCCATCAAAGGAAATTGCTTTTTTCCTCCTTTGTTTCCCAGAAGCTGAACAACGAGGTATTGATCTGCATGTTGTGAGATTGTGGCCGCCCCGCACTGCCGATTGCTGACGTTTTTCATGCAGGTTAATCTGTACAGGGCTTTTCTCAACATTGTACTGCTGGAATGTTTTGCTTTCTGCTTTTTTTTTGTGAATAAAAACCATACAAGCGTGGTTTGTGAATGATGATGTTCATGAGAGCCTCACCCAGTGATGCTCCGCTCAGCTTTGGCACTGCTGAGCTGTTCCCAAACAGAACAACCACGAACGGCCCCAGAAATCCCCTCCCAGGGGCTGGAGCAGCAAAGCAGATTGCTGCCATCCTCAGCAGGTTTCACAGCGAGCGCTGCGGGCTGTTCCCACTTCCATTCCCAGGAGTCCAGTCCCGAATTCCCTGTTCATTTATCTGCTCTTTTCCTAATTCCTCCTGAACGTTTCCCTCTTAGAGTATATATCAGCACTTAAGAAGTAATGCGTGCTGGAGGGTTTTTGCTCCCAGCTGAGTACTGTTGTATAACTAATGTGATCCTGAGCACTGCTGGTGCCTTTTTGCAGGGTCTGGGGAGGAGCTGAGGCCTCCAGTGCTTAATAGGGGCCCTGGGTGTGCATCTGGCTGGCATAGGGACAACGTGGCTCCATGCTGAGGGTGGAGGTCTGGGTCATGCTCCTCTCTGTGCAGCAATGATGATGCAGAAAGCACATAAAATGCAGCTTCCATCTCTGCTCAACGAGCTTTTCTTCCTTAACACCTCAGCATCTACTAATAACACTCTGCCAAAGTTGTTTTGCCTTTGTATTTTCATTTTGCATAATAGCCTCGCATTTTGCACGATATATATCTTAATAGCACCTTAGATAAAGCAGAATACTGTTAATTCCATATTATGGGATTATTATGAACTCATATGAATTAATGATGCTTATAAATATAGTCCCATTGAAATCCTTGACACTGCATATTAACCTGGTAGCTGAGCCATAAAATGCAATGCATATTAAAAATCAGCAGCCTGCACTTCCAGTGCTTTCAAAATAGCCAGTCTTTTTGTGATATATATACACGACGTGAAAGAGTTCTGAGAATCCTAGAAGTATGAGCATTTTTATGATGAGGGCAATGTGTTTGCACAGGAGAGCTGTCACTTGGCTCAGCGGGTTGGATATTAAAATATTTAGTGCTTTTCTTAGTGGGATCGTGCTCCCAGTTGTGTTCAGCCCATATAGAAAGTCCCATAGACTATGGGGCAGCAGTGCTGGAGCACCAGGGTTGCAGAATGTTGGGATGGGTGGGGGGTCACTGGTGTCCTCCTGCCCTTGTTTTGGAATTAGGGAATGGTGGCACTCTGTTTGCATCCTTCATTACTATGCTTTGTGCTAATTAGATTACTTCTTGCTGCTGCTGTTTAGAGCTCCAGCCTTGGTGTGTGGAGTCCACAGTACACATAGTCCAGATCCAAACAAAACATTGCGATGGATATCCATCCTTGCTCATTTTAGAACAATTTCTATTTGCAGGCCTCATTTCACTGAATCACTGAGTCACTGAGGTTGGGAAAGCCCTCCAAGATCCCCATGCCCAACCCCAGCCTCTGCCAGTGCCTGACTGCTCTTTTGGAGGGGGATTTCCACCCATTCTGCCCCAAGCCTGTGGTGTTGCCTGGGGTTGTTGTGGCCAAAGTGCAGGACCTGGCACTTGGTCTTGTTGAACTCATCCCATTGGCCTCATCCCATTGATGGGCCTGTCCTGGTCCCTCTTCAGGGCCTTCTTACCTTCGTGCAGATCAACACTTCCTAACAACTTGCTGTCATCTGCAAACATACTGAGGGTGCACTCAATCCCCTCGTCCAGGTCACCAATAAAGATATTAAATAGAGCTGGTCCCAATACTGACCCCTGGGGAGCACCACTCTCTGGGCTTGGCCATACAGACATTTTTTTAACCTTGTCCAAGCCACGAGGTGCCAGTTTCTCTAGGAGAAGCTTTCTGCCTGAGAAAGATGCAGAAGGGAGTTCTTGGACAGAATTATCAGTCAAAACAGAGCCTTTTGCAGAATCCTTGCAAAAAAACGGGTGCTTTTATGTTTGCAGCCTGGAGATGTGCAGTGAGAGCTGGGTGTGGGCTTTGCCCTCTTTCTTCCATCAACACGTCAGTTCTTTTACGCAGAGGAGTCCGATTTGTGCTTACAGTTCAGGCTGAAGTACATTGGAACAGGTTGGATGCCTCCTTCTAAGTTATTTTATTTAAAAATAACCCCAAAGGGAACAAAGTCAGATTGCTCGTGCCTCATCTGTGCTTTGGTTGGTCCGCTGGCAATCGGCGCTTGTCCTCTTTCTCTCTGTGTCCCTCAGCCCCGTGACCCCATAGCAAAAAGAAAGATGAAGCAAAGCCCAGCATTGGTTCCCCTGTGACCTCACAGACAAAGCATAATGGTTTTTAACTAAAATAGGACCAGCATGTGCAGCCCACAGCGATGCTTTTCTGTGTTTCATGAAAACCAGACTTTGCTCGCTTTTCCTCTATCAGGAGCTGGCTCCTGTCACCTCTGTGCTCTGTAAGCTATGCAGGAAAGCAGCAGTGAAGGGTCGAAGGCCTTGCTGTTGTTCAAAAGAAAGCGTTGAGGCCAGATTTGCCCATCTGGTCAGTGAATCGGTGTTCTCAGCTTCCCTGCAGCTTGCAGCAGGGCAGGACACACCTGCCTCAGCTTGAGCACCGTATGTGGGTTTGGGCACCACGCAGAAATGCTCAGCCAGAGTCCAGGAAAGAGTCCAGGCTGGGACAGCCTCTGCATGTCCCATTATATGCAGCTGGGGCTGTGAGGTCACAGTCCATCACCTGGTGACATCACATGCCATCGCTCAGTGACATCACAGCTCAAGTGCTGTCACCATTGATGCAGCCTATCTCTCTGTAGGGCCTCCCTACTTCCCAGCAGATCAACATTCCCTCCCAGCCTGGTGTCATCTGCAAACTTACTGAGGGTGCACTCAATGCCCTTATCCAGGTCATCAGTAAAGATATTGAGCAGGACTGGCCCCAGTACCGACCCCTGGGGAGCACCACTCGTGATCAGTCGCCAGCTGGATGTGACTCCATTCCCTACCATTCTCTGGGCCTGGCCATCCAGCCGGTTCTTTGCTCAGCAAAGAGTGCACCTGTCCCAGCCAGTTATTACATTAATTCTTCTTCTAATGAGCATTAACTCCAAGAACTCCTCTTGCAGCCTTTAAAATCTCACCTGAGGAAAGGTGCATCTTTGTCCTGGAGAACCTTTTTAGTGGGCAGGCAACACTTCCAAGAGGCACTCACTATCTGCAGACACACAGCTCCTGTTTCCATCAGAGCTTCTGGTCCTAACTATGACAGTAGAGGCCACAGAGCAGGGAGAGAAGAGCATCCCCCAAAGTAGGACAGATTCTGTGGGTCCCAGTTTGGAGATGCAGCTGGTGGAGGACCTAGGGAAGGGCCCAGCTTTTGGGGCACAGATGGAGCTGGGGTAATGCTAGAGCTCATTCAGGAGGCACCACGCTCCTGGCAACCAGCTCTGCACCAGTTTCAGGGGGCTGGTGGAGATGGAGCTGTCCCAGTGGGCTCCCATCATGTGGGGGCATGCAATTGCTTCACTCATGCTGGGTCTCTCATCTCTCATTTTCCTTCTTTTTTCACTGCATCCCCATCTTGCTTTCAAAGTTGGTGTTTATTTTAAATCAAGTGAGCTTCTCTTCAAACAAATCCAAGCCATGGATGCTATAATTAGCAGGGTATAGTAATTTTTCTTCAAGCATAATTGGAAGGTTTGCTATTTAGGGATAATACTTAAACAATCCTATTTTATGGCTCATTTGCTAGAAAATGCCTGGGAAGCTAACAGCTTTATCAAACCTTATCAATGAGTAAAGGATGTCAAAGGAGGGTGTTTCTGCTATGTGGTGTTAAACGTAGCTGCTGCTAAGTCTTCTAATTTTTACTAACTTCTGTTAATTAAACACTCTTCCATGAGTGTTTGGTGATAACAAGCTGCTAAAGCACTCCTGAAAACCAGCACAGAGACCCACCGCAGGGCCAAAGGATTTCCATCTCTTCCTGCTAGGGCTGATTATAGACTGGAGTAATTTGGGGTGGGTGGCCCCTCCTTGTGCCACCCTATAGAGCTCTGATCAGCTCCAGGTGACTTAGTCCTAACCACAGCTGAAGCAAGTCCATTAAGAAAGCTCAGGTGTGGTATCCTATTTAACACTTAATCTAATTATCAGGATTTGTTTTCCCTTTCTAAAGATCCCAGGTTATATATTCCTTCTGGATTCTCATGGTGAAGATTTGTTTTTTCTGAAGGTATGAAGGCACCTTCATCCTTGTTCTTTCTTCTTGCTGAGCCTCAGGTCAGGAGAGCTGGGGTCTTTGGGACCAGCTGAAATCCAGCTCTGGTGTTGCAATGGACGCACCTGTGCCCTAAGAGCTGCTCCTGGATCTCCTCAAGCCTCGTGGCCCTGGTGAGTGCTGAGCAGGCAGGCTTCCCCAGGGTCTGTTTATAGGAAATATGCTTCTGTGTTTGGAAGCTTTTCTCAGAAAGTGATTGGAATTGTATTAACTTTTAATCTTTTTTCTTTTCTGTTGTGTGTTTTGTTTTTTTTTTAATGCTGTTCTGGCTTCTGTGGAGATTTATGAAGTGCTGTGGCTTTGGCAGAGATCAATAGATAGCCTGTTAAACAAAGACTCAAAATTTACTGTTTGGATGATTTCAGGGGGGAAAAGCAATTTGGAATGCTTGATATAATATTGAGCTAAGTTTCATAATGAGGAGGGAAAGAACCCCCATCCCAAATGAAATGAGGAACTTTCTTTTTCTAGGCTGCTAGAAGAATTTAATTAAACCCCTGAAGAATTCTATTTGTGCTGCTTAGGGAAAAAGCTGAGATAATGGAGCAGGGGGTGGGAGGCTCCCTGGGCAGCCTGCTCTACTGGTGGTGGGACTGGATGATCCTTGAGGTCCCTTCCAACACAAGTCATTCTATGATTCTGTTCCCTTACTCATTTTCACTAGGTTTAGGAATACACTACTGGTGCTGATAGCATAGCTGGAGCACAGCCTTACTGGGAGGCTTAGAAAATGGAGTCGATGGATTGGGTGGTTTGGGTGATCCTCCAGTACTGAAAATCCACCTCTGTTACCAGGAATCCATCTCTGCGTAGGGGCTAAGTGATGCTCCACAACTTGCTTTGACCCTTCCCACGGGCAAACCCATCCTGAGCCAATTGCTTGGTAGGAGCCTGTTTATCAGCTCAGTGGGAGTAAAACCCTGCTGAGAACTTAGAGAGGAAGCAGGAGAGCAATCTTCTTTTATCTCTTAAAAAATATGGCCAGGAACGTTTGCTCCTTCTCGATGGTTTAAATTTACAAAAGTGAACAACAATTTTACAGCTTCCTTGAGTGAAATGTGGGGGAAACAAATGCACCTTATTGACTTTTTTTAGCTGGAGTGGTGAGGGAACATTACTTAGAGCTGCGTTGCGTTAAACTTGAATCCCCAGAGATGCCTTTGCTGATGCATAAGCTGTGACCTAAAATATTGACTTTATAAAGTAATTGAATCCCAGAATCATGTTTCAGATGAAAAGCACTTGATAAATGACTGCAGGAAAGAGCTGAGCCCAAAGGCCTGGGATGTGTTGGGATTTATTCTTCTGGAGAGGAAGGGAGGAGCTGAGCAGGAAGCCCCCACCAGGTTGAGCTGATCCAGGCTCTCGGTCAACTATGGGGCCAAAGGAGGTACATCTCAGGGATCTTTTTCATCATCGGAAGAAAGGAAATATATTCTTCTGGTGCTGTAAGAGGTGGAGGCAGAGCCCATGGAGCTCGTGCAGGTGGTGGGTGAGCATTCTGAGACAGGGAAACAGGCGGGCATAGTACATCTTTGTGGATGTTGAGCTTGCTGTCAGACATGCCTTGATTTACCTTTGTCCGTGTGTGATCACGCAGACTTCTGCACGAAGTCCTGGCCCCAAATCTCTGATTTTTCCATTATGTGACTTTTGCTCGTGTCACATCACCTGACCGCTCAGAGCAGAGCATCTCCTGGAAGGAAAAATGGGGATCCACACGGAGCTGACCCAAAGCCAAGTGACCATGGAGAGGCTGACATAGAATCATCATAGAATCACAGCGTGGCCTGGGTTGAAAAGGACCACAATGCTAATCTAGTTTCAACCCCCCTGCTATGTGCAGGGTCACCAACCAGCAGACCAGGCTGCCCAGAGCCACATCCAGCCTGGCCTTGAATGCCTCCAGGGATGGGGCATCCACAGCCTCCTTGGGCAACCTGTTCCAGTGCATCACCACCCTCTGAGTGAAAACATGGGGCAGGGAGGCTGCAGGGGGCTGTGCTGAGTGGGTGCAGGAAGAGAAGGGTGCTGCTCCATGGTGTGATGGCTCTGCCTTGCCCCAACCCACCCCTCTGGGGCCCAGGGGCACACAGTGAGGTGCTGGAGAAGGAATGCACTGCTGGTGAGAGGTGAGCTGGCACCCAGCGCTGTGGCCCAACAAGAACCCCCGCCTTCCTCCACTCGTCCAAACAAATTTCCCTTGTTAATTTAAGAGGGTATAATTGTATCATTATTTCTAATGGCTCAATTTAAACAGGCCTTATTTTTGACTTAAATCATTGCCTTGCTCATCCAACAATGACTGTTTTTCTTATAAGTGTGTTAACCTCCCAGTTTTCTTTACTCGGGTGTTTTGCATAATGTTATAATAAGCATTTAAATAACTGTAAAGGTTCCATCAGCTCTTGCTTTCATATCTCCCTGTTGCCATGGAAACTGGCTGTCCTTCTTGGTCTCTTTTACCTTTTATTTTTTTTTAGATTGGAGTTTCTCAGTCCGGTTGTGTTAAAATCGAGTTAGCTCTGTTACTGGGTTGTGCTCGGTGCTGCAGCGCTGTGTGTTGGCTCTGCATTGGCTCCTATTGCCACTGCTGGCTGCTAGCGAGGTGCCTCTGGGCTGGGAGAGGGAATTGTGCTCTTCTATTTGCACAGGGGGAAAATCTGCAGCAGTAATGACTGGGATTTGGGGCATGGGGCTGAAATGGCAAAGTCTTAAACTCAGACATGCCCACTCCCAAGCGCCCCTGTTCCAGCACTGCTGCAAGGAACGCGTGGCTCTAAGAACAGCCCTTCCCATCGGGGATCCCAGAGGAGCAAGAAGCCCAAACTAACCTGTCTTCATTACTGCTTCTCTGCAAGAATCAGACTGGTTGTACTAACTGGGAAGAAAATCTGACAAACGTCTTTCAAAGCAAATGGAGGGGGATCTGTCCTCTGCTTTGGTGGTTGTGCCTGTTCTGAGTGTTTGTCTGCAGAGTACCACGCTGCTGTGTATGCCTTCCTAGATGTGTGCATCCTATCAGTGTGGGAATGGAGTGTTTTGGGGCTGGGAAAGGCATTCTGGATGTTTGTATTGGTGTAACTGTTTCTAGTCTTGCACCCAGCAACAGCAAGGAGGTAGAAAGGGGCTGGTCTTAGTACAAGGTTTAGTCTGTGGAATCATTTGAGTTGGAAGGGACCCTTAAAGGCCCTCTGGTCCCACTCCCTGCAATGTGCAGGGACACCCACAGCTCCATCAGTGCTCAGAGCCCATCTCCTGACATTGGGTGTCTGCAGGGAAGGGGCACCACCGCCTCTCTGGGCAGACTGTGCAGTGCCTCATCACTCTTACTGTATAAAACTTCTTCCTTATATGCAGTCTAAATCTCCCATTTTAGTTTGAAACCATTTCCCCTTGTTCTTTCACAACAGACCTGACTAAAGTGTCTGTCCCCTTCTTTTCTGTAGCCTGATGGGGTATTTAGGGTAGGAAAGGGAGAGTGTCTTCTGTCCCTCTTTTTCTTTTAGGTGGTATGTGTTTCCCTCAGTACCTAAAGGAACCCAGTGTAGTGCCAGCAGAGGGGTGCCACGGGACATCCCACACTCATCCCCAGCCGTATGCCATGTATGAGGGCTGTGTGTGTGCCGGGAGGCTCGTGTCTGCCAATGTGCCGTGATTCCTCACAGGAATCCCATTTCCTGGCACAAAAGCAGAAATCAAAGCAGGGCCTGAGTTAATAGAGATGGACACATGAATGTGCCTCATCTGTGCTTCCCCTTAGAAACACTCGGTGTGTCTGCTTCATTCATCCTGCCTGGCATAAGCTGATAGAGCAGCTTTTCTGCAACACGCTGCTCAGTAGTCAGCTGTACAGCGGGCAGTCATGTTTAATATGTATAATTGTAATTGTGTCATTTATTAAATCAAACGGCTTAATGCGTTTCACAGTGGCGATGTGCAACCAGCTGTATGGCTTCTGCTCACTGGAAGGCTTGCTTTGAAACAAGTGTAAAGAGTGCTGGTGGTTTGGGTTGGATCTGAAGCCTGGTGTTGCCCCTGGGCAAGCAGTGCTTGCTTCTGTTACTTTTGGTGGGTGTTTTTCCTTTCTTTATACTCGGTATGAATGATTTTCTGCAAGGTGTCCACAGCTTACAGCCAGCCAACTCCAATGCCATCTGCATGCAAGGTATTGCTGCTTACACAGAGGCAAAGTATCCTCTACTGGTATTTATCCTTTTGTTTTGCCCTGCTGTCTGCCAAATGGGGGTACTGGAAAAATCAGTGGGAGATGCCTGAGGCTTGGAGAGGCTGGGAAAAACTGATGCTGAGATTCAGAGCAAGGCTGAGGGTGAGAGCTGGCTGCAGGAGGTGGGAGAAGGCCCACCACTGGGAGAGCAGCCCTGACCTGTATCTTTCATGGTTTGAGGGTCTCAGCTGAAGCATGTGTGATGGATGCAGGCCAGACACAGCCTGCTGCAAACCCAGCTGTGTTCCTCCTTGGAGTCCTTGAGAGTGGAGCTCACTGCTCACACAGCACAAGTGATGGACGTGTATGTCCCTGTAACAACAAGGGGAGGGCTGAGTTTGCCACCTGAAGTAGTGCGCTGGAAGGAAGCTGCACGCACACACACAGCCAAAACTTGAGTTTGGAGGTCTGGGGGGGAGGGAGAGAAGCACACGGGGTTGAGCAGAGTATGCCAATAATAGAGTATAAAGCAACGTGTGAGCTGGGAGATGCATCTTCCAAAGCTGATGTGCAGCTTCCTGCAGCCATTGGCAGGTGCTGGTGGAGCTGGATCCTTGCTTGCCCATTGGTGCTTCCCACAGGGTGCAGGTGCTGCAGGATTACCTCTTTGCTGCAGTTTGAACTGTTTATCCCCCAGCTCTGCATTGGCAGAATTTTCCTGCTATTGAGTTACTGCTTGCCACAGCTTCTGTAGGGGAATGAGGGATTGTATGAAAATGCTGAAGGGGAAAATCATTAGATTTGCTTTAATGAATTAGAGCTCTACGTTCATTTAAATATCGTACAAATCTGCTGATCAGCAAATCAAGCTAGTTAGTGTTTTTTTGCCTGTGTGAGTTGCGTGCACGCACTAACAAGGTTCATTTGCTGATCTGCAAATCTACAGAAGGCCTAAGTGACTGCTGTGTAAATTAGGGGAACAGAATCATTAAAACAAACATGTCGCCCTTCTGGCAGTGCTTTCATTAATAAAATCTCAGATGGGGAAATAGTTAACTTGATTTTCTGTGATTTTGCGGAGTTGTTAAGATGCAAATAATTAATCCGAGTATAGACTGGGAGCCTTGCTGCAGGCCATCCCTTTCTCTGCGTATTTCTAGATGCTGAATACTTAGAGGAGAAGCATCAGCCTTTTGACTGGTGTTTCAGGGTGTTTTTGACCTCAGGTGTGACCCAGAAAAGTCTGTCTTGTGGTTGTGAGTCTTCCAAGAGGAGGCTGAAGCAGAGAGCAATGCAGGTCCATTATCATAGAATCCTCAGCATTGGAAGGGACCTTTAAAGGTCATGTAGCGCAACGCTGCTGCAATGAATGGGAACATTTATGGCTCCATCAGGTGCCCAGAGCCCTGTCCAGCCTGACTTGAATGTGCCGAGGACAGGCAACCTGTGTCAGTGCCTCTCTGTAAAAGACTTTTTCCTTGTAATCTTCTACTCTTGCATAACGAGGATGAACTCTGTTGGACTTGGGTTGATGGTTGGACACCATGATCTCGGAGCATTTTTCCAACTTTAATGATTCTATGATTCTAAGTTATATCTCTATGTTTTGGAGTTTGCTGTGAAACCTGAGGAATGCTGGCTGCTGCTCAGCAAGGTGCTTGGGATATTCAGCACTCCTAATTTACCTGATTGGACCTAATCAAATTGTTGATTCAGAATGCTTAGACGATGTCACCATCCAACTAACAGTGCTCCATCTGTGCTGTTTTTCTTTGTTTTGTTAACAGTGCTAAACAAATGAATCATTTTGCTGCTTGTATAGCAAACAATACCTAACCTTCACAGTTGTGTTGAGCTTTGCAGGGAATATTCCAGCAAGAAAATTTGAGGTTATGCAGCTGTGACTGAATTCCCAGTTACAGGGATAGTTCTGTCCTTCACCTCTGCTAAATGCCTTTTAAGCTGTCCATCTTCCACAAGTTACTGTGAACCCTGATTATGGGGTTATTCCCTTGGCTTAATGAAAGCTCTCTGACACCTGTCACTGGGGTAACTCCTCCACCTCCACCTTTTGCTGCTGTTGGTGTGCTGCAGGGAATTGTGCTCTTCCCCATGTGTTGACTGGAGGTGTGACTGCGTGTGGCTATTGAGAGATTTCACCTACTTCCTCTCAAACATGGTTCTGTGTCCATGGTGTGGGGTCCCTGCAGACCTCCCACCTGGCCCCATCCTAGACTCCATGTGTATGGAGTGGGATGCTTTGGGGCTGAGGCTGTTTTGGGGAAGCCTGGCTCTATCCTTACTATTGTCTTGCTTCCCTTCCCTTTGGCTGCACGCAGGATCCTGGTTGCTGCTTCTGGACTCTGATCTTGATGGCATCAAACCAAAAGTTTAATGATCTGGAGTCTGATCTCCCACTTCATTACTGCAGCTGTATTTACCCTTACACCTTTAGGGATTTAATTGCATCAATCCCAGGTCTTTCAGCTGAGTGAAACATGGCATTTCTCAATGCGTTCCTCTGCCTCCACTGAAAAGGTCTTTGCAGCTCTGACAGTGGGGAGAGCAATTTGTCACTGTTTGGCCCAGGTAAGGTTTTATTTTTGTGCAGCTGAGGGTGTTTTTCCCAAGTGTTTGCTTTTACTCTGGATTTCCAATTGAATGTGGCTCTGGGTTTCTCTTGGCTTGCCCCTGCAACAGCTTCTGATTATGGGAAGAGCAGTCATGGGTTGATGCCATCCTGAGGGCTGTTCATTTCTGGACTGTGAATCAGTGCAGTACCTGACATGTGCTTTCAGCCCTGCTCTGAATGGGGGACATCTTCTGAGATAAAAGTTTACAGTTGGTTGCTAATCAGCAATAGCGGAGTAATTATGTAACTGATGAAAGAAGACTGCAATTTATGATTTGAAGGCTTTTTGTTTTATTAACAGAAAGCTTAGAAAAAAGGGTGGGAGAGTAGTTTTATTCCACTTGATTGTTTTGATGTGGCTGTAGCGTGGTTAGAGGAAGACTTGGGATGCCAGTAGAGTCACCAGTTGGTTGGTGTGGGGTACAGGAAGGTCTGGGAGCACTGGAGCTGCTCTGTCTCAGTGGCAGCCTGGCTCTCATCCCTCATGTTTTCCTCCCATCGCCAGAAGATGAATGTTCTTCAGTGTTATCTCTGTTCCAAGCCTTCAGCTCCCTCCTGAACCATCCCTTCCTGTAGGGCTCCTGTTGAACCCACATGAGTTCCCTTTGTTGCTGGGGAGGTTTCTGTATTAAGAGTGTTCATTTGTAAATATGCTTCAGGTAATCTCTCACCCGGACCCAAGGCAGTGAGGGCTGTGAGGAGGGTGGTGGGATGGTGCTTGTGAGCGTCATGCACATAGAATCACAGAATCACCAACGTTGGAAAAGATCTCCAAGATCATCCAATCCAACTGTCCACCTACCACCAATATTTCCTCACTACATCATGTCCCTCAGTACCACATCTAAATGTTGGACACCTCCAGGGACAGTGACTCAACCTCCCTGGGCAGCCCATTCCAGCACCTGACTGCTCTTTTGGAGAAGAAATGTTTCCTAATATCCAACCTGAACATCTCCAGCACAACTTGAGGCCTTTCCCTCTACATGTTTCAGTGCCCACAATCTGTGTGCTGTGCAAGAAGCTCAGCCTTCTTTTGGAGGTCTGCACCAAGCCTTGCCAGCACATCCTTCTCTGTCAGCTCACTTCTTCTGGAGCATGCAGATAGCTGGCGAGCGATGTGAGCTGCCAGCCCTTTTGCATTGTCTTTGTCTTTTAATGCATTTTGTGTCCCTTCCAGGTCTGCATGGAGCTCTGAGTGTAGCTAAGATGCAGCACAGCTTTGCTAACGAGGAGCCATCTGGGCTGCGTTCTGCAGGCTCAGGATGAGGGTGCCCTGTGCAGTTATTGAGTTTACAATGAGTGAGAGTCAAGATTTGCTTTGTCTCTCCTGCCTAGTGCTGCTCCCTTTGGCTGGCACGTGTGCTGCTGTTCCTGGCAGTGTCTGTGCTTGTCATAAACTGAATCCTTGTGAGGTGGCCTTTGGCTCAGCTCAGACAGGAGTCCTCCAACTGTGACAGCACTTTTATAACCTTTAATAGTTTTTGGCTTTTTCAGTTATAATGGGCACTGTGAAATCATTTTCCAGTCAGCTCTACACAGCAGACCTCAGAAACAGTGGTTATTTCCTATGCTAAATATGGGGAACACCTGTGTGTGCATCTGTGGGGTTACTGTTGGCTAATGTTGACTTCTTAATCGGGAAGTTAAGACATGCTGCTGTCCCAAATGCTTGAATTTTGGAGTGGCTATTGTGGCCTTGTAAGCAGTGCAGGAAGGACCTCTCTGAGACAGTAACTCAGGCTGTGCACGCCTAAGAAAATCTACACTTGGGATTCAGCAATGGGAACTGGAGTTGTATTTCTTTGCAGGCCATCTTGCAAATCAGGCTATCTATTTGGAGTGAAGATCAGAAGAGAGGGATGCTTCCAGGGCCATGTGACATTGCACTGCTTGGCAGTGGTTAAGGCACAAAGTCTGGGGTTGATTCCAGCCTTGAGAGTCCAGAAATGTTGGGAAATGGGCTAAGCCCATTGGACAGGTGCCTGTCTTGGAAGAAACAAGCAGCCTTCACCAGTGTTGGTAGTAACAGGGGTGATGGTGCTAGGAGGGAAAGAGAAGGCTGAATTAATCTCTGTAGTATAGAAGACCTACTGAGGAGACAAGCTATGCTTACTGATGGCTTTTTGAGGTAGTCTTCCTTGATCTCAGGACAAAAGCACTCAATTACTTGTAATCCAGGAGCAGTAACTAAGGGGATGGTTGATGGGCTGCTCTTTTGCCCAAAGTGTCCTTTCTGGTGGAAACATGGAAAGGCCAGAATCTCTCTAGAGATGTGTTCAGATGATGCCCTGGGGAGAGGGCTTCCTCCAGCAATGGAGCAAGCTGCAGGTTGTAACAAACGTTAAGTATTATAAATGTGGTTGATGTAATTCTGTTTCAAAAGGCCTTGGAGGCTTGCAATAATAAACAGAGCCTTTTAGTACCAGGTTATTGATGTAAAATAATTTAGCAAGCTGGGTTGCTGAAGTGCAAATGCCATGTATTATTCATTAGACTTTTTCTTTCCACAAATCACTGCTCTCCATGGCATAATGTTCCCTGGTAGCACCACTCTTCAGGAAGCTCTTTGGTGTGAGCCAAAATGTGGAGTTGCAGACCCATCCATCAGGACAAGCTGTTGAGTAAGTTGTTGTCTTCCAAATGGAGTTCATAATGGGCAAAGAGGTTTAATTAATGCTTCAGAGTAATGTGTCTGTTTATAAAGAAATAATGTACTATAAAATTAGGCAATGTGTAGTGAAATGTACCTCCTAATGGCTAGGCTGGCATTTTAAGTGATCAGTAAATCACTTAAATATTAAGACCTTCTTGAACAAGGATAATAAAGCAAGAGATTTGGAAATGGTAGATACCAGTACTTACAATTATCCACTAAATAAAACATTTTTATAGTGATCATAGAGTTAATCACCTTGCAGAGCAGACAGGTGATCGGGACAGTAAGATATGTGGCATTACTGAATGCAGAAGAAGGAATTTCAAATGTATTCTTTAAGGCTGCTGTAAACAGGAAAAAATATAAACATTTGCTGAACTTTTTATCTGTTCTTTTGATGAATAAATGCAAACTGCAGTGGTTATACAGAAACCCTCGTGATCTAAAATATGATAGGCCAAGAGAATTCCCTAGACAGTGTTAGCGTAGTTGCATGACAGAAAGCAGAGATGACCTATGAATATTGCTTATTACGTTTAAATATTTGAAGTAGGAGTTTGAAAACATTCCCAATTGCTTCCATATGTTTCAGTGCAAGTTGAGCAGAAGTACCAAATTACTATTTTACAGCCCTGATGGAAGAAGGTTTTGCGGTAGTTCGGCAGTTCTGAGGATGGGAGGGATATGGGAGGACAATCTCAGATCTCCACTGCAAGAAGCTTTGAAGGTGAAACTTGATTTTAATCAACTGAATGAGATCCAAATGATGAGATGATTTTCCAGGCAAACATACAGAAGCTCATAGTACATAGGAGATGAGAACTGTGTGTGTAAGAACACGCAAGTATTTGTCCCAGGCTGGGAAACATCATAACAGCTTTGCAAGTGTGTAACAGGATAGTGGAAAAGGAGTGTCCCAGGTGAATGGAGTTAATAGCTAATAGTATTTAATAACTAATAGCTGACATCCAGATGGGTGGGATGTAGATTTGTGTGTGCCTTTGAGTGTGTCCCTATGCTATCACCTGTGTGAAGCTCTGATAGATCACACATCCCCTTCAGCTCCAGAAATAATCTGCAGTGTAGCACAGTTCATGATGGATAATGACTCTTCTTACAAGCAGTGGGATTTTCTTAGAAGAAAGGCATCAGTAGGCAGCTCAAAATATTTCTTAAAATGATTCAGTCACAGAGAATGTGGGAATAGCGTAAAATATTTTGCATCAACTGCAATGACTGATGAATTTGATGAATGAAGAGTTAGCTGTTGGTTAAGAATTCAGAGATGTTCATGTCTCTGAAGACAAGGAGGAGTAGATTGCACAATCCTGCATGCTGCTTGCATTGATTGCTATTTTATCATTCCTTTGTGAGGTAAATGAGCAAAATTTCTAAGGCAGAAAGAGGATAGACAGACAATATGGTGGATTCCATCTTTAAATGCTGGTCCAATTTCCATATCTGTCTATAGTCTGGGGAGGAGCAGGGAGAGTGTGTGGAAGAGGCCACTCTTCCACTTGGAAGAGGCCAAGGATAATGAAAACTCAGCCCGGGTATCCTTTTGGTCAGTGGGTCTGATGGACCATAAGCAGCTCCCTGGGGTTGGGAGGAATGTGCTCTTGCCTGAGCTAGAGGAGCACAGCTATTGCAGGCTGAAGAAAGAACAATTTTGTGGATTCACCTCTCAGAGAAGGAGGTTTTAAGGATGTCTTTGCTAGCAGGTAGCCTGGACTTTGGTCAGAAGGACTCAGGAGGCCAATTTCCTATTTTGTGGGAGTTGCTCTACCAGTTGAAATGCTGAAATGAGCTGACATGAAACCAGGGCTTGTTTGTCTTCCCACAAAAATAAATAAAACCAACATCAATTTGAAAACTGCTTTGGAAAGAAATTTTTTTGTTCTTATTTGTGCTGTTCTCTTGTGATGTGTTGGGATTACCCAGGTAGGATGTGGTGTATCATGGGAAGTCACACGAGTCTAGTTAAGTGCTCTGCTTTGTTGTCTGCGGAGATGTGCCGAAACAACACAACTTCTAGACTGTCTTCTATGATTTGTGAAGTCTTTCATGAATGAATCAATATGGAGACAGCTGAGGAGTGCCTGCACTTGGTTGCCAAGTCCTAACTTGACCTGCTTTTATGGGTTAACAACTCTCAGTGCATTTATGCTGCAGCTCAGCACCACGCAGCCTCTTGCTCTGTCTCCCCTGGTGGGGTGGGGAGAGAGTCAGAAAGGTAAAAATGTGAGAGCTTGTGGGTTGAAATAAAGGCTGGGCCCAGGAAACCCTTGGGTGGGTGCAAAGTGACCTTTGAGATGGGCTGACATGCATCATATCCCAGGTCTGGATGGCAGAATAAACCTGGCTGAAATAGTAACTGGCCCTTAGAAGCCACCAAAAGGACACTTCAGATGAGAAACAGTAATTTATTCTGGTTAGTGCTGACTGCTTGTCAAACACCAGCCTGACTATTCCCCATCTCCTGCCCTGAAAGGTCAGAGAGCTCGACATCAGCTTTGCCTGGATTCATCTTAAACAGCAGGGAGAATGGGAGGGGGAGGATGAGGAGCAGTTCACAGGAATGGAGGCTCAAAGAGGGCGTATTTCACGGTCACTTGAGTAACTAGCAGCCAGATCTTTTTGACCTTTCTGCCCTGTATTGTTAGCAGCAAATAATATTTTCCCCTGACCCCACCATCACTTATCCCAAAGAAAGCTGCCAGGGAGTGTTGAAAACTTGCTGGGTTGTATTTCCCGTGCAGACAGATTCTTTGTGATGAATATTTAGCATCCTTGATCTTGACTGGGAGCTGTGCCCCGTGGTCTTGGCAGTGGGGAGCACCATGGGGGCATCCCATTGGGGGTCGAGTGTGTAAATGGCAATATGATCAGCTGGTGCTTCATTGACTCTTGGTCTGCAATCAGAAAAGTGTTTTCCAAGAAGTTCTGCCACTTTAATTCCATTCTGAAATGAAATAGAGTAAAAATGAAATTTTGTGACACAAATTCTGGGAACTCATTTGCTTCAGGGGAATTGAATTACTTTATTTTGAATTGGGCTTTTATTTTTTCCCTAGGAAATGTATTTAAGAAAAAAAAGATAAGTAAACTTTAATGTTTTTAAAAATTAAATACATAGGAGAAATCAAATCATTTTGGAGATGGGGGAATAGAACATGTCAATGTTGTTGAAATTCTTTTATTTAAATAAAATATTACTGACATTAACAGGGTTTCAGATACATTTGGATGTGGATGAAAATGCCCACTGCTCATCCCGGCACTTTAAAGACTTTCCAGGCAGAGCTAATTCAAGTGACAAGTGCATTTTTCCTGGTGGTTCTTTGTGAGCTTCTCAGCCCTTTCACTGCAGTTGAGAGGAGTGCACAAAGTGCTCCTGTTGGCATTAAAGATGGTTTGTGGTATTTGATTTCCCTCTTGGGAAGGAACTGATTGCTGGGAAAAAGCACTTCCCCACTAGGGATAGTTTGAGGTTTTCTGGTAGGTCCTTCTGGCACTGCTATGTCCAGCTGCATGGTGCTGTCATAGCCATAGAACCATGGAATGGTTTGAGTTGGAAGGGACCCTTAAAGGCCCTCTGGTCCCACTCCCTGCAATGCATGGAGACACCCACGGCTCCATCAGTGCTCACAGCCTATCCCCTGACCTTGTCTGTCTGCAGGGATGGGGCAACCTGTGCCAATACCTCACCACCAGTACTGTAAGAAACTTCTTCCTTATGTCCAGTCTAAATCTCCTCTCTTTTAGTTTGAAACCATTTTCCCCTTGCTGTATAACAACAGACCTTGCTGAAGAGCTTGTCCCCTTTCTTACAGTGCCCCATCGCCATACACCGAGTGCTTGGTGCTGGTAAAATGGGTACAAGAGTCTCCTTTGTGGTTATTGGGAGAAAATGACTCATGGGACTTCAGGCTTTGCTCTCTTGGATGGTTTTAAATCAGCCCAGGTCTGCTTTGGGGTAAGAAAATTCTGCTCGTTCTCAGGAGGAGTGGATGTTTTGGGAGCCAAGGTGGAAAAAATGGTTGGCTCTGTGTGCTAAAGGAAATTTATTTAAATACTGTTTTACACTCATTTCATAATAGTAGCGTTTTATCTTTTTAACATTGATTTATGGGCACTGAAGCAGAACAGAGAAGTCAGAAGAAAGCAATTAATGAATAAGGAAAAAAAAATCCCTACATAAATGCTTCAAGATTAAAAAAAAAAAAAAAGAAAAATAATAGTAAAAAAAGAAATCGGAAAGCTGAAGAAGAGGGGTAATTGATGGTTCCATTTTAACCTAATGTTATTTCTGGATCTCTCTCTTTTTTTTTTTTATAATCTGTTATTTACTGCATAGTTTAGAGCTGACAGAAAATAAACAGCATTTGCAATATAACGTCGTTAGCACCCCGATGCACTTGCTCATCCTACTTGGCTGTCAACTTCGGGCTCCAACCGGCATCAGTCAACGTCGGCCGTGATGGAGTCTGTTTTTAATAAGCGTGGTGCTATAATTACCTTATTGCGAAGTTAAAGCCGAATGACACTTATGATGAAGGTTTCATGACTAAACAGTAAAGCCAGTGAAGCATCCGCATACCAACTGTCAGATAGAGAAGAGCTGGTTTAGGATTTGTTTCTTTATTGCCTGATTGGGGTCACTTCCTTTGTTCTTGGGGACTTTGTCATGGACGCAACGGGTGAAAGAGGGATGGGGGAAGCTAAACTGTGGAAAAATGGAACAGTTCTGCCAGTGGCTGCTGGGAGGAAGGTGAGATGTCTTTGGTGGCACAGAGGAATTGACCAAAACAGATGCTGGATGTGCAGTGCTGTTGAGATTTCCTCCTGTTGCTTGAAATCTAATGGGCACTGTGTGGAGGGATGGAATCCTTTCATTTGGTCTTCCCGCCTCAAAACGGAGCTGCTTGGTGAAATCAAGTTTCCTGCAGGGGAAAAAAGTTTTTAGGGCACTTCATGAGAAATTGCCTATTAGTTGTATCCAATATAAAGTGCGCTATTTAAATCAGCCTCCTTCTAGCTGTACATTTTTAGCTGTTCCTCCTGTTCTTCTTAAGCTGCTCATCGCTGGAGCGAAAAAGTTTCTGCCCAAATGAGCTGAATCTTCTCAGTGTCACACTGAAGAAGGAGCTTGCCTTTGGTGATAGGATGTCTGCTGTTAGGGTTAAACCTGTCTTGTATTTATTGATAGCTGAAGAGGGGCTGGCATTAACGCACCTGCAGACATGTGACATTACGTAGATCGGCTCTCAGTTCAGTTCTCATCAGGAATACATATGTGTATTGTATTAAAACTGAATTCAGGGGCTTGTGGACCGCTCTTCTGACTTGGAGGCATGCATGTTGATTGCTCTGAGTTCTCTCCTTCCCTGGTGTTTCCTAAATGACTCTTTTATGGGAGAGCACATTTGTGGCCAGCAGCCCACGGAGGAGGCTCGGAGGTAGACCATTTTCACCTTCCTTTCCACCCCAGGCTTTGCAGCAGTTTGGCCCTTCTTGCTCCCAAACTGCTTCTAGTGAAAGGCTCATGGGGATCGTAGTGGACTTCAGTTATTTTGAGGCTGGTAAGGGGAGATGCTTTCCACTGAGCTTTTTACTGTTCAGTTTAATGTGCAATTTCTCTGCCCAAAGAACCCATTGACTCAGCTCTTAAGATAATTACTGGATTTCACATCGATAAGGCTTCATACAAATATTTTAAAATACAAAAGAACGAAGACAAAATAGCTTCATGTTATTAATCAGTGAGAGCAGAAGGGCGTATTGTTATGAAAATAGAGCACCCACTCCTCCAGCTTGCACGGAGCACCAGATGGTAGAACATTTGTGAAGACATATCTTCAACAAACAGTCTGGATTAACCATTTAGCACTCCCAGCTCTTGCTCCTATTTGCTAAATGGGCAGGGGAAGGCAGGGCAGTAACTGGCTGTTGGGTTGGCATTGGGAGAAGGCTGAAGGTGTCCTTGGCTTAATGCAAGTGCCTTTCTGTTGCACTCAGATTTATGTTCTCTGCATTTGGCATGCTCGGCTTGGTGTTCCTTTCAAGAGATATAAGCATTGGACTGAGACCAGCATATATCACAGCCTACTTTTGTTAGCATACGTATGCCTGTATGTTTGCAATGCAAAAAGCGTGCCTCTGCTGTACATGTTCTAATGCTGTATATTGGCTTGAAATGAATGGGCAGGGAAATAAAAGATAGCAAAGCATGCACTTCTAGCAGTGTGATTACCCTGGCCCAAGTCTGATGCTGCTCCCAGTGCAAATGAGCCATTCTGTTGTGTAGCTGTGCTAAGATTGAAGCAACATCCTGTGGGATGTATAGAGATGCCCGAGTGCTCCCTCTGCCATATCCATGCATGCCCTGTGTTGCAGTGCAGTGGGTGAGGGAGCATTCTGTTGGTGCAGGTCTGTGCAGGAAGTCGAGCTGACTCAGGATTCAGCGCTGTGCTTTATGCACAGAGTTCTTCCTCCTCTCGATACAACAGCAGCTGTTATTGACCATGTCTTTAGAAAAAGATACCTTCCATTTTTATTTACTGCTTTCACTTGCATTTCAAAAGTCCAGAACTATGGAGACAGATACAGAAAGCCACTGTCCCAGAAACCAATCTGGCAGACAACGGGAGGGAGGACAGTCCATTTTCCTCTCTAGCTATATGCAGAATAAAAGGGAAACTGTATTTATTCTATTGTTTCTCCAGGGGGCTTCCCCTAGTTATTAGAATCTGCCTTATTAAATAATTGAGAAGGCTTGTCATAAAGTGACTTCTTGCTCCCCATCTGTCATTGAGATGTGCAGAAAATGGCATGTCAAGGAACATTTGCTAGGAAAGCTTCAGGGACCATTAACTCTTGTCACTACTTAAGTGATTAAGGAACCAGAAACAGTGGTACTGTTTCTCAGCCAGTTTGTAAATATCTAAGTATGAGACTTTCCATCCTCCCCTCACTATGAGAGGGGGAGATGGAATACTGGGGTGTGAACAGGACAGAGAAAGCCTGCATTGCCAGTGTGCATCCCATAAATGTTCATGGAGAGCCCATGGTGGGAGCCCCCCACCAAACAGTGGGGACACACTACCTGCCTGGTGGCACAATGTGATACAACTGAATCCATTTTCCATTCCCTGCATCTTGAGATCTTATGCAGTCTCACCATTTACCAGGAGAACTACGATGTTCTCTAGCTTTATATATGCTGTCCACAGTCTGTGGATGTTTGGTTCTCCTCACTGATTTTGAACAAGCCTTCTCTGATTCACTGTGGGGTGTGATGGTGTTGGAACTCCATCTCTCTTCCACCACAAAGTCCAGTGTTGATATTTTGTCATCCACACTGATGCAGTGCTTAATATGTTCCAGCTCAAAGAGAAATCTCCTCTCTAGAGCCAAAACAAGATTTGCAGCTGTTCTATCATGTTTCTTAAGCAGCATTCTTTACCCAAAAATTGAAGCTGCAGGGAACAGGATGGGATGAATGCTGGGACTGAAACCACCACCATAGCAGCAAGCAGGTCTTGGGACTAACATGAAGCTTCAAAACCGTTCTGTGAGTTTTCCAACAGCAGCCAAACATAAGGAGCCAATGATGGGATTTCTTAAATTTAAGTTTCCTCTAGGAAAGTCCCTGCAGCGTCTAAACATTCCTCATATTCCAAATCACCTCAGCCAAGATGGATCTGGAGCTCCATAGCTGGAAGAAGCCTCAACTGGGATTTGTGTCTTTCCCATCCTGAGGTCCTCTCATGGCACTGACAGTTAAAATCACAGCTCATCGCCACCCCCTGGGCTTCAATGTTTGGAATACTTCCTGGCCAGAGAGCCATTGAGCCCTGTGATGAACGTGACTGCTCAGTGTGGATTGCTTTACCTCGATGACGTTCAGGCACTGTGTCCCCAAATAGGAATAATCCACATTGTCAAAGAAACTGCTGGTTAATAGAACAGATAGGCACAAAATGTCTGAGGTGATTGCACCACTATGGTCTTCATGGGAGAGAATTGTCCCCAGTGGTACCGTAGAAAAGTCTGGTCCCTCTGTTCAGGCCTTACAGATTCAGGCACAGCATTAGCCTGGAGGAGAAGTTTCTGAATTCAGGAAACAGCTATAATTTTCATGAATATGTAACGTAGGTGGAATGGCTTGATGTGTCTTTATTCAATGCCCTCATCCAAGAGGAAGTGTGCTGCATTGCGTGTTGGAGCAGCCTTGTATTTAATGCCTTGTTATCACGGTTATATATTCTAGGTCAAGGTGAACTCTGAGCTCCTAAATGAGTATTTGTAAGTGCAGGCTCATACATGGCAAGCGGTGCTCCTAAATCTTTTCACCCAAGATCTTTCCCAGTGAATTACTAGGTTGTAGATAAGATCTCGGACATATTGTACTCAGACAAAAATGTACCTTTTTGTTTTTAAAAAGCTCAACACAGAAACAATTTTAGACTCTGAAGGGGAAGGTCATTGCCTACTTCATGGACTTAAAAAGTGTTAGCTCTTGCAATTTGATGATGAACTAAGCTGAGTCCTTTGCTTTCCCCTCCTCTGGCACAGCTCCTGTATACTGATCTGTCCCCAAATAGGCCTTGGTTCTCCATAAATCACAGCCTTGTCAGCTCCCGTTTTGTATCTTAAAGTGAGATGCTGACAGTTTGTTCTCTGTTTCCAGCAGCTTTTTCTACACATGCTCAGGGGAAACTGTCCCTTGTAGACAATTTATTTGATGAATTCTGTCTCTGTTTCCATGTGTGAATTATCCTGTGAGATACTTGGGTATTTTAACAAAAAAAAAAACAACACATTGGCTTCTTCCACTATGGTGATGAACACCACCCAGACACCAACGTCCAGCAATTCTGAGGCAGCACTTCTTGGTTTAGCTGATGGGAATCCAACCTTTTGGTTTGCCTTGGCTGTGCCAAGTGAAGAGGAATTGTCTTGGGCTGCATATAAAATATATGACATAGCTAATATATGTAAGTAACCAAACTTATTTTTCTTTTTAATATATTCATTATAACACGAAGAAAAAAAAGAGAGCAACAAGTTCATAAAACTATTGGGATATTTGACCTCATTTTTGTGACTCTAACACATCAGTCTGGTTCAATGGTTGCAATTCAGTGAGTTTTCAAGGTGTCTGTGGGAGACTTTTGATGAAGTTTTACTCTTCCTGCACTTCATCTTTGGCAATAGTTATTCTCAAATGTACGTAATGCCAGAACTCCCCTCCTGAAGTCATTCGAATCTACCTGGATGCCTTCCTGTGCAATCTTCACTAGGGAACCTTCTTTAGCTGGGGTTGGACTTGATGATTCCCAGAGGTCCCTTCCAACACCTGTGTTTCTGTGATATTTTTCACTGTTCACAGGACTGTGTTTAGCCAACATAACAAAATGCATACATTTATTTACTGTCACCTCAGTCAGCACAGTGCCCTCCCCACGTACCAGTTTCAGTTCACTCAGAGCCAATCCCGCACTGCTGTTTGGTTGTTGATGAGCAATGAGTGCATGCCTACAGGCCACTGATGGGACAGGCCTGCTTCAGCTGCTGTTCCCACAGGTTTGTGTGCAGTGATTGAATACCTGGCAACTCATGAGGCTGTGCTAGGCACTGAATGAGTGGGGTGCAAGTCCTCCAAAAAGGCCTGGAGATATTTTCACTTTTCAGGAGCCCTTCACCAGACGTATACTTGGACTATTCCCAAGAATGTGAACCATGGGACTATTTTGCCACCAGGCTGGCCCTCTTTTTATAGCTTTGTAAACCAAGCCAGTAAGGTCAACACCCTTTTCCTAACCTTAGCTGCAGTGGGACCCGTGCCCATCTCCCGCAGGGGCAGGGTGTGAGCAGATGCCTGCTCCAGAACCTATTTCTGTGTTGTGGAAAGAGACATTTTGGGAAAATTTTTGTATTGTCTGTAGGCATGTGAGTCCAATTCCCCTCTCAGGTTCCCATGGCCACTGTGGTACTTGTTATCCAATTATTTTTAATGAAAAAACAATTTGTTCCTTAGCTTTCTTGTTACTGGAAGCAGGATGAGCTGAGAACAGCTAAATATGGTCCTGACTTGTTATTGTGCAGACCTTGCCTCTTACCATTAATTGGCTGGGAAAGGATTTCCCATTCGGCTAATTATTTCTAATTGTGTTACTCTCATTATCTAGCCATTGTTGCCTCTTGCCACAGACAGGCCTTATACAGCTGATGGGAAGAGGCTCCAGCTGGGCGCCATCGGTGGGTGCACTCACAATCAAGGCAGGCAGCCCATGCCTCAAGGAGAACTGCTGCTCTCACTGACACATGGAGGGGTTCCACCTGCTCTGCATGCTGTGCTCTTGGCTACCTGTGCTGACCTTGTGTCTGGGTTGCCCTGTTAACAATACAGGCAGTGTGTGATATGTGATGACTTGCAAACTGCAAGCATTCTTGTTGCTTGCTTTCCTTCCCATTTTCTCAATCCAGGGAGAACCTCTCATGTGCAGCAGCAAAGAAAGTCTCTAAAGTGATGTATACTTTAAACTGTTGTGGGACAGTTTATTGTGGAATATCTCGTGGTTTGTTCAGCTTAGAGAGGAGAAGGCTGAGGGGATGCCTCATGGTAACCAACAGCTCCTCAGCACAGCCACACAGCACAGCTCAGGGAAAGCCTTGCTGCAGCCTCAAAGTAACTTTGGGGAAGCCTGTCCCACTCACAGCACTGGGGCTGACACCTCTGCTGTGCCTCTGAGTGCCTGCTGGGTACCTCAGTACCAATGTTGGTGTTTCCAGTAGTTGCCCTGGAGTTGAAGGAGTAGTCATTGAGTTGGGTGGTTGCTGTGATGCTGCCCCAAGTGTGATGCTCCTTTGCTGTGGGAGACCTGGGATGGGACTGCTTGTGGTCTCTGTCAGAAATGTGGAGCTGAGCCCAAGACCCTCCCTGCCCTTCCCCAGGCGAGGTTTGGGGATGGTCTTAAGTAATTACTTTGTTTTCAATCCATTGGCTTGTGGACTGTTGGTCTCTGGTCACATAAACGTGCCCTTATTCAACTATTTCCATTTCTTCTTCTATTGGCCTGCCTTTCTCATCTACCCTGATTTGCAGGGAATGTGAGAGTCTTCCTCTTGCTTCCTAGCTGGGATCTTGTGCCATATAGTTGGGTATGGTGGAAGCTGGAGCTTTGCTGTGCCCCAATGCAGCTACTGGAGTGGTTGGAAAGAGCTGTGGCCAGCACAGGAGCATCCATGGCCTCAGTCCTGTCTATGTCTTCTGGACTGAACTGGATCTTTAGGGCTGTTCTTCCTGCTGAGAGCTATAGCTTGGCAAACCTTTTCTTGCTCTAGATGGACTGATGTTTGTTTATTCAGGCCACATTGTAGAGGGAGCTTCTGCATGGCAGGCTGGGGTGCTTGGTGCTGGAGGTTGGTGTTGGCAAGTAGACCATGGTGTCTGATGGACAGGTTGGGTGGAGGATGCCGATGCAGGGTGTATTTTAGGTCTCTTCTTTGGAGCACTGCAGCTATTCTGATCAGCAGTTAAGAGAGAGCGTTAGGTGCCATTTAGTCTGTTATCTGCTTTCTTGTGCTCCAGCGTGGCAGATTTGGAAAAGGACAAATGGGCTGTCAGCTCGCCTCAATAGGCTTTTTTTCCGACTCTTCACTGTGATCTGGTTGTAATTTAAAAGTTATTTGTATTTTCATTTGTTGGATAATGGAGAATACTGTTTTCTGTGCTTAATAGACATCTCTAGATGCCACAAAAGAGAAATGATAAGGAAGAGACACAGCAGAAATGGCTGTATTGTGTAGGAGCTTGTCTGTGTGTAATGATGCTGCCCTTCTAATGTTCCATAACTACAGAACAGAGGAGGTAAGAAAGATATTTAAGATGTAAAGTTATAGAGGGTCGTATTTATTCATCTGACTCCTGGAGTGCATCATGATCACAAATTCTTGTAATAAGATGAGACTTCAAAGCTCTGAGCAAGTGTTTCTCTTGTGGAAAATACTATTGCAAAACATGAGATAATATTTTCATAATTACGGTGCCTCAGGAACATCTGACAGCTGCTGTTTTGTCCTTCTCTTTTCCGTTCTTTTCTCTCTACTGAGTGGAACGAGACAGTTCTGGGGTGGGGAGAAGTCCCTGTTTTACTCTACAGCAGCGTTTCATTAACTTCTGCTGCACAATTTCCTGAGACCATGGAGAAGGACAGGGAAATTCCAGCCTGCTCCTGCCCTGAGACTTAGGCAGTACCTCATTCAAAGCTACTGCAGCTTATTGTGGTTGCTTTTACAGATGTGAACAATCAATATACTGTGATGGCTTAATTATTAGCTGCTGTGCTCTGGTTGTTTTTCAGTTATTTCCTCACACAGAGAAGGCCAAGAGAAACAGAAGTGCTCAACTTCAGTGATCATGGCAGTATTAGCGCTCTTCTGAAGGGCATTCTTCATGGTGAAGGAAAACTGTCTTGCGCACACACTCCATCACTGTGACACCTTATTTCTGTACTTGGCTTCCATGAGTGTATGGGTAAGTAAGCTGGTACTCCAAGTACATCTAGCTCGTGCTTTTACAGCTGTCTGTTGTGAGTTTCATTTGAAATCCTTTGAAAACTGTAGGAGAGTGGACTACAGAGGCGTATCGATCTGACCCCTGTCCTCCAATAAAAATGAGGAATGCTTTAAAATCTGTGACACGGCTTATCCATCACACCGTCAGCTTTCCTGCTCACACTGTAGTCATTAGGAATCACCAGTCTGTTGAGAAGGTCACAGTCCTGACAGCTATATGTGTCTTGAGAGAAAACATGAGCAAGCTGCCAGGCTCTTTGACAGGGGATTTGAGGTGGTCTCAGCGTCTGATATCCTTCTTTCCTTAGAACTTTGTTAACAGCCCTTGGGACTGTCTGTGTGAAATTTTCCCTCTGCCTAAAGTTGTAAAGGTTGCATGAAAAGATTCTTTTTTGGAAGCAAATGAGGGTGTGAAAGCAGAGGCTGCGTGCCAGAGCCAAACCACACGTTCTGCAGAGCCAAGGCAGTAGGGTGAGTTCCTGCCCTGCAAAATGAGGAGCATCTTTCTTATAACATTCCTATCTCAAGTCCGTTTTTGTTGTGAGTCTGGGTGCTGGCATTTCAGAGGCCCAGCCTGAGGCACTGACTGCTGTCCCCTGCTCTCCTGGTCACCTCCTCTTCTCTTCCTCTGGCCCTGAAGACTTAAAGATTTGCTGCTGCCAGGATTCAGGATCATGGTACGGGCAAAGCGCTTTCACTTTGTCTCTGCTTACCCTGTTTTGTCAACTAAAGGCCACCTGGAAGGTACAGGCTCTCCTCACTCAGCTGCTAAGGGATGCTACATCTCCATTGAAATCAGTGGCATGATATTGACTTATACTTGCTTCTTTAGATCGATAGCTTATGTGCAACAACGATGACTTATATTTTGCTAGGGCTTCCAGTTAATGTTCCAATTCTTTCCATCACTTCTGTTTTCTACATCTGTACCTAATGGGTCATTTCACATCACTGCTCTGCAGAAAACAAATAACTGTACATCTCCTCCTATGGTTCAACTCTTTCATCTCTTTGTCTAGATCAATGAATCAGGGCCTTGCAGTAATCTGTATTAGGTAACACACACTTAGGTGAATCAGTGTATGAGTGTGCCATGAGAGTTAACTGCATAAAGCTCCACTACTGCTCTTGTTGGGATCTGATGCATCTGTCCTAAACTAGGGCTTTTTGATGCCACACCAGTGCATTCAGAGGCTCATCTCCTCCTTACGGTGTCATTGCTCTCTGTCTTCCAAATCTGTGCTTGTGACTTTATCAGCACAAAGCAGTGGCTTTGTGAGTGTCCAGCTGGGGACAAGGCATCTGAGCATTTCACTGCTGCCTTGGGGTCCTGCAAAGGCATTTTGTTCCCTCCACTGAAATTATTTCTTTCTTTTCCTCCCTGCGTGCCAGCATCCCTCTTATTATAGCATATTAATCAAATCCTCAAAAAAAACCCAACAAACCCAAACAACAGACAAACCTCAAATCCACGATTCTGTTAGCTTTCATTACTGATTCCTAACGTTATTCCTGAAACTTGCAGCTTTTCTGCCTTATTTGCATTTGATTTACCACTGCTATAACTGCATCTGGAGAGTCTCTCTATATATGGCCTGAGTTTCTGAACTCTGCCCGTAGCACTATTGAATAGGGAACACTGTGAAACTGTCTTATGCTCATGCAAAATGCAACACAATTTAACTAACAGGCTGACACTGTGCTGGAATATATACCCCTTTTTAATAGCAGTTTTAAAGTGGCAATTGGACTTTGCTCTGCCGCAAGTTAAATCCTGTCTCCATCTGAAAGGAGACAGGCAAGCCTGCTGCCAAAAATAGGGATCATTAGCTGGCTAAGAAATCAGTGCTCAGCCACAATGACTGTTCTTTAAAGAAAATCGAGCAAACATTTGGTTGCTTTTCTAACCCAGCTTCATTTTCTTTTTCAACTGTAATGAAGTGTACTTTGCCGAAAATCGGCTGTAACAATGGCACACCACTTATACCCCGATGTGAGTGACTGCATTTAGCTGCCACTTTAAGTGACTGAAGCAAAAGGTCTTCGGTTCTGAAAGAAACCTGTGGTTACTGCGAGCTGTCCTCTGGAGAGGGTGGGCCATCATGTTGTAAAAGCAGGGCTGAGTGCAGCTGTCACAGGCTTCTTGCATGAGCTTGTGCAGGTCACCTGAAGTATCTGCCTCTGGTGTGAAAAATCGATGCAGAAGAACTTCCTTGCTCTCCTTTCTGTATGATATGGACCAGGGTAAGAACGCAGAGCAGAAGGGCAGGATCCCCTCCCTCACCCTGCTGGCCATGCTTCTTTTGATGCAGCCCAGGATACAGTTGGTGAAGGCACAGTGATGGCTCATGTCCATCCACCAGCAGCCCTAGGTTCTTTTTGGCAGGGCTGTGCTCCGTACTCACACCCCCAGCTTGTACTGACTCAGGTGTAAGACCTTAAGACCTTAATATATCAAAGCTATTGTGGTCCTGGGACATCTCAGGGATGTCTGTAAGAAGAAACCTGCTCAGTGGTTTCCAGACCAAGCCCTGGGCAGGAGAATCACCCAGGGTGCTGGGTGTGAACTGGGGGCCAGTCTGGGTGTGGGAAGGCCAAGCAGCCAGATCCAGCATGCACCAATGTGGGAACAAAAGGGGAAGAGAGGTGACAGCTATAGGGACCTCAGCCTCTGTGCTGTTGCTGCAGTGGCCCCATAAATCTCCAGTTAAATGTGTGACACACAGAACACTTCCAGTCATCCTGTGCCTATAAAAACATAAGACTCCTATGTGTGTTTTCAACATCATTGAAGATCTCTCATGGACAAACTTGCTCTACCTGGTATTTTCTAGCAGTGCTGGGCAACTCTCTAGCTTAAAAATGTTAAATGCACATGCTGTGCATTTCTTCCTATAAAGATGTGGTCGTGAAGGTTGTGTTTTGGTCTTTCATCATAGTGTGCATGCTTCCATCATTAAAATGGTCTCGTCTACAATGGGGATTTTCATTTTTAAAGTGTCTTTCTACTAGCTAAGGGGATAATTAGATTTGTCCCATAGTGATTGAGAAGCCCAGGAGTCAACTAAGATGAGGTTTCTTCAGGAAACGGCTGTCCAGCATTTGTATTGATGAATGAGCATTTGCTTCAACTATAGAGCAAGAGATAATAATAATTTACCTACCTTGTATGAGAAACAGAAGTGTACTAAAAATAAGTAACTCGGCATGGTGGAAGCACAGATGTAGTGCCTGGTGGAAATTAATAAATAACATTTTCCGTCACGGCACTAAATTTGTTCTCTCTGCTGTGTGGCCTTCCATGTCATAGGCAAGGTAGAGCAGATGGAGAAAATCAGTGTGGGGAAGAGTGGAGAAGGTGCAGCAAGGACAAACGTTGTCTAGCCTGGGGACATCCACTCCTTTAGAAGTGCCTCTCTGGCTGCAGGGCTTGTGGCTGGGGCTGCTTGGGTTGGGGTTGCACCCAAGCAGGGCCTCTTCATCCTGCTGCTGAGCAGGCATCGTGCTTTTGTGCAGGACTTCTCCTCTCAGAGAGAAACAAACAGGCAGGGAAGTGCTAATCCTGGATGTGTTCTGTCTCTGTGGGAATTACTAAGGGAGGTAATGTAATAAAAGTGGAAATTTGTGTTTTTTAAGCTTCTGACTGTGGCACATTGAGAGGAAATAAACATTTTAGGTCAAAGCCATTTTAATAATAACAGATCATATTTATGATGAAAGAGAACTGGATTGAAGGGGGGGAGGGGACAGTCTTTTCTTTTTGTGTCCTATTCTGAAGGTATTAAATGAAGTGTGATGCTATTCAGGAAGAGTGAAGAAATCTTCCAGGTGATGAACATTGCTTGTAGACAAGTGAAACCCCTGATCTGCTTGAGTCCGGTTAGGGCAGTGCTCAGCCCTAGGATCACTGTGTTCCCACAGGCCCTGCTGTTCTTGTCTCACCTCCTCAGCAATGCCTTCTCAAGGGATGCATTGACCGCCCACCCAAATTCCTGCTGCCTCATCCTTAATGATGGTGGATGCCCCATCCCTGGAGGCATTCAAGGCCAGGATGGATGTGGCTCTGGGCAGCCTGGTCTGGTGGTTGGTGACCCTGCACATAGCAGGGGGTTGGAACTAGATGAGCACTGTGGTCCTTTTCAACCCAGGCCATTCTAGGATTAGCGCTTCTCAACCATTATTAAAACTGGGCTGGATCTCTGTATTTTCCTGTGGTCATTTGAGAGCCCAGTAACGTAAAATGTGTCCTTCAAGCCCCAGGAAGTTTATCAGAAAAGGACACTTATCACAGTTGGAGTTTCCAGCAGGTCTTAATTGAATTGAATAAAAATAGTATTTTTATACAGAGGCTTGAGTATTCAAAGGTGAGAAATTGTTTTAGAGGTGGGTGGAGATTGACTTTAAAGTGCATCCTTGGATTCATTAATGATGTTTCACTGTCCGGCAGGGTGAATGTAGCAACTGGAGGTCCCCGTGGTCTCTCCCAGGTCCCAAAGTAGTCAGAGATTTTGAAGAACGAGCTAGGGGATGGGATAGAAAGGACTGTAGCATGTGGAGTTGAGACTATGGCACAAGCTGAATAGCTGTAGATAGGATAAGAGGCACAGTTTTGAGTCTAGAGCTACTTGAAGCCAAGAGTAATTTAGGGAGGATAAACGCCAGGAAAGATTACCCATTGTGGGTGAGGGATGTCCACAGTGGGAGGTTTTCAATAAAGAGGTACACAGATGTCTGACAGATGTTTGCAGTGAGGAAAATAGCGTGAAGGAGCTAATTGCTGATCTCTATTCCTCTTTCCAATTCCTAAACTGGAGAGTGCAGGGAGTCAGTGCAGGGAAAATGGGGGCTGAGCAGTAGTGTTGGCTGCATTTGGTTCCTGTTCTCCTCTGCTGCTGCTTTGTGCTGAGGGATATTCCTGGAAATACTTCCCAATGCCATATTTATAAGGCCATTTTTGTCAGTTCAACAACCATTTCCCAAAACAGTGACGAAAAATCTTTGTGCAAAGGAACCAATCACTTGGCAACACGGCGTTTTCTCTCTGGAGATGGATGAAGATTTACAATTGAATCAAATGATTTCCTCATCTATTCAGGACTTCTGTTTGCCCTCAGTTTCAGCTTCTCCCTTATGCTTTCTCCTTGCTGGTTTGCCAAGAGAATTACGGGAAACCCGTCTGTTGATTGGCATGGGCTATTTGTGACTGCATGCAGTGCAGGCGTGCCATGAGACCTCACTAATGAGATGCCATCTAATGGGAGCTTGAGAGCTGTTTGATGATGTTACTACAAGGCTTGAACCAAGTGAGTAACTGTGTTGGAACTTTGTTCCAAAATGCCACAGAATCTGTAACGTACAGCCTTTCTGGTGGAAGGATTTTTTTTCTCACAGCACTAACACAGTTTTCCAAGCACTTCTAAGCTATAAACCTTTGTAATTGTTGTAACTGTATATGTATACGTTTTCCTCCAGTCTTAGATGTCTCTGATTATTTCTGTAGGGGCAGCACTGGTTATGATTGGACTCTTTCTGCCCCCCGGCTAAAGTCACTACCTCCTCCTCTGTCTGCAGTAGTCAGAGCTGTGCTGTTATCCAACAATAATAAAAATACTTAAAAAGTATTCCTTTAGAAGTGTCACATATAAGGATTTCTTGTAGAAACAAAACCATAATAGCCAAATTGCTGTAACAGCAGAGGAGGGGACCTTGTGAGCTGCATGGATGACATAGGACTTGAGAAGTGTGTAAACTACAATTAGTAGTGCAGAATGTAAAGAAATTTGCCCCTGACAGAAAGAAGAGAGGTCTCTGACCCATTACTCTATCCCAAGAAAAGACCCTGGACTGATCCTGACCAATATCTGTTAGGGTCAGAAAAACTTACGGTGTTGGAAGTCTCACTTCCCTGAAGAGCAGTCTTGCATTCCTTCAGTGCTGACAGTGTTTGGGGGAAACCAGCTTATTTGGGTTTCTCAGTTAAGAAAGTGGACTTCTGCTGCTCCACTGGCAACAGCAGGCTGCTGGGCCAGTGCGTGAGCCAGTACGGTGGAGGGAACACAACAATCAGAGGCTTTTGTAAACTGAAGTCATACCTGATTGCCCATGCCAGGATTACAGGAAACTGTTGAAGATGAGCGTATCTGAAAGCCAGTGCAGGAGGCAGCAGATAGCGTGGCTACGTTGTATTGCTGGTTGCAAATGGATTTCACAAACATTAGCTGCTCCTGCTTTATTCCCTTTTGGTTTTGTGGATCTTGCTAGTGTGAGCAGGGGCAGAGGGGCTGGAGAGAGATGATTGCTCATCTCACCTGATGTGACTAAGCAATGGCTTCACATACTGCTGGCTGTAAAGCATCCCAGCCTAACTTTTTCCTCTGATGACTTCCCTAGCAGAACAGTGCCATTATGGATGTGTCAGCTTGGATAAGGAGAAGTCCATGAGGCTGCTGAAAAGGAGAGCTTGTGTGACATATTAGGCCATCAACACATTCAGGACAGGGAATTGTCTTCCATCAGTCTTGGGTAATGTACTATATCTGAGCACACTTCTAGGACTAAGAGCTCATGCTCTGCTTTCAGTGACTAATCCCAGGTAACGCGTAACATGTCTGCATGCTGAGCTGACAGGGACACATCAGCCCGTTGCTTGGCAAAATGAGCTGCAATGATTTTGTGCTTTCGATTAGTATCCATGCTATTTTGGGATTACTTTGTGTAGGCAAGCCCTTGCTTTTAACCTGGGTACATCACTTTCCTGGATGACTGCGCAGCTTTCTCAGTCTGATATGCAGGAGATCAGCAGTAGGGTTGGATGAGCTCCTTAGTGCTTACTAGCCTTCTCAGAGTGGTCTCAGGGCGCATTCTTCAATGCTTTATATTATTTTAGCTTAGTTTTATTTTATTTTACTTTTTATTCTGCTTGTAGGCGAATTCTTGCACTACTGATTTGCTTCAGGCTCTTCATATATTGATGCAAGGATTCATGCAGATATGGTTTTCAAATCATGGAATAATTTTGCATCTCCAGTCTTTTCATTAGCTTTTGGAGTTGTGTTTGCAATGTGACAAACCTCCTGCTGCCTGTGTTGGTTTAGTTAATTGTTCCCCTGCTGGAGGATAATTCAGAGGTCCTGGGCTTGAACATAGCAAAAATAAGGTGATTTTTCTCCACTTGGTAGAAGGCACAGCAGCTGCTTCTTCCTTCCACAAAAAGTATGGTTGCTTTGGGCACTGAGGGAAAATGCTGGCAAGTTTCATGCTAATGCATCTTGCTCTGCTAGTAGAAAAGTCATGAAGCAGTGAAGATTTGGGCTCCATCACTGCCTTTAGTGAGGAGAGTTCCCAAAGCCCCCTGATCCACAGTCCTGGACATGGATCCTCACCAGGGAGTTTCACGATCCTTGATTTCCCCAAAACTCCAGCTCTGGGGTCTCATGGCTCACTCACAGCAGCCCAGCTACACAGCAGAAGTGAACTGGAGCAACGTGCAGCCAGCTGCCTTCCACATCCATGCTGCCCACAGGGGGCTGAGCCTATAAGACAGTAACCACTGACCTGGAAGAGAAGAGTAGGTCCGTGGTGGCATTTCTATACATTGGATACTGCTATTCAACATTCCCTGCAGCAGATTCACATGAATGGCAGCTGAAGGGAGGTCTCAAGGATTGTATTTTGGACAGTGTAGAAGGATAGGGAATTGTTTTCCCGCTGCTCAGTCTCCCCAGTCACCTCCACTTTGTGTCTCAAATCTACCTCATTCTCCTCTATTGAAGCAAAGAAACAGATAAACACTGTGACAGCATCTCCCTGTTGAAGTCCAGGCTAGCTGGAATCATTTGCTATACTTATATTTCACTTCATCAGTGTTATTTTTGTCTTTTAGTGCTCAGCCATTTTTGAGCACAAGGATTGCCTTTAACTCAAAGCCTTATTTAGGTCTCCCCAGGAGCAGGGTCCCATTGCATGGAGATGAAACCATCTGTATGTGGATGTTGCTCATCCTCTGCTGCTTTATGGGTAAGCTGAGAGCTGGGCTTTCCAGGGAAGAGACTCCCCCAAGTGATGAATGAAGTGCTAAAGGCACAAACGCTTATCTTGTATTATTGTTTAAATAAAGCTTTGCCTGTGTGCGTGGAAGCAAAGCTAAATCTTCACGTCCAGGGAATCCATTTCTCTTCTCCCTTGAAAAAGGATGGATTAATCTTCTATATGTTCTTTAAAGAAATCCCCTGAGAAGGGTTTTCTTTCCTTCTGCCATGTAGTGCTTGTACTAAGCAATGTCTTCAGTGCCTGAGGACTTTGCATTGATCTGACTGAACAGGAATCCTATCCTTTGGATGCAGACCAAATGCAGACACCTGAGCTTTGCAGCCCTCTCGTGCTTCACACTTGCGTTCCTGGGCACAAAATGTGGTGTGACACGCAGTGCCTCTGTGGGCTGAGATCTTGACCTGGTGTGTCAGTGGCTAAGCCCAGTTAATCACGCAGCACTGAGCGAGTCTGGCTCAGAAGCACAAACATGTGGGATCTGAAACACTGCACGAAGTTGGAAGTGTGAAAAGCTTTAAAATTACTCATAGCGTGGTGGTGATGTTGGAGCTTGGTGATGTGTACGTATTCCACCTCCAGTTACTGGCTGGATGTGCTACCATACCGTACTTGTTTAATAATTTGGTGAGCAAGTCTTGCATGCACTTGAATGGCATTGCAATGGTTTCCCAGGGCCCTTTCTGATTAGCAAACTTCTGCATTCTCTTTTGTTATTTGGAAATAGATGCCTCCCAGGTTTTGATATGGGATAATAATAGTTGCATATTTGCTTTTGGAGTCTCCTGGAACTGGAGAAGGTGAGCATGCATGGCAACTAGTGCCAGCTGCTGAGTGCTCGCATACTCTTCAAATTTGCCTAAGTAATTAGCAGGTCACTTCAGCCATGTTAATAAGCATGAGATTTCTGCAGCTGGTGGCTTGTGGGATGCTTGGCAGCAGCTCACTCTGCACCACTGACAGTAATTCACCTTCGTCAGAACTCCAAACCTGCGTTCTTGGTGCCAAGCAACCTTTATTAAACAAATCGACCAGTTCAAGTACATAATTTAAAAGTTCTGTTCAAACATGATATTTTGATCTGATCACAGCTTCCCTGTAAAATTAAGAATTTAATGCTCCCATTCCAGCTAAATGGACTTTGTGGTGTTTGGGCTGAAAAGGCTGCACAGTGGATTAGAAAGCCATTGTGAAAAGTGTCATTGAAAACCTGTAATTTTCCTGTCTCTTCCTCTTACATCAATGATCCGTTTTCATGCCAAATTTCATGAGACAAATGCATTAGTTCTGCTGGGCTGGTAGAGCTTTGCTGTTGGTACGCATCTGCAGTCTTCGGGGCCCAGCATAGGGAGGAGCTTTAATGTGGAAATGTGCAGTTGGGAACCTGTAAGCAGGAAAGTCATTGTCCCACACGTGATGGTGCTTCTAAATATTGGGAATTTATGGCTATTATTGAATGAAATAGCTTCTTTTTCTGGTGTGCTAGCACGTCTAATTGCATAACACCCAAGGGCTTGCGTGATTTATATGAAGGTTTAGCTGACATTGTTCAGCTGTTACAATCCACATGCTTTTGGCAGATCTTCCACGAGCTATAAAAAACATCTAATAATCCATTAACTAACCAACTTGAAAGCCAGCCTGTGAGAATCTTATTGAGTTCTTTCTTTATTACTAAATCTAATATGATGAGTACTCATATTGCATAATATGATCTCCTTTTTTTTCTCTGCTCCTGCTGAACCTCACCATAAGGCAACCATAAGCTCAGGGCTGCTTTTGTGTGGTCTCTCACTTGGAACGTTCATAAAGAGATATATCAAGTTATAGACACTTAAACTCAGATTAAAGACAGTGGTCTGACTCATGGTGTGGTGCTTAAAGCTCCATACTATGTCCATTTGTAGTCCTGTTAATATCGCTGCAACCTTGTTCTAACGTGGTTCTCCTGTTGTTAGTTGATAGTGTGGGCCCTCCTGAACAGCCTGCAGGAGAGCAGACATTGTCTGCTCCAGGATGATGTCTCTTTTGTCTGCGTGGTCAGTTGAGGGAGCTGGGCTTGTTTAGCTTGGAGAAGAGAAGGCTCCGGGGAGACCCCATTGTGGCCTTCCAGTACTTGAAGGGAGCGTATAAACAGGAGGGGGAACGGCTGTTTGTGAGGGCGGATGGTGATAGGACAAGGGGGAATGGTTTGAAAGTGAGACAGGGGAGGTTTAGGTTGGATCTTAGGAGGAAGTTTTTCACCCAGAGGGTGGTGAGGCACTGGTACAGGTTGCCCAAGGAGGCTGTGGATGCCCCATCCCTGTAGGCATTCAAGGCCAGGCTGGATGTGGCTCTGGGCAGCCTGGTCTGCTGGTTGGCGACCCTGCACATAGCAGGGGGTTGGAACTGGATAAGCACTGTGGGCCTTTTCAACCCAGGCCATTCTATGATTCTATGATTTAGAAAAGATAGGGAGTGCTTGTTAATTAGCAAAGGCAGGGATTTTTCATAGAAGTTGCTTTAATAGTGGTGCACAGGTTGATTGCTGATGGACATCAGCTTTTGACACTGTTAAAGTCGGAGTAAAGTGTTTTAGTGGGAGCTGGGGGGCTATGACACGTCAGGTTGAAATACATAATCAAATTCTGGATGGAAAGTAGATCACAGATTCATAGAATCACCAAGGTTGGAAAAGACCTCCAAGATCATCCAGTCCAAGATAAAACTTGCAATTAATCAAAAAGCTGCTAATAATATTCAGGCTGCAAATGAAAACCTCAGAGAGAGAAGATCTATCCCTTATCCCCAGTTTCTTCCAGTTCTGTGCTCTCAGGTGACTTTGATTTTGAACCTGTGAACAAAAGAAACTTCAGCGCCCCGGGAGCCGATGCCGCCAGAGGTTGGTGCTGGTGCTCCTCCAGACTCTGCTTCACACACAGCACATTCACAGTGCACCGTGTCAGCTTCCTGTGAGTAAACTGTGCATATTTATGCCATAAGGATTAAGAAGGTGACACTGATAAATAGTGCTGAAGATGAAAAATACGTGGGATTCCTAAATAACCGCACTTCTCTGCATGGTGGCAGTAACCTCTGCTGAACTTGTACCAAAGATGAGTTACACTCTTTAGGAAGCTCCAAGGTATCTTTGAAGACTGTCTACTTCTGGCTACGCTTCATTTCATTCTGCATTGCTTTTCCAACAGTAAAACGAACTCATAAGAACCCAGGTCTCTCTGCAAGCAGCAAACACCCGCAGTGCACCCAGACTGTGCTACTCCTGCAATCTTTCCCAGTTGGGAAATGGAGCTTTAGGCTTGGCAAGCCATGACAGCTTATGGGTGAGAAAGAGGCTTCTTGGGAAATGGGCAAGGTCTTAGAGCATTTCTCAGATACACTGCGTGGCTGTTGTGGAAGTATCCTCATCTCACCGCTTGAATTCAACTTGAAATTTGGGCTCCAGGGTGACTTTGCAAATAGCTTTGTGAAAAATCTGTATGTAAGAATAATGCTGAGTATAATGAATGACTTCTTAATAGCTAGGATATAAAGCCATAGCTAGCTAAATAAAGCTTTGTGGCTCTGGACTGTTGCCTTATTCTACATGGGCTTTTAAAATAAACCATAAATTCCCAGAGTTTTACTATTGAGATACTTAACTATTCAGCTAGGAAAACTGAAATATATATTGCATCGGAAGGAAATGAATGCCTGAGTTTTCTTTATAGTTGAAGCAAGACTGACTATGGCAGCAGGGTAAATTTCTGAAAAGTGGGGAAATATTGAGTTGCTATTTAAATCAGCATCAAATGCATCATGAACAGCTTCCAGTGGCTGTTCCCATAATTTCTACTCCACAAAGAATGTCAGACAGACTTGAGAAATAGCTAAGCCCCTCCTCAAACTTTTATTCAGATGGTATTGTAAAGTAACTTCATCTCCACGTGACTCATAGTTTTACAGTACCTGGATTTAAAACCAGGGAGCCATTTTCAGGGGCTGTGTTATATATGGATTGGTTTTGAAGCCAAGATACTCACACAAGGTGAAGAATTATCTTCCTGTGACATTAATTAGTTCAGACTTCTCTGGCTGCTCCAGAAACACCAATAAATGCTGGAAGTGATCCAGTGAGGTTGGGAGGACCTTGAGGGTCTGGGTTGGTCATCCAAGCTAGGATCAGTCCCATGCCTGCACTCCCAAGGAAAAGAGATACAAGGCAAAGTTTAGGGGCAGTATATTCAATCCCTCCCACCCCTTTTTCATGAAAATATTTAGACTTCTGAAAATGCTGTATTTCTTTCCAAAGCCTGTTTCTTAACTCCTAGGTCTGCCATGAGCTGATGGAGGGAGGGAAAAGCCAAGTGAATCCCAATCTGATGTTTGAGTCTGGTTGTGATGACAGGAACTACTTCTCTAGCATACAGCAGGGAGAAAGCTCTCATTGTGGTGAGAACTGCCCCTGCTCGGTTTGGGCTGTGGGAGAGGGTGCATTCCCTCAGAGACCATTTGCATTAGGCAGTTTCAGTCCTTGGATCTGGTTCATTCAGGGTCACTGTAATTAGGAGACAGGCAGACTTCTACTTCCTGGTATTTGGTCTGGTTAATAGGTATATTTGATCTCCTCATGAGGTGCACATTTTATACTCTACTGTATGATTTTTATCAACAGAGGCAGTGAGGGTAGATTGCTGCAGGGGCTTATGGCTATCTGGGCTTCAGCATTCATAAGGCAGCCCCTTGATGGCCATAGTTTAGTGAACATGATTTTTTTTGTGTGGAAGTTTGGACTGATCACTGTATTTTTGTTAGGCTGAATTGTGCTGGTTTGGAAAAGTGCACTAAATTTCATTTATATTCCTATATATCTATGGGGTGCCTGTGCATGAACCCTCCAGAAGTGCTCACATTGTCTTGCTGGGCACAAGGGCTTCCCGGTGCCACCCTGAAGGGAGCAGCATGGCAAAAGAAAACAACTTCATCAGTGGGGTTATACAGCTGAGGGCACTGTCGTGAAACTTCATGTCTAATGATGTTACTCCTTCATTTAGACAGGAGGAATGTGGCACACTCTGGTAGATGGAGGCTGAAGACAGTTGATAAAGATATATTGAACCTGGTGTTAAGAGGTGACTGTTAAAGAGCGGAAGTAATTAATGAAATAGATCACTTTATAGGAGAAGCAGTAAAGCATTGTCACCTGGAGCCTGAAAATTGAAGCAGGATGTGTGCTGGCTACCTGAAATGTGCAGCTTGGCCCAACTTAGCACTGACTTCCTTAGGGCAGGAATTTCTCCATCTTGAAGACCATGGGGAGATGCCCATGAAACTTCTGTCCCATGCAGGGTCCCAGGTGGGTGTCTTGCCAGGTCTGTGTCCCGTGAGTCCATAAAAAGTTCTCCCCATGACCCCAAAGCCCCAAGAAGTGTTCAGCAGGTCCGAGATGCCACAAAATGGGTCAGTGAGAAATTCCAGAAATATGACAATGGTTCTGCACTGTGCCTATGGTTGTTTGACCTGATTTTTTCCTAACCCATAAAACTTAAGCATAAATAATGAAGCATACTTTGAGGCCCCAAGCTGTCCAATTTCTACTGTTGTTTAATTGCTTCAAATAATCCCTCCTCTTTCATGTGTGTTGCTAACAAGTGGTTTGTTCTGTGGCACTTGCAGCTCTGGCAGAAGACTGCCATTTTGTAATATTTATCTCTAATTTTTCTATTGTTCCTCTCAAACAACTGTCACTGCATATACTGTGAACAGCCCAGATATATATGCACAGCACCTAGGATCAGAGTTCCCAGCTGAACTATTGCTGTGCATTAAGAGCTGTGTAAACAGTTTTCTGGGTTTTACACCAAAGTAAATATCTTTTTGCATGAAGTGATGATAGAAGAAACCAGAGTAAATAGCAATATTAATAAACCTTAACAGTTTGGAGCAGCATGATGGCAAGCAGTGTGGAGCTAGGGCTCCTTCTCCTCCTCTTTGTGTTGGCGTGATGCAGCTCCATGGGCATTGCAGTGGGGTTGTGGATGGCAGGAAGCTGGGGCATTGGCTGGTCAGTGGGTTATGGTGGGAGTGGGGCTGAGTTGGGCTTGGGGATCTTAGGGGTCTTTTCCTACCTCAGTGATTCTGTGACTCTATGATTCTATGATCCCACCACCATGGATGGACTCTTGCATGGCCATCTATATGGCAATGAAGCATGCACCTCGTGGCAGGGCTGTGGGGCATAACTCATGTTCTGCTTCCCTGTGTGAGGCTGGGAAGGGTGAGAATTCATACGTGTCCTCTCATTACCTAGAATCCAGTGGGAACAGCAAATCTGCTGCATTTGCTGCAGGCAAACTGCAGGCAGTGTGATGGAGAAGATTCCCTGGTGATGTGGGCGAAACCTTTACCTTTGGCCTTGCAGCAGAGGCATTTGTCTGCTTCTTCCCACCAAGCAGGTCCCCTGCATGCTATGGGGCTTGGTGGCATCACCTCAATGCTTCAGCTGAAGTTGGCAGTCCACAATTCCCCTTTCCAACTTGACTTCACTGTACATCCCCAAAAAAGACACTGGGACAAGGTGACCTAGGCAGATGTAAGTACACCTTCCAACACAGCCAACTCCTAGTTCAATTTCCCATCAATAAAACCACAATTAGAAACCTCATTACCAAACAGAACCCTGCTCAGCCTCATAGAGGCTGGCACACGTATGGCAGATGGCAATGAGCTCTGCCCATAGGTTTGATGGAAACATGGACAGCATCCCTGTAGTAAAATCCAAAGTGAACACTTGCTCATCTCAGCAGGAAAAAGAGCGGCTTGGTCGTGGTCTTGGTGCTCCTTGAAGAAGAGATGTGTCCCTGATTTAGGCAAGGTATATGATGCTGGCCTCTACTTGGAGGGGGTTGTGCTGCCTCGGGAGGGCATGTGGGGATGGCCATGAGATTGGCTGACTGAGCTGAACTGCCTGTGAAAACTCAGACTGTTTGCTCTATAATTTTGTTGTTCGGAGCTAGGTTAAATCATGGCTTCATTTAAGCTGAGATCTAATCATGATTTTCTCTGACTGGGGCATGACAGTGAATTACAGCTTGTTTTGTGATATTTCAGTGAAATTCTTTACATCGTCAGCGTTAAAGTGTCTTTGAGCTCTCATGATTGAGCTGTCATGAACGTGCAGGTCCTCCATCCTCCCTGCCACATCTCTCCATTTAGTTTTGTTGTAAAGCTGTCAACTGCTCTGTTGGGAATTCATTTTTGGGTCAATCCTTTTCTAACCTTTCCATGCATTAGCTGTGTTGTTGTAGATTTGATTAAGCTGTAAAGCGTTCTCCTCCTAATTGGGCTTTACAAATTAATAAGCAGATGACTGATTGCGCCTTGTCCAGCGTTGATTTGCTGCTGCTCCTGGGGGGCTGCAGGTTGATAGTCACTCCCTATCTCAAGAGGAGGGGGAGTGGTGGGCACTATGCTGTGCCATACAGACCCTGCAGTGGTTTCTGTACCCTACATCTGAAAGGCTTCCACACCACACAGCAGTGTTGGAAGGTGCATGGCACCATCACTTCTTAACAAACTCCCTCTGCAATCCATGGAATCATTACTGGGGAGCATTTGAGGCGCTGGTGCATTTGAAAATGTGGATATAGCTGAGTTCTTCTACTATTCCTGGTGTTTTACTGTCAACAATAGTTTTTTAAAGCAGAGGTTAAAGCATTTACAAAGTCTGTTGGGAAGGAAATGCTTGTTCCCATTTGGTGGCAATACAGAGCCTGGGATCACTCCATGGAAGTGTGTCTGTGGCTGGGACTGAGACGTCACTGGTGGCACATGGTTGGGTGATGGCATGGACATCTCCTCCAGCCTGGGCAGCAGAGGACAGATAACCACTGTTTCCAAAGAGATGCCAGCTGCTACTTTTTTTCAGGTGGAAAAAAAGCCCATTCTGAGAGCACTTGGGATAAATTGTCTTTTCTTTAGCTACTCAAGGAGAAGCTGGTCCTGCACTTCTACTACCTGTAGAGCAATGTGATTGATTTTATATAGTATTTCCTTGACATATGTATATTTTTTGCTTTCAAAGCATAACAATTCAAGGCTGCTTTCCAGATTTAAAATGGAGACTGAGGTTTGACAAAGGGGCTAAAATATTGTTTCCTGGAACTTGGCAATACAATTATCATGTGCAGAGCCCTATTCCAGGAGCTATGAGAGAGATGGGAGATGGAAGAAAAAGTTAATGGCTGATGAGCATTAATTTTGCATTCAAGTTGAGACTGTGAGTCCTGCAGGAAGAAGAGTAGTGCTCTACAGAAAGAGACCAAGCTGGGCTTGTTCAGCCTGGAGAAAAGGAGGCTGTGGGGTGACCTCATTGCAGCCTTTCAGTACCTAAAGGGAGCCTATAAACAGGAAGGGAGTTGACTCTTGGAAAGGGCAGAAAACGGCAGGACAAGGGGAAATGGTTTTGAGGGAGGGAAGATTTAGGTTGGATTTGAGTGGGAAGTTCTTTCCTATGAGAGTGGTGAGGTGCTGGAACAGCTGCCCAGGGAGGCTGTGGATGCCCCGTCCATCCCTGGAGGTGTTGAAGGCCAGGTTGGATGGGGCCCTGGGCAGCCTGGTCTGGTATTAAGTGTGGAGGTTGGTGGCCCTGCCTGTGGCAGGGGGTTGGAGCTTCATGATCCTTGAGGTCCCTTCCAACCCGGGCCGTTCTGTGTGATACAGAAAGTTTCTGTCTGGATCAGCAGCTTTCCTTCCCAGTCAGTGCCGATCACAGGCTGGTAGGATGCTCAAAAGGGTGTCCTATGAATGTACAACTGGAAAAATTGTAATTAAGTGATGCAGGCTGGGTTGCTAAGTGATTTTAAAGTGTATGTAAATAACTTCCCAAGCCTTGTGGATGGTGGGCAGAAATGAGGTACAAAGAACTTGAGATCTTTGCTTGCTTTTTAGGCTTAAAATGTTTGTAGTTTCTTAAGTGAGACCCCTCTTTTTTTCTGTTAACAACAGTGGCTGAAGGTGAGCCTGAGCAGCTTCCTCCTTGCTGGAACTTGATAACAGGGGGGTATCAATCAGCCTTACCAAATTAGCATTTCATTGATAGTGATGCACGAAGCCTTTTAATGAGGACTTTCAGGTCTCCCAGCTCAGGGTTTCTGCCTGCTGGTTCCTTAGCAACAGAGGGGATTGGCAGGCAGAAGGGTTTTGATGTACTCTTACATAAAGGATTTACAATGCTGGAAATCGCATGCAAAAATTGGGATAATTGTGTTTTGTTGTTTTGGCACAAAGTTCAAAGATAAATAAACAACTTTGGGTTCCCAGAAGCTTCCTGTTTTGTACCTGTTCCTTCCTCTGTTCTAGTAAGGAAGTTATCCACCAAGTCTGGAGTTTAAATTAAATGGACTTTTTTCTATTTTCTAGAAATTAACACATCAGAGCAAAAAACACAGTGGTTGCTGATCAGCATCTGAAGAAAGAGCAAAATGAGCAGCATGCTGAAACACAGAGAGAAGCAGTGCTCTGCAGTGCTTCAGCAATGCCATAGCTCCTTCCTGGTGGCATCTTCCTAGAGAGCCACAGTCCCCATGCCACCCCAGGGCCATCCTGAGACTGTCCCCATCCTTTCGCTGCTCTCAGAGCCCCTGTGCTGGTGGCTGGGCAATGGCCAAGCCTTGCTATGAGCCTTCCCCTCCACCCTTTGGGTTCCTGCCCCTCCAAATCCCTTTGGCAGTGTCCTGGTCGCTGGGTCCAACTGCCTTTTGGCGTCCAAAACCTGCTCAAATTTTAATGGCATTTATATTTTCAGAGTATGTAATATGTGCAGTTTTGGGACACAGTTGAAGCTATGCTTTGGGGCGAGCCAATGTGAACTCTTGCTTAAACATGGACTGGAAGGAGTGCTACTGACAGGTTGAGGGAGGGGATCCTTCCCCTCTGCTCAGTGCTGGTGAGGACACAGCTCCAGTTCTGGGCCCAGTTCTGATGGTGTGGCACAAAGCTACTCTGCTGAATCTGAGATCTGGATGCTAGGAGAACTGTTGTGACATGTCAACTTACTCAGTGCCCCATTTTGACCAGAGTCCTGACTGTTAATCCTTTAGAAACATTTTTTCTTCTGCGTTATAGAAACCTGAGGGCATTTTATGGGTCTTGTTTATTTTTTTTTCTCAAAGGCTTTAGTAACCACTTTATATTTAAGGAGTCCAAAAGTTAGAAGAGCAATAGCAATTTAAATATAAAAGCTGTGAACTAGTCTTCAGTTTTATAGCCAATTAGCTCATTGAGGTATTGTTGCACATTATATATATGTGGAAAGTTGTTCATTGGATGTGCTTGAAAGGAGCACCCTTGGAGGCACTGTTTGCTCTGCTTCCTGAGCTGCGCTGGCTTCCACATCCCTACTGTGCATGCTAATGCCAGGGCTGTGCACAGCAGGCTCTCCTCACTGCAGGATTGTGATGCCTGCAGTGAGCTGTGCAGGGTTGGGTTGGAGGCTGGCTTCACCTGTCACAGGCAGTGGTTTGTGTCAGAGCACGGGGAGCTGCTGTTAACCACTTTGTCCAGTGAAAGTCATCTGCAAAGATGCTGAGTGACAGCCTTGCGGTGCCCCCAACCTTCTGCTCCTTTCTGCCTGTCCCTCACTAAATACCACCGCTTTTTATTTACGAAGAGCCCTCTGGAGCTGGTGTGCTATTGCTCAGAAGGGACACGGATGCATCCAGTGCTTCAGAGGCTGAAATTTGGAAACCTGGCTGAATATTCTGCATGTCTGAAAGGAAAGCTGCGTGTATTGTGTTCAATAAGGAAAAGGATGGGATGCTACTTGCCGTTTTTAATGCATCTAGATGAAACACACTCCCTGACATTCCCTTCACTAAACTCCACAGCTTAATATTCAGTGATCTACCTTTCATTATGTTAAATGTCTTTTAAAAAGTAACCAGAGCGCTACTTGGAGAAGGCCTGCTGGCATACAAAATGGCTTCGTCCCATAAAAATGCAAATTAACTCTCTGGGAGTGTATCTCTAACTCATTCCTATAGAAAACAAAAATAGTATTTGAACAGAGCCCAGATAAACTCTGTTACCAACCAGGCATTCAGTGGTACACGCAGCACTCTGCGTTCCCCTTAAGATAATTTCGCAGCTCTTTCCTAAAGTTTTCTCTTTATCTTTAACCCTAAATTCCCACCAGAACCTTGGTGAGAATATCTGTGTCACTTGACAGCTCCCAGCTTCCTCCTCTTCGGAGACCTCCCTAAATGCACCTCCCACAGTGCAATGCCATGTGTTGCTGGGACCTTATCTGGAGTACTGTGTCCAGATGTAGGAGTCCTCAGTACAGGAGAGATGTGAACCTGTTGGAGCATATCCAGAAGAGCCCCACAGAAATGATCCAAGGGATAGGACAGATTGCCCAAAGAGGTGGTGGGTGTCCTGTCCCTGGAGACAACCCCTTCAACCATGTCCAGGTCATCCCTGGAGGTGCTCAAGAATTGTTTAGATGTTCATAGAATCATAGAATCCTCGAACGCCCTGGGTTGAGAAGGACCACAATGCTCATCCAGTTCCAACCCCCTGCTGTGTGCAGGGTCGCCAACCAGCAGACCAGGCTGCCCAGAGCCACATCCAGCCTGGCCTTGAATGCCTCCAGGGATGGGGCATCCACAGCCTCCTGGGCAACCTGTTCCAGTGCGTCACCACCCTCTGGGTGAAAAACTTCCTCCTAATGTCTAACCTACACCTCCCATATCTAACAGATAATTGTGACATAGAGAGCTCCAGCCTTTCTGCTGTTTTCTTCCTCCCACCCCATTTATAGCTTATTTTATTTCATTTTATTTTTGGTGGCCTTTCTGCTAAAATTCAGCATCCTGTGCCAGACTTTCACCTCCGGTTGTAATTGTTTAATGCACACACTTGTTATTTGTGCTTATTTTGCACTCAGGCTCTGTCAGGCATGAGTCCCCATGCCAGGGTGTCTGCCACATTAATTGTCTGGGCAAAGCTCCAAGTTTGGATCATAATTCTGGAAGCACTTTAGGAATCACAGTATCCACAGAGGAGTTTTGTTGTGTCTTCACAGCCAGAGCGTGCCTGGATTTTGAGGACCCGTGCTCCTATCTCACCACCTGGTGATTGATTGCCATTTCCACAGGAAAGCACCAATGCTGTGGTGTAGTTCCCTGGGTATGGGGCCAGAGTGCTGTGTGACAGAGGGCATAAGGCCCACTGTGAGTGATTTCCCCACACCCCGAGTCCTGGTGATGCTGACACAGAGGCAGCACTGGTCCTTGGAGATGGTCCAGGAGAGCAGGACGGGACAGGAGGGGGTCTGGAGCAAGGATGTCGTCATTTATTGTATTTATGATGTAGAATGTGTAACTTCTCTCCTGCTATTAGCCATGTGAGAGAATTGTTTTGTTCCAAGCTTTGTTCTCATTGCTTTTCACTGATGCCAGGTGTAAAATTTCCTTTTTTGGATGTTCTTGAGATCTGTGCATAGGACAAACTGCCCACTGCTTTTTGACTTTCATCACAAATGAGCCTGTGCAGCAAGTCCCTGATCCATTATTTCAGTGCTGTTTTCTGATGTTCAGTTCAATTCCATTTTCAGATCTTTTATAATTTAATAAGTAACCAAAGACCCCAACGCTCAGCAGGTTTCTATGGCTGGTATTACAGCAGGTAAAGCTAATGCACTCCAAGAGGTTAGGATGGGGGTTTTCTAAATATGTGTTTATTTCTGCTGCTGCATCTTTCACTGTTTTCACATCCACCTTTGTCTAAAGAAACATACACCACAACCCAGAGCAGGAACAGACAGATGTAAGTTATCTAGCAAATGGAGAAGATCTGTAGGTGCATCCTTATGTAAGTGGGGAGATTTAGATTGGATATAAGGAAGGAGTTTTTTACTCTAAGGGTGGTGAGGCACTGCACAGGTTGCCCAGAGAGGTGGTGCTGCCCCATCCCTGCAGACACCCAAGGTCAGGGGATGGGCTGTGAGCACTGATGGAGCTGTGTGTATCCCTGTGCACTGCAGGGAGTGGGACCAGATGGCCTTTGTGGGTCCCTTCCAACTCAAACCATTCTCCGGTTCTATGGTTCCAGCATGGTGATGTCTGTTGGGCCAAGCAAATATTCATTGCAGCCCCACCAGCCATTAAGAGGGTGGGGAGTTGCACTGGGAGCCAAGAATAAAGTTTGTTGCATTGTTGTGTTGTCTTTGCAAATCAGGATTTTCATCTTCATGAAGAAATATAATCAGAGCCTATCGAGTTTTTTTTTCCAAGATACTTTGAACAAAATAATTGAGCAGGAAAACCTCTTGGGCCTTCATTTCTCAAAATATTAAAATTGCAATGTAAATTATCTTATGCCTGGAGCAAAAATCTTATAAAATGTCAGGGTTGTCATGGTTTTAAATACACAAGCAGTCAATTCTTTGTCAACTCATATTGGAATTTTAGTCATCCAGATAAATTGTTCTTTTGCACAGACACGCCATCCAGACACACACAAAGAGCTTTTTGGGGGAGGAATAAAAAGAACCCACTCCTCAAAGGGTATTGCAGAGACCTGCATCTCCTGGCTTCTGGAAACATCTGTGAAAGGAGTCGGTAATGTCTTCAGAGGAAACCCACCTGGGTGTGGGGAACGTGCTTCTGTAAAAAGATGTGACTGTGTAAAATGATTTCTGCTCCTGCATCCATTTCAATGTTTGTCTTGGTGTAACTAATGGGTACGGCAGCCGACCGTGGTGAAGAAACATTAAAGAAGCATTGTCTGGCTTCTTCCAAATAATAGACCTTCTAAAAAATTGACTTGTGAGCAAATCTTTGAATACAAAACTTGTCTTGGGAAGGGCTGTGATTTGAACGCTGCACCCTGTGCAAGGCAATGGAATGTGCCCACCTCCTCATAACAGCTCTGGGACCTGGATTGCTGCTGGGGCATCCCTGGGTGGCTGGGTGCAACTTCATCCCTGCTGGTAAAGTTTTCCCAGGATCTGATTCATGAGAGTGCTGATAGATGTAACAGAAGCAAAAGCATCCCATACACTGGGCATGGGATGAGTTGTAGTTTGTTCATCTTGCTTGTGAGGCATTTTTGGGAACTAAATGACCATTCAAGCCAAGGTTGTTGTTATTGGAGAGGCAGTCTTGCATGGATATGCAGGGCTCAGTAATTTTCCCAAAATTTTGCTGGATGCTTCTTATAGCTCTGTTGGACATTAAGGCAAAAGTGGCTGAGATCCTTGAGGCTCTTTACAAGCACCAGTCTGGTAATTCATGTTAAAAAAGTTGACATGGGGTTGGCTTATATCTCATCTAATTTCACCAGTTAGAGGAACGTTCCTTCAATGTTTTGTCTGTTTTGCTCATCTGGGACCTCCCACAGGAGATAGCAGAACTTGTGCAAAGGTGGGTCCTTCCCTCTTACTGAAGGAATTACATGTTTTGGGTACATGGGGGATGCTGGTTTACAGCTGGATTAAATCAAATTATACACAGCATAAGCAATTCCCTGATGTCTTCCCTTGTCTCTGATGTCCTGGATGAGCTTACAGTTTCCAGGGAAGGGACATTCCTGCAATGTCTGGGTTGGTTTGTCTTTCTTGTACTCTCAGAATCATGGAATCATGGAATCCTTAGAGTTGGAAAGGATATTTAAAGGTCATCGAGTCCAGCTCCCCTGCAGTGAACAGGAACAGGGACATCCACAGCTCCATCAGGTTACTCAGAGCCTCAACTTCTCTATTGTTTATTTTCACTTCCAAAGTGCAATATCATTAACATTTTAGTGACCACATCTAAATGTCTTCACTGTGTAGGTCTCCAAGTACAGCCAGTTTATGCTTCCTTCTCTGTTTAATGCCTCCTCTGATGAATTCTGCATTTGGATCTCCCTTGTCTCTTTTGGCAGCTTATCTACCAGCAGTATTTGGCTGCGTTTTACACCTATTTGTGTACAGTATCCCACCTGCAGTAATGAAGGCTCTGATTTAATCTACCTTCCTTTGTGTTGCTGACTAAATGAGGGAGTAGGAGAGAGACTGCAGTACACGACCAACTCATTTTTGCAAAATGGAGTGTTTAAGCACAAAATGGTGTTATTTCAGTTGTACTCAAACCCAACCATATTGGTATTTTTTCTGTGCTAAGAGGCATCTCAGGTGGATGCAGTTGTGTTTGGAGGTGTGTATTTCACACTTTTGACCTTAGAGGAAATGGAGACAGCTAGTTTGGCTTAGGAAATTACCTTAAAATTTCAAAGGTAGTTTTAAGACTAAACCCATTTTTTGAAATGCTTCAGCAATGGGTTGACTAGTTTGGGAGCAAATGCAATCCAAACCATCCTGTCATGGTACTTCTCTGCTGGCATGGGCGGCTCAAGCCTTAGAATCTCCTGGGTAGATCTGCTCCTTACTGAAGCACAGTGAGCAATGACAACAGAAATCACTGGAGGTTTTCTAAGCAGGATGATCCTGAGCAGGACAGTGCTGACCTCTGCTCAGCATGCCATTTGTTAGCTTGTGTTGATGCGTTATTGAACCACTCGTAATTATTGTGTCAAAGAAAGCCAGTTTGTACCCTGGCAGTTTGACATCTGGTTCTAGATGGCAGCAGCCTTTCTGTCAGGCCTAAGCTGACAAGCTGTTTTCCTCTTTTGGGGAGAAATCTCTCTGCCCCCGGTGATAGTGGCTGGCAGCATTGGTGCTGCGGGGGGGGGCAGCTCCCAAGGGAGCGGCTCTGCAGCTCTTCATAGCAGACTTTCCCCTGGTTGGTGAACCCAGTGACACAGTCCCCTTTGGAATTATTAGGAGGGAGCCCAGCAATGGCCACAGCTTGGTGTCACCATGTCACTGCAGCATTCTACACAGCCCTTCATTAGCTCATCCTTCATCAGGCTTTGCTGGCATAGCAGCAACTTGGAAGCACAGACGTGAGATCTACAAGTGGAGTCTCCTTCTAAGATTACATATTCTCCCACCTACGGATCAGGATATTTTAGCTTCAGTCTCTTGGGGAGGAGATTTGAAAAAACATCAGACCATTCCAACTACAAACAAGCTATTTTTTAAGGAACAATTAAGGTTTTCTTTAATTGCTCACAAAGTTTTATCAAAATGTCTGTTGGAAACGTCGCTCTTCTGTATCTCCCCAGCAATTTGTGTACTTTATTCTTTGTAGAAAGGATTTTTTTTTTCCTGAATAAATCAATATTTTTGCAAAGATTGTGAATTGGAAATAATTTCAGATTATTTGACTCCTTCCTGTTACAGTGACGACCATGGAATGGTGGAGAAAGCAGCAATCCTAATGACTCTTCCATCACACAGTGAAGTCGGTCTCCAATAACTGAAGTTGGTCTCCAATGACTGAAATGAATACTGCTGAACATGGTATGGGCTTGTGAGTTCTCTAAAGCATTCAAAGCGCAGAGAATTACTTTAAATGTTACTCACCCTGCTTGAATTTCTCCCTGATCCAGTCTCCCTAGATATTTGCACTCCTTTTCCTAACATTGTTTGAGTGTCAGCCTGGTTTTAAGGAGCAGTATGCTGGATTGATGCAGTTGGTTCTCTTTTCTTAGTAAAAGCCAGGTTTAAACAAAGATGAATGCACAGTTTCCTCTTTGCTTTCATTAGACCCATCTCCAGGATTTGATACCTACATTGTCTGAATGTCTTCCTGCAGTCATCAGGAATATGGTGTCACAGTTCCATGAAACCATGACATATGGGGAAGACTCTGCCTCTCTTTTACGAAGTTGGATGTGTTAACCATATGAATTTTAGTTATTGGAATTATCCCCTTTTCTTAATAAGGCTGAGTACTGACATATCTGCACTACACAGCTGGTAAGAGCCAAGAGTTCATTACTGACACACTGTGTTTGCTCTAAAATATCAGAGCTTATTTTCTTCTTATTCTGAAAGTGCAGAAAGAAAATCTCAGACACGACAAAATAATAAAAATGCTTCAATGATCTGCAAAAGCTTCATGGTTTAATAAATTGAGAGGAGACAACATGTCAGAAAGTGCCAGTTGCTATTGGGGTGATATCTGTATTTCATTAGATATTATTAAATGCTGGAGAAGAAAGTCGAGAAGCAGAAGAGAGCGATACAATTTGGCATTGATTATGATTTCGGTAGTTTGATACAGAGCTGCCTGGGTGCTGAAATGTGTAATACTAAACCATCAAAACAATATATGGGGACATGTTTAGTAAGAGTGAAGGGGCTACAGAGTGCAGAGAGCTTTCAGAACCATTACCAGCTTTTTTGCCTGCAAGGCAATGCATCCTGGAGTACTCCTTTTTGGAGCACTCCTTTGGAGTGCTCATACTTCTTCACTGTTTTCTGTCCATGAAGACCCTCTTTGGGTACAACAGGGAATTAAGCACATGAAGGCAGAGAAAACAGTACCTTCAGAGGGCAAAATTCACATTTAGCACTTCAGCAAGGAAAGAACAGCCCACAAGGAGGGGAATGACAATGAATGAGCTTGTGGAATAAATCAGTTATGTGTAATGTCGTGTCCTGTGGACAGAGCCAAAGTGTGGGCTGCTCACGTCTTGCTGTGATTATTAATTCATATTCTTTTACCTGGAGCATACATACCACACAGAAAGGAACATGTGGGGGAAATGTGTATTCTTTTGATAAAAGACCTAAAAAAATAAACAGAGCTGCGATCATTCCAGTTTCTTGATATCTACAGATGGTTGTGAACAGAGATTGTAAAATACATGTGATACATGTGCCTAAGAATCATATCCTAGAATGGCCTGGGTTGAAAAGGACCACAATGCTCATCCAGTTTCAACCCCCTGCTATGTGCAGGGTCGCCAACCAGCAGACCAGGCTGCCCAGAGCCACATCCAGCCTGGCCTTTAATGCCTTCAGGGATGGGGCATCCACAGCCTCCTTGGGCAACCTGTTCCAGTGCTTCACCACCCTCTGCGTGAAAAACTTCCTCCTAAGATCCAACCTAAACCTCCCCTGTCTCAGTTTAAAACCATTCCCCCTTGTCCTATCTCTATCCACCCTCATAAACAGCTGTTCTCCTTCCTGTTTATACGCTCCCTTCAAGTACTGGAAGGCCGCAATGAGGTCTCCCCACAGCCTTCTCTTCTCCAAGCTGAAAAATAAATTGTAGCAGGGCTGCAATTGTAGACGTGAATGATAACATAGATTTCCTTGCCAAACAAATCATCAGTATTCTCAGTGTTGCTCTTTATCTGAGAACAAGATAAAATCAGATGTTTTCTGCATCTTTTTAGCTATACCTTATATAAATGTGAGAATTATCTAAAACCAAAATTTCCTGGCATGGCAAGAGCTCCTCATCTGTTGGGAAGTGCTGTTTGGTGCTGAGAGCAGTGCTCCCTCACTTTCATCGTTGCTTTGGCTACCAGAGCCCAGGTCTTGTCTGGCTATGAGCGTACTTTGTCTTTATTAGAGCTGATTCCTGTCTAGTTCACTTTCATTACTGTTACATTGCCAGTGCCCAAGCACTTGACAAAGGACATCAGTTTTATTTTCCTTATTTACAATAGGAAGACCTAGGCAGAGTGGTGGAACTTCATAAGTGGCCCCCAAACTTGCTTTGTTCCCAGAATGAAGATATCAGGGGTTGGCTTCTGCTTTAATGTAATCCCATGACAAATATTCCTGAGAGCGGCCCTCAGTTTCAGGGGGAAATGGATTATACCCAATAACAAGAACACCATAAGCAGTGGCCATCAGTAATATTTCTTGCCAAGATGTATTTCTTCTGAAGAATAGTGTTCTTTAATATACGGCAAGCTGACTCCAGCTGCTGGGGTTAAGGGGAAATCTGTGCCCCTCTGGTGGGTCATGCTTTTTTTGAAGGATGCTGGCCAGCCCTGGGAGATGCTGAATTATGGAGACGGATTGGTGCATTCATGGAGAGGCATTTATTACAACTGGATCTTATTTCTGGATAAATTTGGATGTATTACTAGTTAATGAGTGAGGGGGAGGCTTCCTGAAGGTAGAAGAAAGTTTATAGGGACATACACAAAAAAAGTTGTTTTTCTTCAGGGAAGGTATTTGTTTGCAAAGCAACGTGCCAAGCCCTCTGATGCAGCAAAGCTCAGAGAGCACAGCTTGGGCATTGCAGCCCTAAACAAAGGTAGCTTATGGGGTGAATGCAGCCCAGTGGGACTGAATCTAATTTCATCCCCTTCTTGATGACTTTTCTGCACAGCTTGGTTGCACACAAAGGAGAAAGAAGGGCTTTTCTTCTGGGAGATTTGAAGCAGACATCTCTTGTCCTAATTCCTGCTTCTGGCAGGTATGGCTCCAGAAATACCCTTTTCACGTGGCTTTCCCTGTTCTTGAGATTAACTTCTTGTTTGTCTGGATAAGATTTGAGGCTGTAAGTGTGAGATTATAAAAACACTTGGCCTTGCAGATATTTCCTAGCCAGAGTCACCAGCTTACTCAAATCCTCTTTCAAGATCAGCTGTAACTTTCCCTCCACTCCACCCACTCCATGGTGGGTATTTGCACGAACATTTATTGCATGTTTGATAACAACTTTGCTGCACAAAGACCCAGTGTTTTATCATCTCCAACAGATGCTTTCCTTGTGAAGGCTTTGGTGTTCTGTGGGAGATGTGAAGGGTTTTACTTGTTTTCTTCCCGCACCAAAGGTCTGGTAATTCAGCAGATCACCACAAGCAGCAGGATGCTCTATTATATGTGGAGCCTATTCTCACAGTGTGCTCTCTGCAGAAGTACTCTTCAATCCTAAGAAACAAGGGCACTTGGCACTTTCTACAGAGAATCCTTATTGCTCTACCAGACACTTGTTTGAAATAGCTGCATGCTGCATCTGGATATGATTTGGTTGATGGGTGCTGTATTTTTTATAATCACAGAATTGTAGGGGTTGCAAGGGACCTCTAGAGATCATTGAGTCCATACACCATATAAGATGTGTATTTGTTGAGCTGAGCGACTCCTAGGCTTGGTAGAGTGGCTTCCTCTGTGTTGCGGCCTCCTTGCGCCGCAGCACTACTGCTTTGAATGCTGTTTGGAGGAAGGATGAGATGACTTGGCCTGTTTTTGTGACTGCTTTGGGTCTGTAGATAATTCTGCTTTCTACAAGCTGCTTTCTGCCATCCCATCTCACCTTTGTAGATCCTGCTTTATGCTGTTGAGAGTCATCATTATCCCTGGAGGTTTACAAGAACCATGGACACGTGGCACAGAGGAACACAGTCACTGGACATGGTGGGGATGGGTTGGGGTTGGACCTGATGATCTTAGAGGTCTTTTCCAACCGTAACGATATTTAAACAAATCTCTTGACTTTAAGAATCAGCTGAGCTTTGAGTGTTTTATTCCTAACTCCAAGGCATAGCTGCGGCTACAATGGTTTCCACCCACCTGTTTTAGTTGGCTGATACCCATTCCTGAGGGTGGACAACCCTTTGCTATTAGGTAAGTTTGAAGACCCAGACTGAAGTTGTGCAGAGTGATGGAGATTAGTGAAAGGGGGAGATGGAGTCAGAGGTAACTCTTCCTTAATGAGAAGTAGAGTCTAGGTTGCAAGCAAGGGAAACAAAAAGAAAAATCACATCGTTTGATGGTAACTTAATTAAGTATCGTGCTCCCTGAGTACAATTGTACCCTGTCGATGGCATTGACTATATGGTGCCATCAGCAGTTTTAATTCTTTCATTATTGAAATGATCCAGTACGGGATAGAAAGGAGAGGACTCAGCTGTGCTACTCTCATTGGAGAAGAACACTGGGAGCAAAGAGGGCAATAAATTACAGCAGTCTGCTGCCACTAGCGGCTGTGCACTATTAAACCGCTAATTTCTGTCTGACTTGGTAGGAGAACAGTGCTGCTGACTGCTGCGTTCCTGGGTTTCAACTAAAGTGCTTTCCATTAGCAATGATGAGGATATATTGACTTGAACTGGAAGAATAATTGTCTCCTGCACATTAAACTGGCTCCTCACATTCACCCTCTGGTGAACTGCTCTGCTATGGGGACATCGTTGTCTCTACTCGGTTCCTGCTGACTTTCTACTTCTTAATGAATGCACGGTCACCCTAGCTGCAGTGTATGATGGAATATCTTCTCTTTTTGCCATAGATATGGCTAGAGCAAGACTGTATTTTGCACACAGTCTTGAAGTGGTGATCTCTAATTACTGTCATATTCAGCTGTAGAAATGGATGTTTTGCTTTGTTCTGTTAGAGAAGGAACTTAATTACAGAGCTGTGGATGTTGTGCTCGCAGTGCCAGCACGTTCTACAATAGGAGAATTCATTAGAAAAGCTGTTTTGTGGTACAGGCAACATTCCCTCTGCTCTGCCCATGTATTAAGCCATCGAGCAACATAAATGTTAACCTATTATGAATATAAAAACTTAGAAATCAGCTTGAGTTTCACACACTTGCAAGGATGGCTCAAAATGCAGAAAACAAGCTCAGTCTTGGCTATAGTATGATACACGCTCTTTGTCAATCCATTTAATCTGTGTTTATGATTATCAGCTCTAATAATAGTGACCAAATAAGCAATTAACGAGGATGAGTTGGCACGGGCTTAAGACAGAAATGCAATGTGAGTAATTTGAGTCTTGAAAATTAAAATTGTTTCACTCTAATTTCAATGACAGTTATAATGAAATGCTTGAGAGGATGTGTATTAAGCTGGAATGCTGCGAATGCCTCCGTAGCTCATCCATAAATGCAATTGGACATCAGTATCAAACTGAAACGAGGAGTGGAGAGGATCTCTGGAGCTCCCTTGGTTTCTGGGGGGCAGCATCAAATGGAAAATTGATCATCAAAAAGGTTGGGCAGCAATTTCTGTTCTGCTTATGCTACTTGGGGATGCAGATAGCATCAGGTTGTGCTAGAAGAGCTGCAGTAAGATTTTGGTGAGAAACTCATCTTTCTGTCACAAAGTTTTGGTTCATGTCCTCTGAGGCTTTTACAGTTATTTTAAAATTATTTATCTCAAAAAATGATTTCTCAGAGCACTTTCTGCATCCTCACTTCTTCCTTGCCTCTTATCTAAATCCTGGCGGTACTTGCAGTGCCAGCACAATGTGGCCACAACTGGCTGTGCCCATTGGCTGTGTCTTGTTTTCCTCGGCTGTACTCCCAGTCCTGTAACAGGGTCCAGGACTGCTCAATTCCTCCATCCCATTGGATTCCTGGGATGACTGGGGCTTCCCCAGCCTCTTGGTGTCCATCAGCTTAATCTCTGTGGATATGAGTCCCGGTATGAGATGTTTAATTTCCACCATGGCTGCAGAGAGCAGGTGGGGCTGTGACTTGAGCAAAAACTGCAATAACAACTCTTGTCCTGCCACCAGCTCCTACTCAGGCTGGCTCTTCTTAATCCTGCAACAGCCCAATCTCACCAGTCCATCTGAGCAGTAATGCCAGACAGCTGGGTCCCATCACACAACCCTCCTTGGCTGCAGTGATTAGTGAGGGCTTCAGCATCTGGACGACTTATGCATTGCCCTATCCAGAACAGATTTTCTGATATCTGCCACTTTGACTTGAGCCAAGAACATAATATATCATCAGGTGTCCACCTGTTGTTCAAATCTCCTCTTTCAGACCCAGCCAGCATCTGGCAGTGCAGCTGTGAGAGCCTGGCAGGCTGCTGCCATGTAGCACCGAGAGAGAGGGCTTAATGGGTGAGATGAAAATGAGAAATAATGCAAAAATATTCAACCATCCCTAAAATTCATTATCAGCTGAGATCTATGAAGGGGAAATGGTTGGAAAGCAAAGATGCCCTTCGCGTATTTGCAACCAGGTCCACGCTCAGCAGCTGCAGTGGCAAGGCAGGCTGGGCATTAACAGAAGCAGGCCAAATTATCGAATTATCCCAATTTCCTGTTGGCCTCATATCAGAAAAGAGCTGAGGTATGCTGGTGCTTGATATGGAGCAGAAGGCATGTGGTGTCCTCAGGCATGTTACTGACTCTAAGTCCCGTTTGCGCTCCTTGACACACATTTCGTTTATATATTTTAAACAAAATCTTTTAAAGTATTATTTCTAGTGCTTTTGGACTTGCCAGGACCTGCTGGAAAGTGATGTATCCCTTCAACAATGCAGCTCTGATGGCATTTTCCAGTAATTCATCATGCCCAAATCACATCTTGATGATGTATTACGTTAATACATCATCAGAAAAGCAGTTTTCTGGTCACTGGAGCTTTAATGATGTATTTGTGTGAACTCTGAGCAAAAGGAGATCCTTCTGCAAATATATTATTTAACAGCATAACCAGTCCTGCTTGGCAAAAGCGTGCTGTAGAAAGCAAAGCCTGGATTTCCTAAGGTGAGCTGGAGATGAGAGATGCATCTCTGGCTCTGATGTGTGCAGTGTTGAAGTGAGGATGAATGTGAGAGTAAAGCTCCTTGGGAGTCCGCTTGTTGTTTGCAAACTGATTTGGGGGCTTGTATCTGCTGAACTGAAATGCAGGGTATTAAATGCCACTTCTGTTTGCTTGAGCTGGGTAAAAGACATGGGATAGCAACTAGCTTAAAGGCTGTTTTTCTTGTGGCCTGGAAAGCAACAAAGGAAACTGTTAATCTTGCATTTATGTGCTCAGCGGTCCTTCAGCCAGATGGTGTGGAAGGTGTTCAGTACTGCAAAGTATTTTGTATCTTAAAATGTTTCCTCTGTGTTATTCCAGTGGTGTGTCTTTTAGGGCAGTTCAGTTCCACGTCTTTTGTGTTTTACAGACCGTGTTCACCATCACATACAATCTGGAACCAGTGTTTGAAACATCTTCATCCTTATGCTATTGAGTACTCTCATCCAAAGGTGGTACCCTTCTGGACTACTGCACTTTGTCAAAGAAGTTCTGTTGGTAACAGTCTTATTCTTCTAGGGTTGTTCCCATGGTGTGTGATGAGCAAAGCATGCCCCACTGGGACTACGAGGGCCTCTTTTGTCAGCACAGACTGACACATAATGGAGATTATGGGGAGTGTTTCCAACAGATCGAACTATTTTTCTACCAGACTTGTCCTTTCGAAGTATGATGAGTGACCATGCGAACCCCACTGGTTTTCCATTTCAGGAAAGCTTTGTAGTTTTTGAAGATAATCTTCTTAACTCTTTGCTACCTGGGAGCGCACAGCAGAGGGATTGTTCTGGTAGGCTGCAGGCCAGTCAGTAATGCTACAATAAAATGGTAGTAACAGTAAGCAGCAGTGGCGTGCAATCTTGTTTGATTTTGATTGAGCGCACCGTTGGTGAGGCACCAGAATGCCCAGAATCAGATCTCTATTTCAACATTTCCAGAGAGTTCATGCCCCCGCCTCCAGTTGTGTGCTGTAAATAACCTTGTTTTGGAGCAATGTTTCTTCTCATTCTTTGCATCTCTCCAGTTGGGAATCTATGTATGAATGTCTACATGGCTCTTCTGGGAATAAACTCTACCTACCCCCGCTTTAGCAGGGAGTAGGACAAGCTGATGCCAAGAATCATCCCAACCTCAACAATCCCATGATAGTGAACTTCAAGAAATATCATCATTATCAGTGTAAGAATGGTAACTTTAAAGCAGAGAGAGGAAAGTCTGAGAGGTGGCTATAAACATAGAGGCACCCAAGAGGCATCTTCTTCCTGGACCTGAGTAGATGCTCAGTGAGAAGTGCAGGAGGCAATGGATCCTGGATGATGTATAGGTGGATGTTTTGACCTGGTTCACATTTTATAGCAAGTGGTAGTTCGGCAGCTAAACTGAGGGAACAGAATGGGGCATCTTTTTTCTTGAGGAAGGCTGAATAGGGCCAAATCCTTGGGAAAAGCAGAATTCACTAACCCTACTTTAGATAAGTTTTGAGTTTCACTGTGTAAGCTATTCACCTTGGGCTTGTTTACAGCCAATGGAGTAGAACAGTTGCCTTCAAAAAGTGATTCATCTCTCCCTCCAGCAGATGTCTAAGGTAAATCAGATAAATCATCCCTTGCAAGGACTGTCTTTGAACTCCAAGAGTGAGGAAGAGCAGCAAAGTTAGAACTATAACTATTGGTCATGTGAAATTGAGACATAGCTTACCTGTTTTGTAAGTTCCATAAATATCATAGATATTATGGTGTTTTGTACCAACAGAAGTTTGTAGTATCACTTAAAGAAATACCTCAAAACCTACTGTGTTTTTTTTTTTCTCCAAAGCTCCTTCTCCCCCCCCTCTCCTTCTGCTCTCCTATAATGTGTTCTCCCTAGTCTTTATCAGCAAAGTTTTTTCCTGACTGGAAGATCTTTTATTCCCACTAGACTGGGCCTGCAGTCTGACTGGGCTATAACTGGGAGAAGCAATATTTAGCTTGAGTAACCTGTGACTGAGCCCAGAGCAAAACGCAGAGGGAGAAGATTAGCTGCCAATGAGTAATTCAAGCTCCTAAACGAGACAGGAGATAAAGAAAAGAAGGTAACAGCTGGGTGATGAGTAAGCAGAGGCACTACCAGCCTCAAACAGTGAACTAGGAAGATTATTACAGGGGATCCTTTGCTTGGAGCAAAGGAAAGCTGAACATATCCCTTCAGTGGAGCATCCTCAGTTTCCCAATAGGGCAGGTTGTGCTACTGGAGGCTGCCTGTTTTATTCCTAAGGCAGGTATCAGAGTACAGCTGCTTGCTCTGATAGGTGGCCAAAGAATGTATTTACAGGAGACAAGAAGTTACTTTGATTAGATTTTACAGAGGGACCTGGCTTGATCTGTGTGAAACACTAGGTGTGAATAAAACATGGTTCAGTGCAATTGTACCTCACTGGTAAGCAAAACTGTCCTTTGTTTTTGTTTTCTGAACATTCTGGGAAGAATTATGCAGCATATAAACCACTGCCCAGGCACTGTAGCCACCAGAGCTGGGTTGATTTTTATTGCAATGACAACAAATGGCTCTGGAACTGACCCCACTGATGGGCTGAGAATTGCTAGAATAATCATAGAATGACTTAGGTTGGGAAAGCCCTTCAAGATCATCAAGCCCAACCATCAACCTGACCTACTGAACCCCATCAACAAACCCTGTCCCTTAGTGCCATGCCCACACATCTCTTAAATACCTCCAGGGATGGGAAATTCCACCACTTTCTTGGTATGCCATTCCAATGCTTAACAATCCTCTCTATGAAGAAATTCTTCTTAATATCCAGCCTAAACCCCCCAGGGGCAACTCGGGTCAGTTTCCTCATGCTCTATATCCAGATGTGGTCAAAAAATCACCTCTGTCATGTACTAGCATCTCAATAAGCTTTCCAATATGCATTATGTGATGTGTTTTCCTTGTGAACTGAATTCTCCACAGCTCTCACACAATATTGAACAAAAACCAGATAGGATATAAAGTTAAATGAAAAATTTCTTTTTATTTTGTGTTAGGGGATGGAGGAAGGGCAGGGTAGGGTATATCCCTCTTTGTAATGACCAACAGAAAGGAAAAAAGATTGGACAACTCTTGTAACTTTGGGTTTGTGGTTACTGTTTAGCTTTTAAGTAAGTCCTCTTCCCTGCTTGGCATGGCCACGCTTTGCTTCTCTGCTGTGGTCAGTGGGAGTATCACAGTATCTCCTCACCCTGCTGGAGCAGAGGAACTTGGTTTTTTTAAGTAGAAAATCAAGTGTTGGCTCAAAATATTCTGCATACAGCAACGTATCTTACCGTGTAATGCCATGACAGGCTAATTGTTGATAATCACTATAAACTAGCAATGATGGATGGGGCAGAGAAAAGGGATGGAGCAGGTGACCTTGAAGCATTCAAAGATAAAAAGACTCAAGGGCTCAATTATCCCTTTCCCTGCACTTCCTCGGGTACCTCAGTACTCAACAGTGCCCATGTAAATTAAGGCAGAGCTTGGCTCTATTTCCCAAACTTTCTGTACACTTTATTTCGGGTTGTCCGTAGGGAATCTCAGTAATCAGCACAATGTGTCAGCAACCTGCAGTTTTGCAGAATGATCCCCTCATAACAAATCTGGAGAGCAAAGAACCGCACCAATGGCTGTATGACACAAAATACATGAACGCTGTGTAAAACTGAAATATACGGTGGAGCAACCCAGATATTTCTATACTGGCAAACTAGGCAGCATCCTTTCTAGACGTGTGGAAGCTACATGCACTGTTACTGCTCCAGGTGTGTTACCTTGGGGTATATTTTGAGATGACAGTGGGTACGATAGCACTATTTGTGCCAGGAAGAGTCCCAGGAACTCACATAACCCAAAGCGTGTGAAGCACATCACAGAGAGCAATTGGGGTGTTAATTTGCTTGGATGCTTTGATGGAGAGAATCTGTTGATAGGAATGGATAACACAAGAGTTAAGAATCACCGTCTTGTCCTGCAAGTGATGTCTTTTAATTTCAAGAATTCAAGTTGACAAATGGATCTGTACCACAAGAGCTGTTGTGATTGCTTCTGAAATGCTTTCCCAGAGCATAGCGCACCTGCTATGAGAGCCTCCTGGAGTACAGTTTTATCTAATTGTGACGAGGATGATTATGAAATGCATCCATTACTTAGATTGCATGAGTCCTGTCAAAACTGAGATCTATTATGCTGAGAAAGATGCGTGCACCAAATAATCCTTTTTAGCAAATTCGTAAGGAAACGAGAATGGATGAAAGGTGGGGGCTGGTAGGAGAAATACGTATTGTAAGGGAGTATAGGGCTCATGACAACTTTTGGTATTATGCTCATATCTTTGCTATGTGGTAAAACTTAAAAAGTGCTTTAATTAAGTTTAAATCCCCAGAAGATGAGTTGAGTAAGAAATGTATTTATTAACGTTATAATGACTCTTTGTGTAACTGTGATTCTGGATTTTTCTTAAATGCTAAATATCATATTTCCTGGCAAAGACTACATGAGAATTTATATATTTCTTGTAGAAGCATACACTATTACAGCTTCTGTAATTGGATGATCTAAATAGAGAAAAAGAGCTTCCTAACTGAAAAAGATATTTGAAAGGCAATTGACAACAGGATTTTATTAATATAGATTAAAAATCTTTCATTTTTTTCACATGTGGAATTCTTATAATGGAGCACAGGTTAAAGCAGTGGCTGTCATATACAGCATACCGTGATAATTACGAACTTGATGGATAAGAAAATTCTGCATATAAGTCGTGATGGGATGAAGCAGTTTAACATGGATATGCAAGAAAGAAGCAACAGAAAAGGGTAGGTCTGAAGCTTCCCTTGTGTTGTTGGCAATGACCTCAAATGGAGCACAGGAGAGCACCGGCCCCACCGTGCTGATCGTACTCTTCCTATCAGCTCAGTGTCAAGCAAGAGGCACGAAGATTTAAAGCCTTGGCGATAAGGGTCTCCAACTGGAAACGCATTTCTATTATGCATTTATAGCAATGTGATATTGCCTGTTAACCAAATGGAATTTAAACCACTTGAGCCATTGTGAGATGCAATTTTCATGCCCTAATACTAATTTCCATTGATCATTTTTATGACGCAATCATCGTCTTTGTAATATTCCACTTTTGCTGCAAACTTGATGCCGCCATAATTTAGCAGTATAATAACCTGTGAATTACTAACGAGACAGCCTAAGGACCTCTGCGTGGCCATCATTTGAAGCCAGTCCATCAGCCCTTCTGGGCTACCAGCAGTACTTGCTGCATCCAGAGTGCAGCTACAAAATATTTATGGAATCTAATATCGAGGTGAGCTGCAGTCACAGAACTGGGAGCAGGGCTTTCAAATGTGGATAGAGGCGGTATAATCACAGCCATACCTGGAAGGGCATTATTTTGTCTCTCACTGGAAGAGATTTAATGCAAACAGTAAACAATGATTGTATATCAAATGGCACAGTGGAAGAGGTTTTAAATCTTGGAGTGCAGGTGATGGTTTTATTGGGATACAGGCACAGGGGTCAGGCAGCTGTCCTGTATAAGCTGGCTGGAATCGAGGAATTAATAGAAGCGCTGGTGGAAAGTCCAGCTTCACCAGTAGCCTTGAAGAGTTCTGACTCCATGTATCTGGCTTTGTGTACACAGATAAAATCTGGATGACAGGTGCACTGATATAAAAGTTAAACCTCATTAAGGGGCACCACATTTTCTTCTAAATATCTTAAGTTTTAAAGGCAGTTGTTTACTTCTGGCTGGTGTGAGGAGGGCAAGAAAGGCACACACTGAGGCTTCTCTGCTGTCACCCTTCCAGGCATAAATATGTGATGTGAACTTTCACCAGCTGGAATGGCTATTCCAACAAATCATTAAATCTCCTTTCTCTGGAGTTAAAAAAAAAAAAATACAATCCCTCTCTTATAGCCCCAGTGGATGAGTGACAACTTCTCCTGGATGCCAGTCAGAGAAAAGGCAAAAAGCTGTATCCTCCACTGGCGTGTGCTGGCAAAGCTCCGTGGGTGATGCATCCATTTGCATCAGCAGCGCCTGGCCCCGTGGCTGTGAAATGCTCGGCGTGAGCACTGGGTGAAAGCAGCCGAATGGTTTTCAGGAAGGTGCCAGGGAGAAAAACACATGGTACATTCAAAGCAGTCTTTCCCTTAATTAGTGCTTAAAGTGATGCCAGACTGTATGATGTGTGTGCCATTCTTTGGGATTAATGAGCAGCTACCATTACATTTTAATCACTTATGGGTTGGCACATATACAGCAAAATGAAATGCTAGGGAAGAAATACAGCTTAAAACAAGTGCTATTTACTAAAGAGATAATTGCTTACATGCAGCCTCAGGTGGAGGTACTACGGCGGCTGTTTTTAATCAGTTGTTCATACATATGTTCTCCTCCTGATGTATCCATGGGACCATCTTGCTGTGACCATGACTGATTACACACACCAATCATGCATTGCTTTTCATTATAAACCAGCTACAGAGCAAAGAAATGCTGATAGAGTGAAGCCTGGAGTTCTGCAGGGCTCTGGGTCTGTCAAATTAGTGCAGCTGAAGTCTCACATCTCATTTAGACCTACTGACCTTTAACTTCCTCTGTAGCACCTTCTTCAGTGTGGTGAGTGCCTCCATGGACCAGGTACTCATGTCTTTATTTTTCACCTTCTGTGCTCCCTCTGGGTTTGTTGTTTGTTTCCAGTGCTCAGGCTTTGGATATGGGGCTGCTTAGGGCAGACATTTGCATCTGTTAGAATATATCTGTGCATACGGCTTTTGCAAGATCAGGACCCAAAGCGCAACATTTCAGCGAAGAGTGATAGTTTTGGGGTTCTCTTGATGTTTTTTTGAATAGATTTGCTTTGTGAAAATAGGCCTAAGATTGTGAGAGGTGTTTTGTGTACGTGCACAGCACCCTCTGTTGTAATACATGCAGTAAGTACAGAAGAGAGCTTGATCATAGAATCATAGGATGGCCTGGGTTGAAAAGGACCACAATGATCATCTAGTTTCAACCCCCATGCTATGTGCAGGGTAACCAGCCACCAGACCAGGCTGCCCAGAGCCACATCCAGCCTGGCCTTGAATGCCTCTAGGGATGGGATGGGGCATCCAATGATGCTCATATATAGGTTTTTTTTTTTTTTTAATATAAAAAAAAAGTGGAATCCAGCAAGATGGCCAAAGCAGAAATCCTTTCCTGGAGTGTTTCAGCAGCAAGAGCTGCTCTCTGGATGCTGTAGATACTTGTCCAAGTCCCTCTGCCTGCACCCATGATGGAGATAACCATAACCACTGAGCAAAACCACCTGGTGAGCTTGTGCATGCTTGGTCTCTCCTGCTGATCCCGAGTTAATAACTGAAGAATCAGGTCATTTCTGCTGGGCGTCTAGCTGGGCATATTGCCTTGGGCTGTCTGTAGGGACGTAGTGCAAAACACAACACTTCGAGCAGGGGCCGCTTCCTACAGAGAGGATGGAAGCTAGCAGCATCTCCACCTGCACCTCCTGGCAGCACAGTGCTCTGAACAGGAGGAAAAGTAGACAACAGAAATTGCTACGAGCAGAGTCTGGAGCTATGTTTGGTTTTCTTCACCTGGAGGAAGCAGTAAAATGATGAAATCATTGGATTTGAGACTTGTGGTTTGGTCCCTACCTTCACGTTGGAAGGAGCCAATCCTTTGTTCTCCCTCTCACATCACTCCTCTTGAAACTGGAAGTATGTAGCAAATTTTGCTGAGGTTTTAGTAAATTCGAATTCAATTTTTGAATAGTTTCAAATGGCATCCTTCAGTGAACTTTCCGTTCTCAAAAAAACTATATTCCTACCTTTAGTTAGCAAGTGAGCAAATAATAGTAATTTAATTTCAAAGGAGCCAGTAGGCATAGCAAAATCATGATCTGATTAATCTAAACTATTCAGTGCTGTGAGAACATTTTTTTCCCACATTGAATGCAAATCCTTGGTAAGACAGAGTTGGAATGCTTGAATGGATCTAGAAATTGCAAAATAAGAGTATGTGCAAGCAAAACAATTACACGCCTATGGATTGAAATCCCCTCCTTCCCTGGTGGGTAAACCACACAATTTAAAACAAGAGAGGGAAGGCAATACACGCTCCATGGCGGCTCTAGCGAGGTCTCTTTTCTCAAGAAAAATGTTGATCTGTGCCACCTGAGGCTACGGGAGGAGGAAGGAATGTGTATAAAATTTTTATAAGCTTTCCGTAAATACCAGAGTTAGTCTTCACTCCTCATTTTGGAAGCACAGAGGATTCAAATTTGAGTTTTGTGTTTGGGGATCTGTTGCTTGAAGTAGGTACCGACTGGAGTTTTATAGATGATTTTGTGTATATAATCTTAGGTGTCTTAAGCCAGTGAGGCCATTGGAACTCTGCAATTAGGGCAGCACGATCAGGATTTCCTCACTTGGGTAACATATGAGGGCTTCCTTCTCCGGGGCAGCTCTGAAAGAGACCTCTGGAGGAAGGAAGCCAATTATACTGGTAACCACTTCTGAGAATAGATGATGAATGTAGCTCACTGTTTGCTCTTTTGTGTCACATCTGTTAAATAAATGTACTGAGAAGCCTCTTACTTTAGATAGGAGGGCAACACAGGGGCCAGTTTGAACACATCTGCAACACAGAAGCAATGAAGATAATGTTTAGGAGGAGGTGTTGTTAAATGGAGCCCATTGAGAGCAGTAGCCTGTGTGAACAGTTCAAGGCAAATCTGTATATATGCCATAAAAAAATAACCATGGCATCAAGTACAGCTAGGTATGGAAGAGAAGCTGCCATCTCCACCTGAAGTTTAGCTGGATGCTAGCTTTTTGTTCTTGAAGCATCCAAATGGCCTTAAGTTGTGCTAGGGGAGATTCAGGTTGGATGTAAGGAAAAACATCTTCTTTGAAAGAGTGGCCAGGAGCTGGAATGGGCAGTGATGTGGTGGAGTCACAGTCCCTGGAGGTGTTAAGAAACATGTAGATGTTGTACTGAGGGACGTGGTTTAGTGGGAAATATTGGTGATAGGTGGACAATTGGACGGGAGGATCCTGGAGGTCTTTTCCAGACTTGGTGGTTCCATGATTCCAGCTGTGGAACTAGAGTGCTGTGAATTTCTATTGTCATGTTTATTCTTTCCAGTTGTCTTCCTGGCTGTGTGGGTGAGAGCTTTAAAGGCATGGAGATGGCTCAGGAGAGGTTCAGGTGGGGGTTAGGGAAAGGCTCGGCCCCAGAGGGTGGTGGGCATGGAACGGGCCCATCGTGGCAGTGGGGAGTTCACTCACTCCTGTCCTTGCTCAGGGCTCAGCCCCAGCACAGCACTGCTGCTCAGGCAGCACTGGCAGGTGGTGCTAATTAGAGTGGCGTGTTTTATGATGGCACTATTAAGCAGAGTTATTTATACCATTGTACTTCTTATTTTATCACTCGGTGTCTTCAAAACAGTCTCCTTTTGGATAATGAAGCTCAATGTTTTCATACCTTGTGATGTCCCATTAGTCTGCAGAGACACCAATGTTGGTAAGGCACACTGAGCTGACAGTTTTATTCACTGACTACTGTTAAATACTCATATTCTGTATGGAGCTATTATGTGTTGTACTTTAGAGAATGGGCTGTAAATAATAACAAAATCTAGTCACTGAATACCCTTATAGGTGACATTAAATTTCATGAAGATATACGTTAAAGCCACGCAGAAATAATTTCCACAAGACAGCTTTAATTTTCACCCTCAATTTCTAAATATTGCCTATTATGTTCTGTAGCCTCTGGAGATTTCATTTTCATTCAGTGCTGACAAATGAATTTTCTTTTTAAGAATGTCTGTTCAGCAAATAGACCTGCGTGGTGTTTTTGTGTCATCCTGGGGTCTGTGTGGAGATCCCACAGCCCTGCAGAGCACTAATAGCAGAAAAGTGATGAAGGTTGCAAGTCTGACCCAAGAACACCTTCCCCCCCCCCCCCACTAAATGCTAACAGACATTCATTATCTATTCTCAGAAGTGGTTATCAGTATAATAGGTTTTATTCCTCCAGAGGTCTCTTTCGGAGGTGCCCTGGAGAAGGAAACTCTCGTGTTACCCAGGTGAGGAAATCTTGACCATGCTGCCCTGATTGCAGAGTTCCAATAGCTTCATTGGCTGCAAATATAGCATCTGTAAAGTTTCTCATATATAGAAATACATGTACATATACACACCTATCTGTCTGTCTGTGCACACACATGTGAACACACAACACCATTTGCTCACTGTTTCCTCTCTAGCCTTGTCCATGAGGGACATCTGATCCCTTCCACATGAAGGTGTTGTACCAAACAGTTCACTTGTCTTTCCGTAGTGAACGATCTGTTCTTACAGCACATCCCAGCACTTCCCTGGAAACACCACAGAAAGGTGCACTGAGATTAGCCAGATGTTGCACTGTGAATCCTCTTTGCATTCCTCATTTGATTTCTGACTTCAAATACTCTTTCTTGCCTTCCCATGCTGATCACAGGAGAGTCCAGATCTGGTCTCTTTCTATCATATCTCCCAAAGTCCATCCTCTCTCTTTCTTATTTTTTATTTTTATTTTTTTCACAGCAGTCCCCACACACTGCCATGCCTTGGCTGCTCTGTTGTGTTCCTCCTCTGACTGACCCACTTCTTGTGATGCCATCACCACCTCCCCATGACAATATTAATGGGTTCTTCTTCTGTAGCACCCTTCCCTCACATTTCTGAACATCCCATCTTTACTTTTAAGTTATTTCAAAGATTGTCTCCCCCTCCCTTTCTTGCCTTTATGTAGCGCATCACCCTCACCATTCTCTCTGCTAGTTTCCCACACATACTTGTCTTCCTCCCACGGGCCTCTTAGTTTCTTCTGTGATGTCATTTCTCAGCTACTCTAGAAGTCACTTGTTTTACAGCTCCTCTCTTTCGTACCCATAAGAAGGCATCAGATAACAGAACCATAGTGATGAAAGATAAATGTCCAAGCAGGTCCTCAAGTGTCTTTAAAAAGAAAGAGAGAAAGGGAAGAATTTTCTGATGTTTTGCTGTAGGCTCAAAGGACTGAGATGACTCTGGGAAGCAGCTGAATAACAACAGCTGTGAAGTCTATTGCAATGAGCTACCAACCTTTCCCTTTGGTGAAATGGGATCTCTCATGAGAACGCTTCCTGACTCTCTACTTTCAGTCCACCTACCACACTTTGAAGCTGACACCAGACAATGTTTTGACATTTCTAGAGCCAGGAACTATTTCCCAGAACCTTTGAATGCTGGAGTTTACCCATGGGTTCGGAGAGAGGAAATAGTTTTACACAGGAGAGCTCTAATATGCATTCACCTTAATAGCATACTTAGTGAAAGCAGTGAAGAAATGACCTGCAGGCAGGAACAAGACCTTCCAGTGTAGAACAGCTTCTACAAGTTGCAGTAACATGTTCTTGAGTACAAAGAATTTAGCATTTGTTACCGTGCACCAGCAGCAGACGGAGGTTTTCAACTGAAAGAGGAACTCCCATTGAGACAAGTACAATTAAAAATATGTGAGAAGGACACTGTTCACCCTACCTGCCTTTAGGCACTCAGGTTTTAGTGTAAACCAACCATCATTTTCCTCTAAAACCAGAGGATACAAAAGAACTTGTGGAGGGCAATTCTTATCTTAGCAGATATCTTAAGAAAATATCTTTCTCTCCCTATTGACAAAGGAGTCTTGGTGAGTTGCTTAGAATGAAAACTTTTTCTTAATGGTAATATATAGTCCACGTAGATTAAAAATAAAAATACACAAGTGTGAGAGAAGAGTCAGACTTGCCCAAGATTAGTGGTTTACTCAGGAGTAGAATCCCAGGTTTCTGTCTTGCAGTTCAGTTCTCTCTCCAGTAGAGAATATTCTCCCTGGGGGCTGTGGTGTGTGCGTATGTGTTGTGGAAATAAGGGAGGAAAAAGAAACCAGCATATATATATACATATTTTTCAGTGAATGTAGATAAGAGCTAGAGATAGGAAATACCAGGAGAGGAAGTGGATCTGGTAGTATCGGGTGGGAAATAATAGGACAATTCCAGTATAGAAGAAAGCTTCTCTAGAACACGATCTCTTACCTACACCTGAAGAGCATGTGAAAGTGTCCTGTGATGCCATGGCCTCAGTCCTGGGCTATCTGTGTGAAGGTCACAGGGGCTGAGGGCAGGGCAATCATAGAGTCATAGAATCACCTGGGTTGAAAAGGACCACAGTGCTCATCTAGTTTCAACCCCCTGCTATGTGCAGGGTCGCCAACCAGCAGACCAGGCTGCCCAGAGCCACATCCAGCCTGGCCTTGAATGCCTCCAGGGATGGGGCATCCACAGCCTCCTTGGGCAACCTGTTCCAGTGCGTCACCACCCTCTGGGTGAAAAACTTCCTCCTAAGATCCAACCTAAACCTCCCCTGTCTCAGTTTAAAACCATTCCCCCAGTCATTCGCAGTCGCCATGCCAGCCGATCTTACCTCTTCTGGAGGTCAGTGTGAAGAGCAAATCACCTGTGGCTGGCTAACTTCAGTGCCCCCATATAAAATCCATGTACATAATGACTTCATATACACTCCCAGAAGCTAATGCCTGAAATTTGGCTCATTAAAATCCAAATGGCACATAAGTAAAATGGAGTTTACCAACACACCAGATTTGTGCACTGAAAAGTGGGATACAGTCAGGTTTCCTAATCATTTATGAGCACCAAATAGTCAGAAGCTTTCCTAGTTTTTGCAGATTCTGGAGAGAAAATCTCTTTGTGTTGCACACAGAGACAGCACTTGCTAATGTTGAGGACACTCTTGTGGGCAGGGTTTGGTGCAAATGGCATTAATGTGTATTGTTGGCCTGCAGCAGCCTTGGGACTTGATGCAGCCCTCTTCCAGGCTAACTCCTTGTGAGCAGCTGGAATAAGCCACGTGCAGCATCTTGCTCGCACGTTTGTGTCCTGAGAGTGCTTCCTGCTGCTCAGCTCGATGTGCAAAGCCTCTCTGTGGAGAGGAGAGTGCCAGCAGGGAAGAGCAAGGAACAGATTTTCTGTTGAGGAGCCACCAAAGTGGCTTTGTTCTGTGCACTTTGTTTCAGTGTTTCCTCAGTAGGGAAGATGTTACTTGCAGTCTGAAGAGCTTCGCAGTTTGGAGTATAAGATGGTTTAGAATTGGGCCCAATTTATACTGAATGAGTTTATTTTCACTGTAATGGCTTCTTCTACGATGAGAGTGTTTATGGCTCTTCCCTTTGGAATCGTTGTCGCTCAGTCTAGGCTGTCTAGACAGCTCTGTTTTCAGGCATATTCACTGCGCTGTGCCACTACAGTGGATAATAATATATATCAAAGCCATAATATTGCCAGCTAAGGCAGGCTCTGAAGAGAGAAGTGGCTCTCAATAGGGAGGAAGGTAAAAAGTCCAGTTCCTGTCACTGCTGTGCAGGAGGGGAAGGTCCCCAGTCTACTGCTCCTGCAGTGTGCAGATGGTGGGAGTGGGAGCCCCGAGGGAGCACTCCAAGGGCTCTGGCTCTCAGATTTGTCTTTTTTAAGTACTAACTCTCTTCTCATAATGTGTTAGAGTATCTGGAGCAATTCAGGAAGAGCAATAAAGCTTTTAGCTGCCTTCTTCAAATAATACATTGTTTAGAATTCATTTCCTTCTTGAGGAAGTAGTTGGTGATCATGCTTTGGTAACGGCTGCACTCAAGGAAAGAGAATAACCTTTTCATACCAGCTTTGGATTCCAGGTCAGACAGAAGTTCTTATCGAGCCTGATCTCGTTTTCATAGAATCATAGAATCACTCAGGTTGGAAAAGACCTCCAAGATCCCCAAGTCCAACCCCAGCCCACCTACACCATGCCCACTGATCACATCCCTCAGTGCCACATCTCTGCGGCTCTTGAACACCTCCAGGGATGGTGACTCCACCACCTCCCTGAGCAGCTGTGCCACTGCAGCACCACTCTTTATGAGAAGAAATTTTTCTTCATATCCAACCTTCTGTGCCATCTCCTTCAAGGACGCTCAAGGAGCATGCAATGATTTGCTGTGCATGACGTGGCCAAACCACAGGTGATGTTTCCCCATGTCCTTGAGTTCTATAAGCTCATCTTTTTACTCCCTTTGACAGCTTGGTGAGAAATCAGAATACTTTAGAGGCATAATTAATTTCAAGTAGATGCCCACTGTGCCTTTCTGCACAGCCTTTATGATGTTAAGGAGTGTTTAGATAACTTCTTTTAGTACATCTTAAAGACATTTGTAAGTGAAGAACAGATGACTCTATAAAAATAAATTTAGAAAGAAAGCTCTTCTTTTCTAAACCAACCAAAATTCATTGCACAGCCTTATTGACTTAAATTAATCACGGGTCCAAATTTTTAACACCTGTACCAGGATTTCTGCACTCCCCATGAAAATGACTAGTTGAATTTTGCATTAGCAGGCCTGTGACCTGCAACCCCCTGGGGGAGCATAGAAATGCCCCTGAAGCCTTTGGATAGTAGAAGTGGTCTCCAGGATGTTGAGACTGTGTAGTTCACACTGCAAATGTGGGCTGGGCTCCCAGGGATCCCTTGACAAACACAGAGAAAAAGTAGGTGCCACTGAGATATATCTGCCTTCACACAGTGGGAATATGGACAGTGATATCAAATGCTGTTTCTGGTTACATATACAGTGTCTGTATAATGTATTGTGTATATGTACATATATGTAGTGTGTGGGGCCAGTTGGAAGCCTTAGCACAGATATTGGGCCCGTGGTGGCTGTGAACCTGGTGTTCACCCATGGAGAGATTCAAAAGGAAGTCATGGGAATATCCATCTGTTCTGTATCACTGATTCCAATATCTCTGTCAAAGAGAATGCATTATATAATCCTTTTCAGATAAGTGTCATAGTCTGTAGTTTAAGTCTGAAGCTGCCCTTCAGACAGGCTGTTGCAGAATCTCATTGCTTTGATGGTTAGAAACGTCTAATTTCCTACTTACCTATATCCACAGGCAATTTCAGCCCATTTGTTCTTCTGCCTGTACGCTTTAATTACATATATACTCGTTTATGTATTTCCTATTAGCGGTGTTTCAAGGTTGTTGAGACTCTGCTTTATAATGAAAAAGAAAAGAAACACTTGTGGTGGTTTATAGCTAAAATGAGGTAGAAGGAAGACTTCATGGCATCTCAATAAATAATATCTCACTAGGAACCAAATCAGGTATTCATGTAAAATATAGCACTTCCTTTAGTCTGGGACACAGGGACGTGAGTAGCTGAGGTCCTCTCTGATGGTCTCTCCTGGCCGACTGTCCTATATGCAAGGTGGAAGGAGAGGCAATGTCCTGTTGCAGCTAAAATCTTGCAGTTCTTCATGTTCAAGTACAAACAAAGAAGATACAAAATGTGCTTGATCTGGGTTGCCAGCAGAGATGATGCTCAGCTATAAAGCGTCTGCCCGTTTCAGGAGTACATTAGCAGGAGGATCTGAATAAACCCCTTTCAAACAGAATCAAAGCCACGATGATTACAAAAACCCTCTCATCTGCTGCCTCATATCCCTTGGGAGCACTAACATCTGGCGTTAGAGTCTGCTACTAGTGGAGTAGCTCTTGCAGCTCAAAAACCATCATCCTGTTCTACTTCTCTGACTAATTCTATGTCAAAGGATTGATCTGGCCTCTGCTTAATGTTCTCCTAGTGAAAGTAATTAAAAATTTCCAAATGTCAGTCAAATAGAGCCAATTAAGCTTTAATGTGATCAAGAGTTGACTTTGAGATTTGCCATGTCTTCCATGGCTTGAAACACAGAATGAACGAATCCAGCAGTGGTGATGAGTGTGGGCATGTTAGATGTGACTTGACTTAGAGCCTGAAACTCCTGCATGAGTAACAGGAAGGTACAAGTTTGAAGTTTCATCATTTATTTTCAGCTTGTTGAGAGAGTCTTGGAGAGACTGCGGCTGCAGGCCAGGATGGCTTTCAGATCTTATTCCTTTGAGGTGGGGACTTCAAAGGAGGGTCAGGTAGGGGTGAAGACAAGGCTGTGCCCAGAGGGCGGTGGGCATGGCACAGCTCCCCGGGCAGTGGGCACAGCCCCGAGTGCTGGAGCTCAGGGAGTGCTGGGATGTTGCTCTCATAGAGTTACATTTTTAGGTAGCCTTGTGTAGGGCCATGAGTTGGACTTAATGATTGTCCTTGTTTTGAATGCGATAGTGAGTGGTGAGCAATTGTACTGTGCATCACTCATTTTGTATCTTCTTCTTCTTCCCTTCATTTTCTGTCATATTAAACTGTCTGTACCTTGAGTCTTACCATTTTTCTGATTCCCAGTGGGGCAAGCAGAGAGTGAACAAATGGCTGTGTGATGCTGAGCTGCCTGCTGGATTAAACCACAACGATGATCTTTGTGGGTCCCTTCCAACTTGGGATATTCTAAAATTCTGTGAAGTAAAAAATTCTAGCTGTACTACTGCTTTGGTGGGCTTTATTGCACGTCCGGGTTTCAAATGCTGTCAGCAGGAACAGGCCAGTCTGGTGACCTCATGCTCCTGCCCTATTTATCTCCTATTCATAGTTGGGATCAAGGAGGAATTTTTTCCACATCACATTACTGTGTACCATTGTCCAAAAAGACTCTGTTCAGAGTCGGACATGGGTGCAGTTTGAGGCAGGATGTCTATGTACCTTGACAGGACGTGGTTGTACCTTCCCTTGCTGCAGGATGTCTACAGCCAGGTGTAAATCATATCACCCTATTGCTCTCTGTAGCTGGATGGAAGTAGCCAACAAAACAGACTGGCAACTGACATGCATAATTTCTTCTGCTTTTCTTGTGCCTTTGTGGGTGAGAAGGGTAGAGAAGCTGTTTCAAAAGCTGCTCTCTTTAGAGTTTTGTGCTACAGGTGGCTATATTTCATTTCATAATTTGAGGATAGCTTTACAAAGAAAAGTCAGAGTACATTTTTTTTATTAGAATAATGAGTCAAGAAGATCTCTTACAATGCAAATTCCAGTTTTTGAAAGCATCCTCTCCAGGCTCTCTGTAGGCAATGCTACAAGTTCTTTGCTGCCTGTGGGGCTTCTTATGCAGGGCAGTGATGTGCTATGGCTTTCAGTGCATTTTTTCTCCACAGCATCTGAGCACATTGCTGTTTAAATGGAACAGACTCTCAAAAATACGTGACTTTCTGATTTTGAAGGGCAAACATATTTTTCAAGATTTCAAGGCTACAACTCATGATGTTCTGGACATGCTTCTGGAAGCCACCTGCCAGCTGATGCCCCTTCCAGGCTGGCAGTGGCTGTGCCAAGGACCACACGGGCATGAAGCTTTGAGCACAGTCATTAGTGTCAGAGGGATGAAACATGCCCAAGATAATGATGTTGAATCTGTATGCAGTGTAAAGTAGTTGTGTATAGTGTCAGTCCTACAAACACCTGATCAAAGCCCACTGAAGACACTCTGTGCATCAGTCCTGGTGTTCAGTGTTTGTTCCTCCCACCCATCTGGTATCTCATTGAGCTTCTGGGGCATCTTACATTGGTGTTAGGCATCTTGCTCTGGTTTCTCATGTCTAAAATTAGCTCTGTGTTGGAGGAGGGCTGGATTTCAGGTCCTAGATCTTTAAATACCCTCCGGAGTTATGATTGGGAGACATTAACAGAAATTAGACCTGTCAATTGCAGAGGCTGAACGTTGCCAGGAGTCTAACTTGGATTAACGTTTATCTGGCAGAGATGCTCTGAGCTGTCTGGGTGCCTTGCCCTCCCCAAGGAGCCTCTTGGCACCTTGCAGAGGTGGGGGACAGCAGGAACCTGAGGTGTTGGTGCTGTTATCCTGAGGAATTCAGCACCTTGAATGAGGCACCAATGAAAGAAGCCATTTAAACTTGCAGTGTTAATTCCTTTGACATTTATTGATAAAGAAACTAGATGGAGGGTCTCCTTCTGCCCAAACAGCTACCCAAATTACTTGGTCAGACACTAGGTGTAAGGCTTCCAAATTAATTAGGTGATGCAGAATAGGTTCAACAGCTCCAAAAGAATGGGAGAAAGTCCAGTTCCAGGAGTACATTTTGCATATGATGTTCAAGTGGTGATGTGGAAGAGGCAAATCCCACTTTTTCCAGGAAATGAACCTATTTTTCTGAGATCCCTGTGCTCTGACTCTGAGCTTTGGGATAAACAAGGGCAGCAATGGGCCCAAGAAAGAGGAAGATGCTGTAGTTTCCTCCAGGAGAAGATCTATGCTCCTTCTTGGCTGAGTGGTGGCTGTTATAAGCACTATGAAGACCTTCATCTTGGACTTCTCTCCTGGTATGCAAGCAGAAATCTTTCCTAGCCCTTATTTACTGGAGTGAAACTGCTATCTTCAGCCTGCTGCTGCTTGTTCTTCATTCCCATTAAACTGCTCTGTATTGCTATATTAACTGTATTTTTAGGTACATGTCATACTTCAGAACTTGCAGTGAGTATGCAGAGCAGGGAGCTTTGCCACACAAAATGTGAGCAAGTTGCTGAATACTCCTGAATGATGGCTGGATCAATTTGCAGTGTAGCTGACAGCTCTTGGAGGACTGCAGTAGCCAGATGCACTGGTAGAGCACAGTCACAGTGTCTGGTACAGTTACTAACTGATTATCCTAGCATGCCATAATCCCTTGCAATTCACCTTACAGATATTCTGGTTCCCCTCAGTGAGGGATTAATATCTTGTTTCACACAAGAGAAACACACTCTTGTCCACTATCAGTTTGCTTTGGGCAGTTTCATAGGGGTAACAAGGTCTCAGACATCTATGAGAATTGTTCTGGGAGTCCAACATAGCAGCAGAGAGGAAAGGAGATACCATCTTTGCTGGCAACTTGTTCACAGCTCTTGCTGCCCAGCTGGTTCCTTATTCATCTGAACATCTGAAGGCTTTATGGCCATAGCTGCCAAATGTGTTGGAGCAGCGGACTGTTGTCAGTCCTACAATCTTCTGTGCACCTCTGCCACCCAAATTTTAATTGGAAATAATTGGAAGCTTCAGCCAAAGCCTGAATGCAGAGCTATTGTCTCTGGCTGAAGCAATTTTGGAGCCCAGACAAATATCCCAGACCAGTCCTACTCCTGTACCCCTCCCCAGCTTCTAATGCATTCCAAAGGCAGAGCATTCCACACGTGCATGCATCAGCTGCTCTTGTCTTCATGCTTTCTGCAGTGCCTGTGCTAGAGGTGTGACACTTTTCATTTTTTAAAGTGTAGATACAAAATATGAATTTAGTCTAAATGAAGTTTGCATCTTTGGCTCTCTGCTTTCAGAAAGGCATGTTGTGATCATTCACAATTACCTGAGCCATGTGGTCAATGTACTCCTACAGCATGGCTGGTGTTCACCAGGGTTACTGCATTAACAGGTCTAAATTGGGAGGATCGATGACTGCAGTTGGTGAGCAGAGCAGAGGGAGGAGACAAAGCATCTCCTTGGCCAGGCTTGGTCAGCAAGCTTTAGGGCATTCATTCTCGTAGTCTTCTGCGCAGCCTCAGGAGGGCCCCTGAATGCTGACTTTGAGCTGCATTCTGGCAATTAGTTTAAAACTGAGCAGAGGTTTTTTAGTGGATCTGACACCCCTTGGCTTCTCACAGCTCACAGGATGGGTGCTGTCCTTGTGGGAATGGGCCCCTGGAAGCTCCCAGCCCATTCCCCATGGGCAGCCTGGCCTGGGCTGGGCCAGTGCCCTATGCCCACCAACCAGCCCCCTTCAGCAGGTGACAGCTGAGCCCCTTGGAAAGATGTGAGAATAATTTCTCTTGATGGCAGGTCTGGGAAAAGCAGGGCCAGGATTTAGGACCTTAACCATTTATACACCAGAAGGACCTAAAGCAAGAGCTTCTGAGTTGTTGCAGTTGCTTTGCAGCTGAGAAACTGCCAGTGCAAGACAAGTTATTGCTCTGTAGGGATAAGAAAGTCTGAGTTAGATAGGCACATGGGCTTTGTGCTGCAATCTTCATGCATTTGAAGATATCTTAATTCTGGGAGGTATCCAGCTGTGCACAAGGCAGCAAGATTCACCTGAAAATCTACTGCCAGGTGCAGGTCTGTGTGAGGCAGCTGGGCAAGGGTGGGAGGGTCAGGGAGTGGGGGCTACACCACCATGCCAGACCAGGTGGCATGTGAGAGTCTCCAGAGCACTGAGTTACCACCACCAGGGAGGCTCAGAACATCTCCACAGTGCAGACACAGTCTTGCGGTTCCCCAGGTGCATCTTGTTGCTTGATTTTTAAGATAGACTGAGAACACTGCTGGTAGGAGTTGTTCTTCTCTACTTACTGAGGGTGTCCTCACTGGAAAAGGGTGATTTTTTGGGAGTGCTCAGGGTGGATGGAAGGAGTGACCTAAATTAACTGGGATGCTCTGGCAAGAATCTGGGAGTTATTTTGAAAAGGTGGATGGTGTACTTGGAGGAAGTACAGTTCAGAAGTACAGGAGAAAGCTGAAATGAGAACTGGTAAATGTGCTGCTGTTGGTGAGGTCTTGCAATAATCTGTTATTTATGAAAAACAGGCTCCTCTTTTAGTCTAGCACTCAGCACAATGAACTTGCTCACTCCTAGTAAAGCACTTCACCATAATGCTGTTTGGATTACGGCATGTAGAGCTGTGGTTATATTTCCCTGCCCAAGCTCAAAGGAAGGAAGCATATAAATTATTCCTCTCTACATATAGCCAGATCCAGCAGAGAGGCTCCATGCCATCTCTCATCCACGCGTTGGAGAGAGCAAGGAGAGGACTGACCCACCAGTGCTGTTGCTCTTTGCTGTATGGCAGGAAGCAGTTCTTTGGGAACAGTCATAGCTTCGTGTAGTGATTTGGGAGCATGCTAGAAGCCAGCAGGAGGAGCTGTGGACAAGATTGAGGGAGGCTGGAAGAATGACCAGCGTGGTGGAGAGCAGCCCTTTTGTGATAAGCTCCCAGAATATGATTGGGTGATCCTCAAAGGCTGCTTAGACTAGAGGAAGGGCAGAGCTGGAGAAAACACGAGGCTGACACAACCTGGTCAAAGGTAAGAAAGCAGATATTTGAAGGGAGGAGAATATAGAAAAGCAAACTAAGGTTGGCATCGTGAGGAGGGAAAAAAAAAAAGAAAACTGCTCTGTGATAGCAGTTCTGGAGGACTCCAAGCTTTTGCTGGTGCTTGCAGGTTTTGCTTTGCTGTCTCTCTGCAGCAAGGGATTTGCTGAAGCGACAGTCACACTGGCTGCAAAAAGCTCCATGTGGCCCTAACAAGCTATGACTGTCAGGACATGCAAACAGCCTGTTTTCTGGCCTACTTAATGGTGAATGACCATGTTTGGGATATCCCTGCAGGCTGCTGCCTCTTGTGGGCTATCTTGTGGATTTTTTAAGCTGGTGGTTGCAATGCCCCCCACCCATGTGACCAGAATTTTGGTAGAAATAAGGGAATTGTTGACCCATGCCACGGCAGCCATAGGAAGGGCGCTGGAGAACATTATGTTTTCCAAAGCAAAATAATCCAGAAAGGCAGGGAGGATGCCATCAGATGTAAGAAAGGACAGAGTCAAATCATGACATGATCAAAACTCCTCAAGAAATGTTGAGGAGAGTGAGGACCAAAACAGAGAGCAGTGACATTCAAGAACAGTATCATTTTTATGTGTCTTGAGGCAGGTGGCTGAAATAAGATTTGTGTTCTGTCCTTTACAGGTAGTTGTCTAATCAATCCCTCCATTCCTGGGCTTGAGCTACTGGCGATTTAGGTCAGTAGTACTTTTCCACCCTTTCCACCTTTTCTTCAAAGCATTTTCCAATCCCTGGCTGTGATGTGATGCAAGTGTAAAGGTAGGGGGATAATTATTCAGCTGCCTTCTGATCTGTTTGATTTCCCTGGTCTAATCTCCATTATCTTCAAAAACAGGCAATAGGTGCTTTTGATGAAGCCTGTGATCACAAGCCATGCACAGAAAGCAGAAAAGTAGGGCACCTGGCCATTTTCAAAGTGAAGCTACAGTCTGTTCCTTGACGGCGTTCTGATCAGAAGCAGGCTTTTTCCATCTACAAATGGGCTTTCATCTCTCTTTTTCCCTACCCGTCATAAACAGCTTTTGGTGAAGTTGTCATGGCTGTTCAAAAGACTTCTGCACTAGAAGTCCTTGAATGAAGAGACAGTATCTGGGGACTGCCTGCAAAAGCTGTGTTTGGTGTGGGCTGGGAAGGTTTTGCTCCTGCACTGCAGCTTTTAAAATGCTTGTGGGGTAAACCATTTTGATCAATTATTATAATAATGACAGAAGAGCGTGGAATTACGAGCATAATTATAATTACCATTTTTATGCACAGCTAATTAATCATAAAACACTACATTATAGAATTTTTCTGTCTAATGAAATTCATTGTAGAGGCCCCTGAATCTCTAAATTTAATGTTAAACAAATTAAACCTGTGTCCAGGGTTAGGGCTATTGGTACAGATGTGGCCTTGAATTAGTTGCTCAGAAAGGACTCAGCGAGCTATTAGCCATATTGAGGGGAGTGGAGCCATCCTTCCTGACCACAGACACCTGCTCCAGAGAGAGGTGAGTTGGTTTTTGGCTACTCTGGTGTTATCTCTATGCAGTGCATGTGCTGGCCATTGAAAAGGCTGAGTTCATGAGCCTCTAGCCCAAGAGTTTGGAGGACATCAGGAAGGTTGGTTTGCTCAAGAATCAGGGCTGAGCTTTCTGGAGGGAAACCTTCCTTCATCTTACTGGGGATAACTTCTTTTCCATGGTCTGGATTTCAGCTCTCCCATCAGAATGGAATGCAATAGAGTATGGGGTCGTGGTTAGCTTGCCTCGCAGCAACACTTTTACAACTAGATGCTATATGAGGCCCCATCCAGAGCATGGGAAGGGTGTGAAAAAACCCAGTGTTTTGAGTTACACGTTTTTGAAAGAGGAAAGGTTAAGTTTTAGGATGGGAGGGCCAGATAGGAATAGATGGCAAGCAGCAGCACTGTGATTGCTCCACAGTCATGTTCCCTGCAAGGTGCTGTGTTAATCTAACTCCTTGCACTGCAACAAATCGAATGGGCATCCTCTGCCTTTGTAACCTTGTTCTCTTTAGGTAGATGCCAGTAGGCAGGAGACTTCCCACAGTGTTCTCCAGTGTGACTCTGAGTCTGAAAGGAAAGTTAATGTTTTAGGGTACCAATGCAATATTGCACTTCTGCCTGTTTGCTGGAAGGGAATCAGCATTCAAGTGTCTCTGTTGCATGTGTGCTCAGTGAGCTGAACAGCAAAAGGGCCACAAGGCAGTGACTTTGATCAGGAAACTTAATTCCTGATAAACCAGGAGGAAGAACAAGTGTCACCTTCCCTTGCCCTTAGGTGCAGGTGATATTGTACCTGAACCTGGGCTAGTTTCTAGGTGCCTTTATCACTGTAGACCCAGTTCCCTTGCTTGGCATGTCCTCCACCTCCATCACAGAGCAGAGTTTCTATGGGCCCATTTCTGACTGCCATAAGGAAGGTCTTGGAAGAAGTCATCAGTATCTGTATGATTTTTTGGCTTCCTGATTTCTATGCTTTTTGCAGGGATGCTGGCTGGCACCCATCTTTCTGGATTCATTTGGTTGTCTCATCCTTATGTACCACAAAAAGCTCTGCAGTGAGTACATTTGGAGATGCTGTTTGGCTTTGTTTTTACTGATGTCTTTGTAATGGAAAGAGCTCTTGGAGGTACTAAATTATCAATTTTCTCAGAGGTTCCCAGAGTGCTGATTGTTATGGTTGTTTTTATTGATGTCTGATCTGGAAACAGATTGCAGGTTTTGTTGTTTTTAATATAATGTGACATGTTTCAGCATGCAGCCATAGTAACGTAATATAACAAGAAATTGGCCTGTTCTGAAAGTGCATGCATTGGTTATTGCCCTTTGGCTGGAAAAATGTTTCATTCTTTTCTCCTTTGCAGTTCTTAATCAAGGAGATAATTCAAACCTTCGGCAAGCTCTGTGTTTGTAACTGCATCATTGTTAATGTAACGTGTAGTAGTACCATATTATTTTGTGTGTCTTGATATTTTAAACTCAGCTTGTTCCTGCTTTGGCAATCTGATAGTATATGATACAATATCTGATAGCATGTTCAAAATCAGCTCAAGATTTTCCTCTCTGCATCAGGATATTCAGTTTTGTCTACTTAAGGATTCTGAGGCAGGAAAACTTAACGGTGGTGGCAGAACAGATTCTGAGCTGGAAGTGGGGATGACCCCTTGCAGGTTTGGGAGCTGGGAAGTGGTTACTGGAGTGGCTGTAAGGTGTTTGGAGGGTTGCAAGTGAGATAGCTGGGTCAGCAGTGAGCATTGCTAAAGAGAGCTGGCAATAGCCGGAGTCTGGAGAAGATGATGGTGAAAGAGTCTGTGGGAGCTTTGGAGGACCAGTGGGGTGGGAACAGATACTCAGCTTTGCCACTGACTGCCTCTGAGGGTGAGGAAGAGTGCTGTGGTTACACCTTGATGCAGTGATCAGCTGTCTTGAAGTCAGCACATATAATTGCTGATCTTACACTGGATTTGTGAGCTGCAAAAGAATCTCAGTTGTTGGAATCTGTCCCCTCCCAGTTCTACTGAACTCTTTTTCCTTTCCCCTCCCTCCCCCCTGAGCACTTGCAGCACTATGCTGTGCTTAAAAAGACATGTCTATGCATGAAGTTGGTGCTTTTGGAGCAAATGCAGCAGCCATTGCTGCTGACCATGTTTTGTGAAGTACTCTGCACTGCTCACAAGGAGTGGAGCATCCCTTGTAGGGTTGAACCACAGCCTGGTCCAGGATGTCTTTGTCCTGCTGGGTAACACAAGTGCTGGCTGTAAAGCAGATATTCATTCAACAAGGTTTCTAGCGAGCCTGCTCCTTTATGATCAGAACATCTTTTGCTTCATATTCTAGCTTTTATTTTTAGCTTCTCTGCTGTGAAATCCGTCTCACTTAAATAGATCCCACTCTCTGTTTCTACTGAGGTTTCTACTGGGGCTTCTGGCATCAAGTCAATAAACTTACTAGAGAAGTCTCTAGAGAATTTCACAAAACTTTTAAAGATTGACAACAGGTGGAACAAATCTTAGCATCTAGGCTATATTTAAGCCAAGCTGATTTGAGGCAAGTGTTTGCATAGTAAACGAACTCAGGGGTGTTCCCAGATGAGCATATGTACCCAAGATGGAGAGCGTGGGATGAGGCACGGGGTGCCCTGCTCTGTGCTCCTGTGCTGTGGCGTAGGAAATCACCAGGCTTGTGTTGAGCTACAGAGCAGCCATAAATTGATGGAGAAGTAATGAGTCCAGCTTATGTGATTTAATCAGTGTGCTTTTCTTGCACTGGATCTGAACAAAGGTGGGAGCTGAGCAGTTTATCTGATCAAAGCACTGGACCAACTGAGGCCTGCTTTAACCCCAGCCTGAAGGCAGCGCGCTGGGGATGCCTGGGAGACGATGGAGGCTTCAGTGCCTGGTGTGGGCCTTGCTCGTTTCTCCTTTCCTCGTTAGCAGGGACATCTCTTAAGGTGATACATGGGTGAACTGTTAGTTAATTACTGGCTAGCATCAATGAGGCATTTAGCATTAATGCAGCTAGTGCTTTTTCTGCATAGTCCTTTTGACATGAACTGCTGACCGAGTCTGGGACTAACACAGAGCCTAGCTGCACCCAGGCTTCTCTCTGGGAAGGAGCATAGAAAGCAAGGAGGTCTTTTCTCAATCCCTAGACCCAATGAGAGGGCTATGGGTCAGACTTGTACCCCTAACCTGAGAGCAGGCTGAGAGATTTGCCACTGAGAGCCTTTGCTCAACACAGTGCTGGAGTAGGGTGTGATAGAAACTGTGGTGAGCCTCCTGGTGACCCCAGTCCAGCCTGAATACCTACAAGAGAAAGACAAACTTCTGAACTTGCAACTGTTCTTTGAAGGAGAGCTATAAAACCTCCCGAAGGCATCAGACAGGTAAGAATTTATAGCTCTGAATATAAAATGTCCTAAATTCAAGTGAGGTACTGGCTTCAGGTGCTTTTTTCCTCCCCACTGTGTGTTTGTTAGTGTCAAGTATGCTAACTTCACGCTTTATTCTGCATCACAAAAAGGGTGATCACCGTTTCTGTGCTCTGTTACAGGTACATTTTCCCCTTAGATTGTCTAATTGGTTTATGTAATTAACTTAAACCTGGAGCAATTGTTCCTAATCTGTGCTTAGCTTGAGGTTTTCAGCTTGTGTCACACTTGAAAAAAAGCTTCTGGGCCTGTGAGTGCGCTCGTTATGTTTTCAGCTACATCCAGTTGATTAAATACAAGGTAATGCTTCTTTCTGAAAACCTTGTCTCTCTGATAAATCTGTGGAGGCATAAAGCTGAGATTCTGCACATCCAACGTGTGTCGCGTGAGGAGTGGGGATTTTGAGGCTGTAACACTGATTGGGTTAGAAACTGGAGATAGGCTTTGATGGACACTGACAACACTTAGAACCTAATAGAAACAAACAGTGCTGGCAGTTGGCTTTTTTCTCTTAGTGGGGACTCTAATGATTTTCCTGATATTGCTATACTGGCGTATGAAACAAAGCTGTCTATTATCACTCATGTTGCAAGTGCTGACAGAAACTTTAAAGACTGTGATCATCTGCTATTCAGAAGTGAATATATTTCTTGCTACAGGAAATACTGTTGGAAAATTGGTTTCTGAGATCTCTCAGGTTTTCCACCAGAGATGGTGTGCCAATCAGAGGAAAAAACAGTTCTGATAAATTGAACATCTGACGGTGAGGAATGCCTGGGAAAAAGGCTTGTTCCTAGAAAAGTGGGGAAAAAAGGTACAGAGTGATGGGGCGGGGAGAAGCACGTGGAGCTATTTGTGAGGAGAAAGACTAAGGCTCTTGTTTTAGGCTGCTCCTGGCTTTGGGGTTGAATAGTAAGCTCCTTTATTGTCCCCCTTTATCTATTTTCAGGTGCAGAGGTGGGTTTGTTTTAGGGAATGGGGTGAAGTGCGTCTCCTTGTTCACTCCATGTGGGGGAGTTGGAATGGATGACCTCCATCTCAAATGATTCTATAGTTCTATTCAAGATAGCTTTGGGTCTTTCTTGCAGTGGTGGATGGCTGGTGGTGAACCCGAGCTGGGGTTGGGCAGCCCACGTGGATTGAATCAACACTGGGGCCCCATGTAGGTGCCCAGGAGAGGACAATGTAGATGTGTTTTTTAAATTGTTCTGAATGCACCAAAAGAAAATCTTTTTTTAACCTTAGCTTCCCAAACAGAGAAATGTTTTGAACATCCTTGTTCTTCACCAAAACTGTAGGCACATTTTTCAACCTTCCCAAAATCTATTTTTTCACTGAAGATAAATGCAAATAATTTCCGTGTATAACCCTTTTATTTTCTGGGGAAAACCTAGCTTCTGAGAAAGGAAGCCTAACTTGAAGCTGTTTCTTTGGATACACTGAGGGTAAAGCCCAGTACTTTATACTACTCACGGTATTGGTAACTTGGCAACTTTTAAATCATGAAAGATTTACACAAGTGCTGCAGAGTTGGGAATGTTTTATGACATGTTCATTCACAGTAAATCAGACTCTGCCTTTTTAGAGTTTTCTTTCCAGACAATTATGCAAATGTAAAAAGACAGGAATGACTTTAAAATGATTTTCAGCATTGGAAGATTAGCAGAAAGTGACAGACTGCCACGAAACACTGCTGCCTCTGCTCCTGCAGACTTCCTGCCTGGTAGGGATAGATGGGCAGCAGTAAGAAGTGGAAGACAGATGAAAGGCTTTAGTTTTATTGTCATTATTGGAGTCTTTATGGGTTTGGATGGGATGATGAGTCTGTTTTGCAAGGTGGCTGTTAGGAAAATATGAGTTACAGTGAAACCTAGTGTACACCCTGACTGATCCTGAACTGTACCTGTCCTTAACTGAAAATGAACTAGGAAACTTTTCCTTGTGGTCACGTCCAAGGACTGGATCCTATAAAGCAACAAATATGATAACTCTCTCTTGCTTAAATGCATTTATCTGCTGTTCTGTACAGAGGACTTGAACTAGATTCTACGACATGATGGACACAGGGCAGAATTATCCTGTCCTCTTGCTCTCCCAACCCAATTCCCTCAAATTGGAAGTGCAATGTTGATTATTGCTCATCAAAACAAAACAAAACGACACTTCTCAGAACCCTGGAGAGCTCAGTTTTCTCTATGCTCTTTTAAAGACTGCATTTCCATTTTATTTTTGATGTGCTTTCAACTTGCATGCATTGGCAGTTCTTAATGGATGATTAATTGGCTTAACGTTAAAGATAAATTCTTGGAAATAACCCCCTGTGGCAGAGATCTGTGCCCTGCTAAGGTAGGCTACTCATCACACAGTCTCCTGGGATATCTGATATGATTTGCAAAGAATAATGCCTTAAAAGGACAGGGGTTGATAGGGTCTGGTCTCCTGTCACCAGCCTAGCTGTCCCTGGCTTGGATGACATGCTGAGGACGGAGGCATTTGTACCCGCAAACTTCACTTTGATTTATGAGTCCTTTGCTGTACCATCTCTGATGGTCAGAGTACTGAAGAAATCCAGAATATCCCCATAGATAATTGGATATTGAATTCAATTCTTTGTCAGATTTTCATTTGGTTACCACGCTAGCTGCCTGAGTCACCGCTTTGCTTTGAAGACCACGATATATTAAACGTCACCAAAAATAGATGTCAGAACCATTTTGTTTGGAGTCCACTTCAACAGCTTTTACAGAGCTCTTTCGGTAATGATCAGTCACTCTGTCTGCCTGTTATCCCAGCTCAGGGTAGAACCCTAAAAGCACAGGAGTTTTGTTTTGCGCTCTGTGGCACCCAGCTCTTGGAGATCCCGAGTGACAAGGCCTGGAGATTATCTTTCATGAAAAGATTTCCTCACATTCAGTACACTTCCTTCTCCCAGCCTACTTTCTATCTCATTTGCCTCTGAGGGCCTGCAGAATGTCGTCTTTCTCCTGTGTTTTTGGAGAGTTGTTGCCAGTATCCAATTATGAATTATCCAATCTGCCAGCACAAATTCCATCTCTTAATGCTTATGTGTGACACCAGCATTCCATCCACACCTCCAAGCCACCTCTGTCACCTTCTTCCTCTGTCCCTAGGCTGCCTCCCTGTGCTGTGCTACAAGCACATTGGCCCCAGCAAATACATTTAGGAGAAGAGAATTTCTCTGTTGCAGAGGGCAAAAGCCCTTTTAACAACACAGGAGGTGTCACGCTGAGTGTGTTTTTATGGCTATTTTTACAGCTGTTATTATGCCTTAGGTCTAGAACAGATCCTTCTAATTGCCAGTCTTTGGCACTTCATAAATCCTCTTCCTGAAAATATGCAGCTGGGGAAGAATAAACTGCCCACCAAGTGATACTCCTGCATGGGGGAAAGTAATGAGAAACATGGAGTGCGGGAGCAACAGGCTTTCTGGACAATTGTAAACAGCAATCATGCTTAAAAGCATCATCGTCTGATTGCAGAACATTCAGCTACAAAAAGCAAAATGCTGTGTTTAATGAATTAAATTGTTCATTGAAAATAATGGCCCATTCCTGACTTGTAGGTACTTACTGGCTTGTTGAGGCATTGTAGCCCTTCATCAGCACAGGGCTTGAGCTTTTCTGTAGCTGTTTTCTCCAAGGCTCACTGCTTGTGCTTTGCGTCTGCTGCACCTAATTCTGTTTGTCCCATACAGCTGTCTGTTAACTCTGTTGGAGAATACCTGCTGTGCATATGCTGATATCAAAGCTCACTGCTGTGGGCTGACCCCAGTAGACATGTAGGTAGCATGCAGCTGCTCGCTCCCTTCCTATACACAGAACCACTGAAAGCTGTTATGAAGAAAACTAACTCCATCCCAGCCAGACCCAGGGCAGCCATTTAGAGATTGACAGCATGTTTCCATTCACTCAATGACTCGTGCTCAGAGCAACAGCAGGTTCAAGAACATGATGATAAAAACATCTTGCTTTTGATGGTGAGGCTCTGGCTCTTCCCACTTGCTTTCCTGGAGAGATGGAGGTGCTTCCAATGGCAACAAGTCTTCCTGCTGATGTCTCTAACATGCTATTTTTCCTCATTTCCATGAATAGCTGCAGGTTGTGGGTGTGATTATTTGTAAGCTTCTTCCTTACAAACTCCTAGATCTCAAAGATAATGTCTCTGTCTCTCTCTCTCCTGTCTGTCTCTATATATACATGCACACACAAGGATGGTGGATACAAAACAGACTCTACCACATCAAATCTCTCCTTCCAGGTCAGGCTAGCAGGAGTGGGAGCAGAGCACTTCAAACCTTTCTAATGTTGCTGTAACCATTGACAATTTCTGTGTGCAGAAACATACACTTAAGGTGTTAAAAAGAGATGAAGTCGTTTCCTTTGTAATGGCTCATCCTCGGCATGTGCCTTCTTGTCCGTTGTCTTTGTGGGACTTTTCTGGATGAGGTGAAAGTGCCTGAAATTTCAGACCTCAGGGTTTCAGTGGTGTGGGGGAAAGGCTGTGCCATGAGTCTCTGCCCAATATCCCGTGTCCCAGGAGAGGAGCTGGGATTGGTCTGTATTGGCAGATGTGGGTGGACTTTTACCAGGTTGCTGATGATAGTGATGGATCTCTATTTGCTGAACAGTTTTTCCACCCCAAAAGGCTGGCTCTGGTGCTACAGAAGGCAGCATAACGGTTTGGACTGCGGCTGCATTGCTTGGGGGAGTCCCTTCTGCATCAGCGGTGATTAAAGCACCCTTCACGGGAGCTGGTGAGGTGGAAAATGCTGTGATTACCAAGCTGATATCCCAGGATTGCTATTGATGATCAAATTGGGCGATTCTCCTCTGGCTGATTAGACCAGATGTGCAGGACATTTTTAATAAACTGCAAAACAATTGAGATGATTTGATAGCAAACCTGAAGAGAATGGATTAATAATTTAAGCATCAAGAAAAAATACGGTCTTTGAAATTCATGTATTCCAGCAGGTAAGCTAATGCTCTCACTTAGAGCTGTGCTGCCCTCCTGCTCCAATAGAAACCTGGCAGGACACGTTAGCTCTGTGCCTTGCACTCCACTTAAAATATGTATTAAAAAACACTACAGGGCTCAGACACCGGGTGCACCTCCTTGATTTGTCTGGTGAATGAAATATTTGTTCCAATGGGATGAGGGGTGCAACAGGGCTGGGTGATGCAGGGAGTGGACAGGGCATTGTGGGGGATGAGATGGAGGTGCTCATCGCAGCCAGGTAGGTAGAGGAACTTGCTCAGTTAATGCACTGTGTGCTAATCAATGCCATCATTGTACCTACTGCCAACTCCATCTGTCAGGGTAGATAGAGTGAGCTGTGGGAATGGCCAGGAAAAGGCAGTTCTGTTGTGGTGAAGAAGGGCTTTGTTCTTTTGCTTGAAACTGGACCTGTTCTGATTTGGCACTCTCACAGACTTGCTCCAAGCCATTTCCATCAATGATGCTTTTGTGTTTGATCATTGCTATTACTTTTATTTTAAAAGAGAAACATTCAAACAGAGCAGGCATTCTAATAAATGCTGACACAAAGCCAAGTGTCGGACTGACCAAATCAGTCAGATCAGAGAAATGCATTAAAGAAATTAAATTTCATGAAGGCTCATTAGAAGGGACTATTAGTGGGAAGCAGAATCCTTATCAAATGGCAACTAAGCCTTCAAAATACAAGGGAGAACTGACACTGGGGTGATCAGACCAGAGGCTGCGGGTCAGGCACTGTGTAATTAATTTACTCCATAGCTTGCATTGAGAAATTAAGAGGCAGTGTATCAGAAATGCCGTAATTACAAAATTATAGCTTACGAGACTATTTGCAGAGAAAGGTCACTTTTATGAGACATTCTGCTTCTTGTCATGCTGAGTCTCTATCTGGTACAAGATCCTTCCCTAGGAAGCTCCCTAAGGAAGGAATTCTTCTACTTGGATTTCTTCAGATCTCATTGGGATCGTGTGTTTAAAGCCCCACAGTGCAGTCCAATTAGAAGCACTTTGCCTTTGATGGGCTTGGATAGAGGTATTTGACAGAAATAACTGAATAGCACCAGTGGACAGTCGGCCGTTGGCTGTGAATCTAGAAGTCTGGAGAACAGCAGGACACTGCTGCTGAGTTCAAATAGCTTGCTATTATCTGGACATGAGGGCTGTGTTTCATTTCTGTGCTTAAGAAGAGGCAAAAAAAGCACACATCTTGCTTCTGTTTCTGACTATAAAGATGAGAGGCAGGCTGCAAGTTTCTGCAGGTATGTTATGTGTTATTCATGCAAGAAGTTAGTTATTCACGGAGGCAGTTGAAATGGGTGATGTGCTTTTCCAGAGCAGTGTTTCCCAGGGTTTTTGGAATCTTTGTTCAGAATGTTTGTTTTGGACTGAACACACCACTGTCTGTCCACTTCAACCCTTCTAGGCAAGGCTTTGCTAGCGATAGCTTGCTTGAAGGTATCACAGAATCACAGAATAGGGACCTCAAGGATCATGAAGTTCCAAGCCCCCACCACAGGCAGGGCCACCAACCTCCACATTTCAGACCAGACCAGGCTGCCCAGGGCCCCATCCAACCTGGCCTTCAACACCTCCAGGGATGGACGGGGCATCCACAGCCTCTCTGGGCAGCTGTTCCAGCACCTCACCACTCTCAGAGTAAAGAACTTCCCTGTGACATCCAACCTAAATCTTTCCTCCCTCAACTTCAAACCATTTCCCCTTGTCCTGCTGTTATCTACCCTTTCAAAGAGTTGAAGGTACTGTGTGGGTGGCAGGTGTATTGGCTGCCAATTCCTTTGTTTTGCCAGCAGACTGACTTAGTAATATAACACAGAAGCAGTAGATTGACCTCGCTTGATTAGAGGAAAAAATATAAATCATTTCTCCTGATGCCCTGTGATCAGGCAGTGATCAAAAGCAGACTCCAAGGAACAAGAAAGTAAGACAAACAGGTGTAACTGTGTTCTCAAAATGCTATTCTAGACTCCAGGAATTTGATTTTTGGATGCTTTGTAACCCAAGATTTATGCTGTGGAATTTGTTGACAATCAAATTAATTCCTTTGACCTCCCCCCTTTGAAGTGTTTTCCCTTTGAAGTGGTATGAACTTTTAGCATCCATTCAGCAAGGAGTTTTACTATTTATAGATGTTTGCAAAGAAATGCCTTTTTGTTTTAAACCTATGGCCTGCTAGCTACATGCAATGCTACTCTAGATCCTGTGGGTTTCTGGATGTTCCTGTGTTCAGCAAGGAGTTGGTGTAGCAGTGTGTGCTGGCTTCATGATGAGTAAGGAGTTGGGATTCCCTTGCTTTGGGATATTGCTGCCAACTTGTGTTGCCATTGGAGCCCAAAGGATACATGAGCCCCACCAGCTTCATGGCCTGACAGTAGCCAGGCAGCCCTGTTGTCTTTTGGGTTGTTTTGGGTACCACAGTCTGTTCTGCATGGGGTCTGCTGGCTGCCCAGGACCTCTGCAGGAAGGGAAGGAGTGCAGAATCACTGTCAGTTCACCTCTTAAGGGGACAGGCAGTACCAATGGGATTATATGCAGTACCATGCGTGCAGTGCTGTGCACAAAAGTCCCTGCTCAAGGGAGGCTGCCCCTTCTGAAATCATCCCAAATCCTTGCCTCAGGAAGGTGAAAGACCACACCACAGCTCATGGATCCATTTGTAGCAGTCTGAGCATTCAACCTGGCTGTTTCAGTTGGCCTAGCAAGATGTTGTAGTGACACTGAGATGCATAACTAAGATAGTAAGGGTCTGAAAGACATGAAGGTTTATGGATGGCTTTAACAGATAGTCTTTCTGTGTGTGCAGCTGGAGAAAACCAGGCATAAAGACAACTTGCTCTTAACTTACGATTTCTTTTTTGAAGTTATCATTCTTCAATTGCTCTTTTGGGAATCTCTACTTTAAAACACAAATTCATAGAATCATAGAATGGTTTTGGTTGGAAGGAACCTTTAATATCACTTAGCTCCAACCTCCTGCTGTAGGCAGGGACACCTCCTTGTAGCCCACGTCACTCACAGTCCCATCCAGCCTGGCCTTGAGTGCTTCCAGGGAAGGGCATCCACAACCTCACTGGGCAACCTGTTCCAGCATCTCACTGGAGACTGTTTCTTAAGTTAAGAAGTTTTCCAGGTGCTTTTCAGTAGTGGTGCACACACTCACTATTTTATGCAGGAAATCTTGAATTTCAGATGGCAAGGTTCAGCTGAGATATTACAGTTCAGGAAGAGACAATAATGAATTAGCTTGTTTAGAAGATGAGCTATCTCTAAGTGCTGCAGGAACATTGCTTTGAGGAACAGTCCTTGGCAGCTGAGCAGTGTAGGAGATGCTTCCTTGTAGGGCAAGACAGTGCTTCTCTATATCCCTGGTGGGAAGCCTGGCAGAGGTTGGTCCTGGCACCCAGACACTGAGCAGATCATATCTGAGATCCCAAATGAATGGACACGGAAGGTGTGAGCAGAACGTAATGCCAGTGTGTAAATGACACCCCAGAGTGTTACGAAGTTTTAATTTGGTCTCAGTGATCCTTATGGGTCCCTTTCATCTTGGGATATTCTGTGATTCTGCCCTACACAAACCTGTACAGTAGAGGAAAGTCATTTTAGAAGCGGTTATAGTGGTTTTAAAGAACTGCCTTGGTTGCCTACCTTGCACATCATTGCCTGTTAAAGCCAGCTGCCTTAATTACCCCAAGTCTAACTCTGCAGGATTGAGAGGATATTAAAACTAATTGTAAAACATCTCTCTCTCTATGTATCCGTAGAGTTGGGCCTATGGGTGAGTCAGTTAACCTCTCTGCCTCATTTTCCTCAACCATAAAATAAGACTAATAATCACTTACATCACAAGAAGAGTCTGAGAATTAATGTGCTTTGAAGGTGAGAAGTGGGCTATGAATAGTGATCATATTGAAACAGTAAAAGAAGAAAACCTGCCTCAAACTAGAATTTGTATATGATACCTCCTTTAATGGAAGTGCTGGCATGAGTTCCTGTTCACTAGGTTATGGAAATTTAGGACTGGAGAAAGTCTCTAAAGGAGTCATTTTGCTGGTTTGCATTTGCCTTGATTTACTGCCTGTGTTTTATGCTTCCAGCATCTGTGTGCATCCGTGCAAGGGATTGGTTCTTGTCTTTTAAATACTTTTGGAAGCAGAAGCTATGAGATCAGGCCATGCACAGAAGAGGTTTCCAAGGTCGATTTCAGTGACCGCCGAGCTGAGCACTGATTGTGAAGTGGTCAGTGTAATTGTACTACTATGAAGTGGAGCAGAACAGGTCCATGCAGTGCAGATCTTCTGCCCACCTACACCTCCCCACCCATGGTCTCCCGACTGTCTAATTCCCTCACCCATCCCTTGGAAATTTTTGAGTTTTCAGGAGTTTTTGTGACACAAATCACAGAATCACTAAGGTTGGAAAAGACCTATAAGATCATCCAGTCCAACCATCCACCTATCATCAATAGTACACGCTAAACCATATCCCTCAACACAACATCCAGATGTTCCTTGAACACCGCCAGGGTTGGTGACTCCACTACCTCCCTGGGCAGCCCATTCCAGTGCCTGACCACTCTTTCAGAGTAGTAGTATTTCCTAATATCCAGCCTGAATCTTCCCTGGCGCAGCTTGAAACCATTCCCTCTAGTTCTATCACCAGAGCCAGAAGCTCAAATTAGCTTTGTTGGCCATTCCCATAGAGTCAGCTGTGTGGCAGGGTTGAGAATAAATGTCACAGATATCATCTATCTTAAGTATATTTTGAGTATTGAGCAATTTAAGGTCACTAGCTGCACAGGGAACTGATGGAAGTACACAGTGTGAGTGTACACCACAGCTTGGCCTCTCCCATTTGATCACAGGAGGAGTCACAGGCAGAGCTTCAGAGAACATCTCTCCTTTCTGTCATTCCTAATGCTGTTTGTGGAAATACAGGCACAATTAGGTTAAGAGCACGAATGTCTCTGAAAGAGAGAGAAAGGATGACTCACGGTGTTTGTTCTCCTGCTGCATAAGTTTATATCCCTCTATCTGATAGCAGCGTCAAAAATATGAATCATTTCTGCATTAGCTGAAGCTGAACTTGTGTGCTGCTGCCAGCACGCTGAGTCGCGTCAAAATGAATTGCCATCACCCAATTGTCTCTGTCACCCCATAAAAATTATACCCGGGAATTCCAGGTACTTCTCTGTATTTGACATGAATGTTCATTCGCGATTAAAAAACACTCACCCTGCTTTGTAAAAAGCTGGGGTTACCTTTGATGATTTCTGGTTGCTGTGCTTTGGCAAGGTGTTGTGGCTGGTGCTTGCAAAGCTGAGGCAGAGGTTTGTGTGGGAGCTCCTGGGGAAGTTACAGTGTGCAAGCCTGACTGCTCTCAGCAGCGCTTTGCACTTGTGTGCAGCTTTCTCTTAAAGGCAGTCTTGGAGCTTTGCAAGCCATGAGCAGGCTCCCCGCGTTCCTGCTGAGGCAGCACAATGCTGTGCTTGCCGGGTTAGCAAGGCACAAAGCAAGGTTATGGTTCTCAGAAGTGCTGAGCCTCCGCACGTCTCTGGGTCTTTGGGTTAGCTCTCAGATACTCACTACAAACGGTTTGTTTAGGGCATACCCTGAGCTTCTGTGAGAGCTGGAAATAGAAACCCAGGAGTCCTGACCCCTGTTCTTGTTAAATCACTGGCCGTGTTTCTTCTTGCTGAACATAATAAAATGACCTTCAGCTGGAGAAAACAGTAGGATCAACAAAGCTGGTTCCTAATGAGCATAGGAATGATGCAGAGCTCTTGGAGTGGGTCCAGAGGAGGCCATGAAGGTGCACAAAGGTCTGGAGCACCTCCACTACAAAAAAAAAAAAGGCTGAGAGAGCTGGGGGTGTTCAGCTTGGAGAAGAGAAGGCTCCTGGGAGCCATCGTTGTAGCCTTCCAGTGCCAAGGAGAGCTTAGGTGACTTTTTACATGGTGGAGAGTGACTTTTTACCTGGGCAGATAGTAATTGGACAAGGAGGAATGGCTTTAAACTTAAAGAGGGGAAATTTAGATGTTAGGAAGAAATTCTTTACTTGGAGGGTGGTGGGGCCCTGTTGCTGCTGCTCAGAGAGCCCAGAGCTGTGGGTGCCCCATCCCTGGAGGTGCCCAACACCATGGGCAGCCTGATCTGCTGGGGGACAGCCCTGTCCAAAGGCAGGGGGTTGGAACTAGATGTTCTTTTAGGTCCCTTCCAACCTAAGGCATTCTGTGATTCTAACTGGGATGCTGAAGATGGCTATTACAGCTCTGATGCCATGGGGTGGAAGGTGTGTGGTGAACATTCAGGGAACATGTTGAGTGCTGTCTCAAGGCTCCCTGGGGGATGCTCCTTCTCGTTGAGTGGGAGAATGGAAAACAAACCCCACCTCAAGCAGTGCATCAGTGTACTTGCTTGTGTTTCAGATACTGCTTTGTGTGACATTGCTCCTTGTGAAGATGTCAGCCCATCCACACTGTAAATTGGCACATTATATGCTTCATTAGCATACAATATCAGGACAGGGAACCGTACTGACAACAATATGGTCTCAGCATCTGTACTAAAACTAGAAAATGGCTGATGGTGGGTATGCGCCGCTTATGTCTGTGGCTAATTCTAGTCAAGCAGTGGAAATAATTGTGTAAACTGAATTAATTTTATATGGGGAAAGGAATAACTGTTTGTGATGTGTATTGCCCATGGAAATGTGATTCCTCTATGGGCCAGGGCTGTGTGGAGGTTCCAGGTGTCAGCAAGGAGATGCTGGACATGGAGGGGAGAGGCTGGAGTGGAGCTGAATTGGTTTCAGTCTCATCTTCAAGCTTCAGGTTTCCTTGCCCTGCTTGTGAATTGTGAGCAGAGGTTTGTATACTGGACACCGGGAAGTCAACCCTACAATGTCTATAAAATCTGAAGCGTTGCCTATGTTTGTGACATAGCTGGATCTGAAGCTCCCACAGATGCTTGTGAGCTAGCTTTGCTGCCTGGGGCAGAGCAGGGAGGATGAGCTCGGTTACTCCTAGGGGTTTTGGGCCAAGTTTGAAGATCGCTCGGGTCTTCACAAGTGACATATTGGCAGCAGCAGGGATATAATCATGATCTCACTGAGCAGCTTTTGCTCACATGGGATCCCTGTCTCAGTGCAAATCCATGAGGGTTTTGCAAGGTTCACTGCATGCTGGAAGAGAAAGCTGAATTTTCTATTTAAAGCTGAAACATCAGCCTGCTTTCTGTCTTGCAAATATTCCCTGGGAAGAAATAGGGGAAGGAAGAAAAGCCTGTGCCGTGAGCTGGTGCAAGACTCTGCTAATGGCTTTGGCTGTCCATGCTGAGAGAATTGCTCGTGTGCTTGTTCTCTCATTTCAGGCCCCAGGCGTAAATGAAGTTGAGCCGTGCAGTTGCAGGAGACTTGCAAGTTTGCTTGGAGTTTTGGTAGTCCCACAGCTAATATCAAGGGGCCTGCAGCTTGGAGGACTTAAGGCTGTCAGCAAAGGGAGAACATCGATTTTTGCACCTTCTCCAGGGGAAGGCGACTGACAGTCTGTGATCTTTGGGCTGCAGGAAAGAGGAGTGAGCAGTGGAAAGCTGCAGAGACCAAAATGCCCACAAATAATTGTCATATGTAGAAATTATTACTCAATATGGTTTTTGAATTACAGAAAGCATTGCAAAACCCTGGGCCCTTCATATCATTAAGTGATATTTTTTCTATTTGATATTTTCTTACCATTGTTACATGTCAGAGGTACAAATACTGTGATAACAGGCAACATTCAGCATCTGAAATGGATTTAGTAAAGCAAAAATAAATGAAATGTGTAAATGAAATCTCCGTAATGATGAGTGATTTATATGACATCAGATGCTAAGATACACTATTAGCCAATAAATAACCCTTGTGCTGGTTACCTCTGGGAGCCATAGTTGCAGTTTATTGTCATTATTTCTTGTCTTGGGGCATTTACAGGAAAAAGCCCAGGAAGTTAACAGTAAATTTTTATAATTAACCTTCAAGATGAATCGAGACTTTGTAGACACAAATCTTTTCATTTGTGCCAAGCTGTAACATTTTGTTAGCACAATATCAACTAATTCATGAAAATATTGCCAATTATGGACGTTTTCAGAGAAATGAAACAAACAGAGCTGACAATAATGGAGCAAGGAGCATATTTTGATACTCCAGGAATGTGGCTGTGTTATTAATGAAGACAACTTCAGTTAGTTAAGAAAATGCCAGAACCATTTTTTAGGAGAGGAAATCTTATGTGAAATAGATATGAAAGCTTAGGGATAAATATGGTTATCACTATCCTACTCTTCTTGAAAAGCAGTGTTTGCTCTGGATCCTCTGTTTTCAGATGTTCTTAGAAGTGATCAACTGATAGCAGAAGCCCTAATCCTGATTCTGTTATTGACTTGCTGCGTGATCTCCTGTTGACCTATCTGTATTGATTTAACAGGTTGCCCAAGGAGGCTGTGGATGCCCCATTCCTGGAGGTCTTCAAGGCCAGGTTGGATGTGGCTCTGGGCAGCCTGGTCTGGTGGCTGGCAACCCTGCACATAGCAGGGGGTTGGAAATAGATGATCATCGTGGTCCTTTTCAACCCAGGCCGTTCTATGATTCTATGATTTATCCTGTCTCTAGATTAAGTTGTGCTAAAGGCACAATGGCAAACAGGACAGAAGAATGTCAGGTCTCCGCAGAAGGCGTCATGAGGCCGTCAGTGAGGAGGTGGGGAGGATATTTCAGGCACCATCCTCCTGCATCCAAATGAGGACACATTTACCCACTGCAGGAGGTGAGAATGGATGCACTGACAGAGACCTGTGTTACTACACTCCTCATAAGTATCATGCTCACCTTTCTAAATTGTTTAGAAGCTGTTTTGTAGTCTTCACGTCGGCACAAGTTCCTGATGTACTCATTTCATAATCTATAATTGCTCCTAATACAGCACTTTTGGGAATATCATTGTTTTAATCAACAGACTGGAACAAACCAGGAAAGGGCTTTGGATTTCTGAGATCAAAAGGGAGGCTCAAACATTCATCAAAAAACATGTATTTTAATCACCTGAACACCTTGCCTAAGCTAAGTGCAGGACTTTTCCTAGTGTACAGCCATGCTGTGATACATTTGATTTGTTGATTCAGTTTTGATAACGTTGTGGAAATCTCCTGCAGCGTTGGTTGTGTAAGTGATGGATACAATGAGCTGTTCAAAATGAAGAGTTAAGGACTGAGATTTGTATTGATTAGGAAGATCAGAACGAAAAGATGTGTTAGAGTGTTCTTTTTTTCCTACTCAAAAGGATTGCAGCAGGGTGTGATTATTTCAGCATACCCAGGCAGCTGTTAGTGGTATTTTGCTGTTTTTCTCTTTATGTTACAGTTCCCTGGCCAACGTGTTGGCATAGCAAAAGGAATCATCTTTTGAGCTGGCATGTGAGCAACCTGGTGCAGCTGGGTTTGGTGCATCCCTGTTGCTTCACGTGGACCAGGAATTTATCCCAGCACATAGGAAGTGGCTGACATTGAAACTTCAGATATTGGGATCTTTTAGCATTGCTTGCACATGGCCTTGTGGGGACACCCTGCTTAACAATAGACTGCAGCATACAGTCTTGTAAAACTCGAAGCCTATTTCTAACCTCACGTAAAGGCAGTATAATGGAGCCAGCTCAGTCCAGGCTTATTGGAAATGACCTTCTGCTCTAGTTGTTGCTTCAAGTCTCAACTTGAAGAGTGTTGTTTTCCCAAACTCTTTGTGTCATGCTGAGAAAAAAAAGGTTAGAAGGGGTGAAATGCCTGCAGGAACTCACAGGTTGTTATGTGGATTTTGGGGATCAGTCTTTGTGTAATAATTTCACTGAATAAGAGATTTCCCTATGCGATGTCTTACGTCAGACCATCTTGGAGGATTGTGTGAGCCTCCATTATGATCATCTAATGAAGGTGTGTGAAGGAGCAGTGATGCTAAGGGGTGGCTAGCAGGGACAGGGAGGTGATTGTCCCTCTCTACTCTGCTCTCGTGAGGCCAGATCTGCAGTACTGTGTCCAGGTCTGGAGCCCCCAGTACAAGAAAGACAGGGAGCTGTTGGAGAGGGTCCAGAGGAGGCCACAAAGATGAGCAGAGGGCTGCAGCACCTCCCTTATGAAGACAGGCTGAGGGAGCTGGGCTTGTTCAGCCTGGAGAAGAGAAGGCTGCGGGGTGACCTCATTGCAGTCTTTCAGTACCTAAAGGGAGCCTATAAACAGGAGGGGAGTCAACTCTTTGAAAGGGTAGATAACAGCAGGACAAGGGGAAATGGTTTGAAGTTGAGGGAGGGAAGATTGAGTTTGGATGTCAGTGGGAAGTTCTTTCCTATGAGAGTGGTGAGGTGCTGGAACAGCTGCCCAGAGAGGCTGTGGATGCCCCGTCCATCCCTGGAGGTGTTCAAGGCCAGGTTGGATGGGGCCCTGGGCAGCCTGGTCTGGTCTGAAATGTGGAGGTTGGTGGCCCTGCCTGTGGTGGGGGGTTGGAGCTTCATGATCCTTGAGGTCCCTTCCAACCCGGGCCATTCTGTGATTCTGTGTTCCCTTGTGCTGAGGGGGAAAGAGAAGCAGAGAGTAATTAAACCCCAATATTCAATGGTGGCTCACCGTGCAGTTTACTTTTACGGTGCTCAAAGTGTGCCAGGTTTCTCTTTTGGGATTGCTCATTTGGATCAAGTATGTATTTTGTGTGGCCAAAATTAAGGGTTAGGATCCTCCAAAACAAATTTAGAGTATGCTTTCTGCAGGGATGGAGCAATCCATCCCTTCGCTGGTCTGATGCGGAGGCAGATTGATGGCCTTTGTCTCAGGCTTTCTGCACAGACTTTAGTGCTAAACAGATTAAAAAAAAAAAGTGGAACAAACTTTTCAGCTCTGCAGCATATTCCTTCTGTGGGCACTGTGCAGCAGAGGAGCAAGCGACAGTTTTATAACAGATTGCCGGAGAGCTTCTGTGTCTGGAGGTAAGGAAGGAAATTGGTTGGAGAACAGAAACGCGGCGATGACAGCTGGTTAGGGCTTTTGAAAGAGGATCTCAGAATATGCCCAGTGTCCTTTGTAGGAGGCATGTGTCCATAAACACAAAGTGAGCGTCTGGCGTAGTCCCTGCAGGGATTCAGCTCAGCAAAACTCAGCCAAACAAGAGGAAAAAACAAAAGGTATGGCAAGGAATTCAGAGAAAGTCCAGCAAAATCTGCAATGGAAAAAAGGTAGCACTGCAGCAAATCCTGCGGCGGGCACAGCAATTAAATGTCATTTATGGCGATGGAAAAAATAGTGTTTCATTTAGCAAAGAGCAGCTGTAGAATACCCTGTAAAACTATAGACAGCTCTGCTGCTTGGGGTTGCTGTACAATCATCTTCCTTGCTCTTCTCCGAGCATTTTAATTAACCTTTTGTGCCCTGATCCCACACCCACCCTTCATAACTCTGTGCTCTTGCAGAGTTATGATACTAATTAGTAGCACAAATGGGAAGGGAGAGATTTCCATTTAGTTTTTGTCTCCTCAGAAGTGAGCACCTCTGCTCGTTGCCCATTGTTTGTCAATTCTTTTTGTCAATTATTATTTGTTTTTATTTAAAGAATGAAGGTAAGAGCCAATCCTTGTGAGTTTGTAAAGGGTAATTTACAGAGAGCTTTATTGAAGTATTATGCGATCTAAGAAATAAAAATCTTTAATTTAAAAAGCAGAGTGACAAGCTGGTACAGTGAGGCTTCTTTGCTACCATACATCTTCAGTTACTTTCTATGAAATGTGACCTCCCCTCAGTTTGTGCATTGAAATGTCATCATAGAATCACAGAATGGCCTGGGTTGAAAAGGCCCACAGTGCTCATCCAGTTCCAACCCCCTGCTATGTGCAGGGTCGCCAACCAGCAGACCAGGCTGCCCAGAGCCACATCCAGCCTGGCCTTGAATGCCTACAGGGATGGGGCATCCGCAGCCTCCTTGGGCAACCTGTTCCAGTGCGTCACCACCCTCTGGGTGAAAAACTTCCTCCTAAGATCCAACTTTAACCTCCCCTGTCTCAGTTTAAAACCTTTCCCCATATCATCATAATCATTACGATTAGCTGTACATGTTTGCCAGTGATGAACAAGAGCTTGCATGATGGTCTCATAAAAATCTGCACCAGTAGAGGTGACCCACTGTTTAGAGTTGCTCTGATGGCATTGTTGCTAGGTAAACATTGCCCACACAGTCCTTCTTTCATTGGCCCAAACAGGTTGAAGTCAGAAGGTGCCAAATCTGGACTATACAGTGGGTGTGGTAGGGCAGTCCAGCCAAGAGTGGCAAGGTGATCCATGATCTTCAAACTGGTGTCAAGCCTGGCGTTACTGCGTTGCAAGAGAAGGGTTGTCTTCTTCTCTGGCCTGACTCTGGACTTGGAGCTTTCAGCTTAGTCAGTGTCATGACATAGCAGTCAGAGCTGATGGTTTGTTCAGGTTGCAGAAAATCCATATCGCTCCTTTCCTATCCCAAAAGACAGTGCACATGGCTTGACCTGCTGAGGGCTGAATCTTAGACTTCTGTTTGATGGGGAATTCGCAGGGACTGCTGTTTTGACTCCAGCTCATAGTGGTGACACCACATCTCATCAATGGTAACAATGCGATCTTTCTCTTCGCTCTCTTTTTGTGAAATTAAATTATAGAAGAGAGAAAAAGAGAGAGATCAAAGGTCCTGTAGTCACTTACAGACCCATTATTTAAGCCTGCATGGTTTTATAGGAGACTTTAGTTTTCAGCTGGAGAGACCATTCCTGATGCACGGAGCACTGACCTAAGTGTGAGGCTCAGGAAACTTAAATTTTCCACTCGTGCAGCCTTATGGCATTCCACATACGCCTGTCTCACTTTCCCATATGCAAAGCTGGGCACTGTGTGATGTAAAAGTCAAAATGATAAAGGCAAAGTGAAAAGGAGATTGAAATGAAGCTTTTAAAACTTTGACCTACAAGAAATGTTCTGAACTCTCCAGAAGAGGAGGCGTAAGGATGGTACCAAACTGTTTTCTGAGTGCTTTATTTCCTTGCAAAGCAGAGATTCTGAGTTTATATTCCAATTTAAGTGGAAATATAATGTTGGAATTTTAGATTTCCTCATAGCAGGGGACTGAATATCAGTAGCTCAGCATCTTTTTATGAACTGGACCTACAGCCCAATTTGAGCAATCTATTCATATTGGTGTCCACCCCCTCACTTCACACCACTTCTACGAGTACAGAGGCATATTTAGAATAATCAGAGAAATAGTGTCCCTGGGTGCTTTGATCACAGATAGACACAAACCTTTGCTACCCAACTCCAGCAGCCAGTCTCTGATTTCGATGTTTTAAATGAAAGGATATTGAGGTTAATTACACTTGAGGATAAAAATACATTGATAATGGAGAGCGTTTCTTGCCATAGATATCAAAGCCTTGCAAACACCCAGATGCACATACGGAGGGGAATGGCAGTAAGAAGAATCTATTGCTTATGAGCCACATTTGTGGGGGAGCTGAGATTAGTTCTGCCTGCTTCTCAGAAAAACACCGATTTTCGTCCTGCTGCATGTATGGCTGGTTTTCTTCCCTGTGTTTGTGGGTTAGAAGCTGACCACGTACATTAATTAGGGAGTGGAACCAAGTGCTGAAGCAGAGGTTCACTGGAGCGGAGTGCTCCTCTGACCCACTCTAGGATATGGAAAATGACGTCATTGTGATGAATCCTTCCCCTCTCCTCCATTCATGAGACGCGTAGAGAAGGTATCCATAATCTTTGCGACAGATGATTTCACCTAACAGTGTCTGCCATGGAGGTCTGCAGGTAAATCACTCGTGCTCAGGGATGCTTGGCTTTGATAAGACTTGCCTGATGTCCTGAACAGATTCACTGCGTGCCATGGGTTCACAAAGGCTGCTCTATCAGCAGTGCTTGGGAGGTCTGTGGTGGCAAGCAGCAGCTGAGGCTTGCACAGGACAATGGTGGAGGCTCCTGAGTTGTGAATCGTTTGATTACAGCTGCTGGAGAAGCAATTTTGGGTCAGGGTAGGGAGTAGCCTGTCTTGGGTCTCCCATCTTGGAAGATCCCATACATTCTTCTTTTTCCCTCACTTCCATCCAACCCTTGCCCAATGCCATCCTTCTCATGGATATGATTTCTTTCAGTCTCCTCCTTCATTCATTCTTATTCCGGATTCTTTTCATTGGAATTAGTATTCTGTTTTTTCTGCCCAGAAGCACTTCACTTCCAAAAAATGAAACCAACATCACCTTGTTAGGTACTTAAGTGGAGGAAATTGTACATTCTAACTTTTCTAATGTAAGAAGTAAAGCATCACAGTAGATTAATTTCTTCTCCTGAAGAGTGGTCAGGCACTTGGGATGGGCTGCCCAGGGAGGTGGTGGGGTCACCATCCGTGGAGGTGTTCAACAACCATTTAGATGTGGTACTGAGGGATGTGGTTTAGTGGGGAAATGGTAGTAGGTGCATGGTTGGACTGGATGGTCTTGGAGGTCTTTTCCAACCTTGGTGATTCTTTGATTTTTCTGGCACTTTTCTATTGGGCTTATGAGGAAGGTTTTGCCTGCTTGGTGTAAGTCTTGTGCTTAATCGTATGTTTGGAACTGGAGAAAACCAAGTCCACCAGCCCAAATATTAGATCGCCAAAATAGTAAAAATGCACATTTTTGAGCATAGATTTCTCAAAACTGCAGGGACACATTCCTGCCACGAGAATGCTGAGAATGAAATAAGAGTTTTAGCTTGCATTTTTTCTTTCTTTTTTTTTTTTTAGATGAGGTATAGTTGGTTCAATTCTTTATGATTCACCATGATCTTATCCTCAAACATACGTACACATGCTGATACAGACATAGGAAGATTTTTGTGCACGTGTGCCTCTACTTTCCTTTGTAACAAAGGGAGTTCTTGTCTGAACATGAGCTGACAGTGTGCCCAGGTGGCCAAGAGGGCCAACGGCATCCTGGCCTGCATTAGAAATAGTGTGGCCAGCAGGAGCAGGGAGGTGATCATGCCCCTGTACTCAGCACTGGTGAGGCCGCACCTCGAGGACTGTGTTCAGTTTTGGGTCCCTCACTACAAGAAAGACATCGAGGCCCAGGAGCATGTCCAGAGAAGGGCAATGAAACTGGTGAGGGGTCTGGAGCACAAGCCCTATGAGGAGCGGCTGAGGGAGCTGGGTTTGTTTAGTCTGGAGGAGGCTCAGGGGAGACCTCATTGCACTCTACAACTTCCTGAAGGGAGGTTGTGATGAGGAGGGGTTTGGCCTCTTCTCCCAGGCAACAAACAGGACCCGAGGAAATGGCCGCAAGTTGTACCAGAGGAGGTTTAGGTCAGACATGAGGAGAAACTTTTTCTCTCAGAGAGTGGTCAGGCACTGGAATGGCTGCCCAGGGAGGTGGTGGAGTCGCCGTCCCTGGCAGTGTTCAAGAGGCATCTGGATGAGGAGCTACGAGATATGGTTTAGTGCTTGTGGTAGCAATGGTTATGGGAGGACGGTTGGACTAGATGATCTTGTAGGTCCTTTCCAACCCTGTGGTTCTATGAGTTAAGAGCCAATGAAAGAAAATAACAAATAGTGGGAAAAGGAAACTAAAGAATAGGAATCCGAAATACTCTCCTTCTGTACCTGGGTCACTGACTTAATTTTCTCCTCCAACTGACTAGATTTTAATTTCTAGGAAGGCTTACAGACATCTTGAATCTTTGTCAAATTATCATTATGCTGATTTATTAGCTTCACAAAAAAAAAAAAAAAAGGTAGCTCCACCAGACAGAGGAACCAATCATTTCTAATGGAAACCTTTAAACAATTCTTTTTGTTCAAAAGGGAAACTGTAATATACAGCGCTGAGCCTAATTTTCATTAATTTACACCTGAGCAAAGAGATCTCTTTTTTTTTATGGAGTAGGAGAATCACTTTATAATCTGCACAAAGATGAAATTATTTGGAGAGATGGGGAGCCAGAGCCAATGTTCTCTCACTTCAGCAGAAGTGAAATAACCTTGAACTCTCTTGTTCTATTTCTTCGTTCTCTCCCTACCATTCTCTGATCACACCACAGGGCAATGCGTATTATTGATCTGTCACCTTTCATGGAATATATTTCTGTTGTTGAGCATCTGTTCCAGCCTTATGGATGGCAGGCCTTGCTTGGAGAGTGGCATACTGTAGTGACTTTATTTGATGTGATGATATTGATATGAGCTGATACTGATGTACTGCCATACGTTAATCATTAGGGAGCATGCCTGCAGTGTGACAGGTAGTGACTCCGACATGGTCAGACTGCAGAAAGGTCACTCTGCAGGCTTCTGTTTTGGCAGGGCACGTGATACGTATTTCCCACAAACACCCAGATTTGTTTCATAATTATAAAATCCATCTGAAAACTTACAAAGTATATAAGATTAAGAATAAGCAATATGCATATTTTCCTGTCCTCCCTACTTTCCTTTCTTCCTGGAAAGATTTAAAACCCAAAGCACCTCCTGGCTATTAGTTCCTGCTGTTCCAGGTTTGAATCTTCTGTGTAAATATTTCATGTTTTGTCTTTGCAATATGTATTTTTCCAAAAAATCCTTCATTAAAATTTAAATTGCAGTCCTGAGTACAATTTACTTTGCATATTTGGCGTACGCTATACTCTATTTAGCATAGATGGTAGAGGCTATTTCTCTGCTTTTAAGATATTGGATGAGGATGTATATGGAAAGCAGTTATTCCTCATTCACCAACTGCTGCATTTTTATAAATCCTTTCCAAGCATCTGGCTTTTGACACTGCCACAGACAAGAACTTGGACATGACAGACAGAGGTTTTAATTCATTGTCAGTTTGTTCCTGTGAAGTTAGGAAACCTCGGTGCAGGGTTAAAGCTGTTGAATTGTATGCCTTATTTTATTATTATTTTAATATAGTCATAGAATCATGGAATCACTCAGGTTGGAAAAGATCTTCAAGATCATCGAGTCCAACCACAACCTAACCATACTACCCCAACCAGCAACCCTCCACTAAATCACGTCCCTGAGCACCACATCCAAAGTAACATTCTTTCTTTTAACAATTAACACTTCAAGTATAGAGTAACAATCGGTAGCATATTTTCACTCATTCTCCCAGACAGCATATAAAAAAATAAAATCCTTTTCCAATTCTTTTACCTTAACTAAAAATGCAGTCTGCTGCAAGTGACAGCTAAGGGCAGATATTGCACAGCTCCTGGTCTCATAAAGACCTTGATACTTAGAAAGGCAGAAGGAGAGAGCAAGACAGCACTTCTGAAGCTGAAATAATTCTATTTTTGGAAAAATCCTTTTGTTTAATAGCCCATACACTTTCATTAAGTGTAATTTCATCAGTCAGTTTCTGCTGTCAATGAGATTATCCTGTACGGCTTTTGGAGTTCAATTGCTGCAAAGTAGAGAGCAAAGTATAAATGCTCCACGTTGGTATTTTTGCAGAGAGGTGAATACAGCTGCATTTCCCACTGGACAGCTCGGGCCACGTTGGTCTTCCCATGAAACAACAAACCTGCTCCTGATGCAGGGCCTGCAGCTGCCTGGACATCTCGCAGAAGACCTGAGGGGTCTTACAAGGTGACGCCGAGCTGCAGGTCCTGGATTTTACTAATTGCTCTCATTTATAAGGAAAGGAAAAAAATTCAGACATTTAAATCATAGGATGGCCTAGGTTGTAAGGGACCTTAAACCCCATCCAGTTCCAACCCCTGCTGTGGGCTGGTTGCCTCCCATCAGCTCATGCTGCCCACGGCCCCATCCATCCTGGCCTTGGGCACCTCCAGGAATAGGGCATAAAAGCTTAAGATTCACACTGTAATTCCCACCAACCCTCCTGTGTGCTGCATCCCTTAGGATCTGACCTAAAAGCATAAGGCTGGGATGAAGGAGGTTGTCCTTGTGGCAATGCATAGTCAGTCTGGTCCATGGCTTGTTGATGTGGGATGTATGAGCCTCCTGTGTCATTAAAAGGCAAGGATTCATCCTGGGCATCTTATGTAGATAGCAAATGGCAGATGCAGATGAAGCTTCAATGAAGCAGATCTCAAAAGTGGTCATTTCCTCAAGCTGAGGGGAGGTGGATCTGGGGGAGCACCTCAGGTGGACCAAGGAGGTGAATCCTTAGTGGGACCTCCAGCTGTAGCTCTTTGTTCTTGGGTACATGCTGGTCAGAGAATGCATGAGGCCTGAGTGGTGCCTTCTCTCTGACTTTTTCACTATTTCATGTGCACTGTTGCCTCTCACAAGCACAGATCACAACTTGTGTGAGAAGAGAGGCAACCTCCCTGCAGGAGGAACAGGTTGGTGCGACCAAAACGAGCATAGAGAGCAGGGGAATGGAGAGGAGGGTGATGTGAAATAATCTGACTCTGCTCTTGGTGAAGGCTAATGCTGGGCAATGAGCAGAATCTTCTGCAAGTTTATTTTTGGATAAGTGAAGCTAAAAAGTCGTAGGCAATATTATGGTCCTCGAAGATGTATTCTAGAGGATATTGATTTAATATTCTGAGAAGAGATGGCCAGAAGCAGGAATACTCTGTACCTGCCCTTTCTCTTCCAGTCCTTCATAAATCTCTGTTTCATTACCCTGTTTTCAGGGCCAGGGCTTTGGGTTAGGTGACTCAGGTCCTGGGTCTGACCTAGAATGGCTGCTCTTGGGGTAGAGCATCCCACTGGTGATGATACAAACAGATGGGATTGTGTGAGCAGTGAGGTGTTTCAGAAAATGCTAGTCGTTTGCTGCAGTAATGACACTGATGCATGTATGCCTGCAAGACATTTTGGTTCAAAACCAATTATTTTTTATTCTGGGTCCTGGGGCAGAGGGGTTGGAGCTTGATGATCCTTGAGGTCCCTTCCAACTCAAGCCATCCTATGATTCTATGAATTTTGGACTGAGAGGCAAAGAAGAGAGGAAAGAGAGGAAAAAACTTACTGCAAACTTTGGTGCTAGCATAGCTCCCTTCCTACAAAGGAAGTCAATTGACATCAGGGTCTTTGACTCACTGTCTGTGCCGACCCACTGTCTGTGCCACCCCACAGTGGGGCAGGGTGCCATTGTGATCTTTGGCGGTGGTGGAGAACTGGGATCTCTGCAAGCCCTTGGGGCCATTGTTGTGTTTTGGGTTTAGATATGTGCATTACTGCTTAATAACAACTCCTGTGGAGCCTGGACTTTTAAATCTTATGGAGTCATAGAATATCCCGAGTTGGGAAGGACTCATAAGAGTCACTGAGTCCAACACATTTATTGTTCTTCAGTATTATTGCTTTGTGTATTTTGGGTAGAGAGACTGTGTGTGCAATAGGAGAGTATGAATAAGAGTGTGCAATTGCCCTGTAATGAAAGGAAGCATAAAACAGGAGTGAAATCCTTCCTTGCTTATGTCTGCCTTGCTTTATCCCAATGCAGAATGTTTGGAGAAGAAACAAACTTTTTGGTTTATTTTGTGCAGCATCAAGCATGTTCTCCTTCTGCCCCAGTTCTTTGGGGTGGAAAGCATTCCTGCAATGGAAATGAAAAGTGCTGATGTTCTAAGAAAGCAAAGGGATATTTTTAACCAAACTACCCCAGAAAGAGTAGATCTGAATTTCACAGAGGCAGCAGCACCTGCTGTTCAGACTCCATGGAGCTCTGAGAATGTGGGATGGTATGGAGGAGCTCTAGGTGGGCCAGAACACAGCTGAAGCTGCATTTCAGACACTGCCCTTGGAAAGGGGAATCTTTCTTAATGAGGAAGGAGCGATGCAGGAGGCTCAGGAGGAGAAAGCAGTCACTGTGTGTTGACATTTGTTTGTAAATCCTTATTACTAGTGTGCAATCACATAAGGATGATTTGTGCTGTGAGTTTGGGAAGAAAACACCATTTTATTTATATTTTATTTTTTCAGATAGAATTTCTTTACAGTTACTCTCAAAAACAGATTCTGGTGCGTGGGTGCAGGTGGGAAGTGTTGATTTTAGTGCAGAGCATGTAAATATGTTTTGTTCACAAATGAGCAGCAGTGCTGGCAATGACTGGTTGGTACCTGGAGGGCTGAGCCTTGGGCTTGTGGCTCTGTGAGGTCCCAGCATCTGGTTTTGGATCACCCAGCTTATTCCTGTCGCTTCCTCTTCTCCATAGTTGGTATCTTATGCTATACTTCTCATTGATGTGTCACATTTTATGCTCTGCATGGCTGGGTAACTGGAAATGGACAGCAGTCGTCTCACTGCTGGTTCTGAATAATTAAATGTCTTGCTCTGAGAATAACCCGGTTAAGCATTCAGGTTTTTAAAGTCTGGATGACAATAATAAGATGTATAGAGCCTTTATTTCAGCTCTTTGGACTGTCCTTCACTGCCTGTAGTTCCTGGGAGGAAAAATCTCAGCCTTTCCTCTTAATGGCAGGGCAGAATATGAAATTGTTTTTCTGTTGAAATTTGCTCAAATTCATGTTTGTAAATCAACCCGGTACTACCAAAAATGCTCCCTCATCATTCATCTGCCTGGAGACACTGCTTGTGTTTGTAGGGCTGTGCAAACAAGTCTGTAGCAGTTCTGCAGTGGGTACGAAAGCACAGCCCCAGCTCCTTGCCCTTCCCTGACTCCACAGAAGGTGCTGGATTGCTGTGACTTGCCATTAACCTCCTCCCAGCTAACAGTTTATTGGAGATGGTGCAGAAGAGAACACCATTTTCAGACTCCTCCAATGCTGATAGCCAAGTGCTTCTTGAGCTGATATGAGGAAGAGAAGCAGGAGGATGCTTTGGGCCTTTACTTGAGGAATTCCTCCTGTGTTGATACAGATAGGAGGCAGGTGGTAGAGGTGCACTTCAACACAGTTACTGCTTCCCCTGTGATAAGGAAAATGACAGGTGAGGAATCAGCTGGAGGTGTGACGTTGCATAAATCACAAGATTTGTAGTAGATGTGGTGCTAACAGAGGAGGAAGGGCTGGAAAATAGCTCCCTGCAGCCTAGGTCCTGCTGATGCATGTCTCCCCATCTCCACTTACGTGGTGTGTTGGGCAAAGCTTCCTGCAGCTGGACAGATGGATGCAGGTGTGGGATGAAGCAATCCATTGCTGTTGCTGAGCTGGCCGTGGGCATTTCTCAGCAAAGCCCAAACCTGAGCTCACCACTGGGGACATCACACAGCTCCCCTCCGGCCTCCTGCTCATCTCAGTGATGTGACCTTGTGAGCCTGGTGACTCCGTTACCGTCTCGCTCTGCTCTGGCAGGTTTTCTTTTCTCCAGCAGCTCCCATTTTAGCTCCCGCCTGTGTTTTCCTCAGAGTTCTTGTTAAGCAGCCAAAGCTTGTTGCACGCTGTGCTGTTCTCCTGATCCTTCAGCCAAGAATTTGCCACTTAAACCTGCTTTGTTTCTTCAGGCCTCGTGATGTGTTGGGAGCCTTTTCAACTTCGTGTACTGGTTTGCCGTGTGTTTGCATATCCCATGCAAAAAAAAGGTGCTTGATTTTCTGGACCATTGGAAATAGTTGCAGTTATTGCTGAAAAACAACAGAATTTAAGCTACTGTATCATTTCCTACAGGCTCACTTTCACAAAGGAAATTTTCCATGCCAGGAGCAGAAAGGAGGGGTGATACAAAGATGGAATGTGACTTCCTGCATTCCAGAGAGCATGCCGGGTGCTGGGGCTGAGGCTGGCTTTGTGTCACAGGGGTAGGCTCCATAAAGCACAACACAAACGTTTGTGGAGGATATGTCTCAGAGAGCCTTTCTGTCCCCTTGTTCTTTGTGAGCAGATATTTCATCTGCTCTCAGGAGGGAGGCAGAACCCCCATGGAGAGCCTAACAGAACGCAGCATGAAGAATCCTGAGCTGTGCCCCGAGTCCTTGCTTGTTGGAGCACAGACATGAGTTTGTGACTGCTCAGTTTATTTCACTCTGTGCTGCTGTCTTGTTCTGAGGTAGATCCAAAATGGCACCAATTAAGTAGAAATGATCCAAATGATGGAATGTCTCATGGCAATGGCTTCTTCTGGAGGGCTTTTGGCAGCTCTGTCACAGCCATAGGAGGGCTAATGTGCAGCTGCCACGTTGCTCAGACGTCGCAGTGGAGGACTTTAAAGGTATGCATGCATGTGACTTCAGTTCCTTTGATTTCAGCCCTGTGGTTGTGAAATACCTTTTAGTGGGGATTTCATGTCAGCTAAGTTTAGCTCTTGGCTGTTGAGAGGAAGAGGGACAACACTGATGGCTCTGCAAATGAGCTCTGGGGTGAGTAGGGGAAGAAAATGGACCTGGCACCTGAGCTGACCTCCCACAGCACAGTCCTCAGGTCCTCACCTGGGATGCTGAAATCTGTATTGATATTGTCATCTATATCTCAACATATGTAACTTTTCCATGCTTACATAGAAACAAATGGAGTTTTTTCTCTTCATCTGCGTGGTTCCAGCAATCACCAGAGAGTCCCTGGCTCCCAGAAGCTCTCCCTGGTGTTTGGAGCAATTAAATGCACAGAACGCCCATACAGAGGGGAATCATTATGGTACTCACAACCTGGATCGCATTGGTGTGATTTTGCTAGTACTGCAACCCATTCCTTGCAGCCTAAAACACAGGGCACAGGCAGCCCAACGGGAAAGGTAGGGAAACAGTGGAAGGAAAGCATATGCAGGAGCTTTCTGCGTTTGGGATGTGTCGCACGTAGTGGTGGAGCTGTGCTAATCAAGATCTGGAGAATCTGGTTCCCCATCTGAAGTGAGCATCCCTTTTGTATTAGTCCCTGAAGTTATTTTAACTCGCATTGACACAAATTAAACAGGAATCTTGCTGTCCATTGATTTTGTCAGCAGTGTTTTTTTTTCCCCTCCTGAAGTCATCATTAAAGACTTTACTTTTATTAAACTAAATGTTGCCAGTTAACTAAAGTCTTTGTTTTTATAGACTCAAGAGAACAAGATCTAACATAAATTAATCATGACTTAATTGACTGAACTAATTCAACTTCTCTCCAGTCCACTGCACAGCAATATTCCTGTCTTCCCAATGCTGTAACTGAAGGCTAAATGGTACATTGCTTTAACAGCATAAACTTTTTAGATCTTTAACACAACGTTTCTACTGTGGACAAAAGTTTTAATATCCATGGAATTAAGCCCACAAAACATTTTCACAGTTAGGAATGTTGAAGTGTACACCCCTTTTTGTAACACATATTAGAGTTGACTTCAGTTTCTTCCCATTATCTTCCCCCCCCCGTGCATGGACTAAATTATTTATTTGGTATTACTATTTCAAAGGAAAACCAAGCATTAATTCAATTTACAACAGTATTCTCTCACCCTACAGAGCATAAAATGAAATGCAATGAATTGCTAATGCTGCTGATGTCAAGAAGGTGATGCATTTAGTGAAGCTGACTAAATCATTAATGCGAATAGCTCTTCCCAAAAAGGCACTGCTGTCAGGAAGCAGTGAACCCAATGCATGGGTTTTTGGCTTTGCAATGAGTCTGGGGGCAAATCCATTAGCAGCTTCCCATGGGATGGAGAAAGGAATGAGTTTGGGGCTGCTTTGTGGGAGAGCTTGCAAAATTTGGGAACGAATAGGCAGCGATCGATGCTGCTGAGGTGGCCTTGCAAGGCCATAGGCAACCAGCTCCAGGGATGAGAGCTGAGAACTCCTCCTCTGCTTGCTGGGGTTGGTGCCAGAAATCTGGGCAGACAAGACTTCCATTCAGGATACTCACAGCCAACCCATGAAGCAGTGGATTTGGAAGAAATATCCTTCTAATGCTTTTGACAGGGTAGATAACAGCAGGACAAGGGGAAATGGTTTGAAATTGAGGGAGGGAAGATTGAGGTTGGATGTCAGGGGGAAGTTCTTTACTGTGAGAGTGGTGAGGTGCTGGAACAGCTGCCCAGAGAGGCTGTGGATGCCCCGTCCATCCCTGGAGGTGTTGAAGGCCAGGTTGGATGGGGCCCCGGGCAGCCTGGGCTGGTCTGAAATGTGGAGGTTGGTGGCCCTGCCTATGGCGGGGGGTTGTAGCTTCATGATCCTTGAGGTCCCTTCCAACCCAACCCATTCTGTGATTCTGTGATTTGAATAATGAATTTGTGTGAAGAAGCTACAGGCTGCTTGTGGGCTTTCACTGCTGAAAGGGGCAGAATTAATCAAACAGACTGTTCCCTACCTAGTTTCTTCAGCTCTGCATTTTTTTTAGCTCTGCATTTCCCAATGCTGCTCCTTTTTCCTGCAGCAGAGCTTGAAATATTCCACACAATGGTACTGTGATTACCTCCCTTAGGAACCTGTTCCTTAATCTAATAAATCTCTGCCAGGAAGTGGGCTTCTCCCCTATCAGCCTAATGTTCTCACAGCTGTTTTGTTTAGTTTTCCCCTTAGTATGATTCACAAGAACTTCCCTTGGGAAAGCTCAGAGTTATCTTGTTTTCCCACCCCAGCACAACCCTAAGCTCTCTCATGGCCAAACTGAGCAGGTTTTTCTTGGCTAAATTATTTCCTGAATTGAAAGCTGCATTTGATGCTGGTATCTGTATTTCTTCTCTCATTTCATGGCTCTTTGGTGGCTTCCCCACAGCCTGTAGTCAGCACATAATTAGTGTTTTGTACTTTGGGAAAGCCCAGTGATACAACCAGCTCTAGATCAGAAGTGTGGAGAGTCTGATGCTCAACTTTACCCTTTCTTAGTGGTAATGTTTCTTAAAAAGCTGCTGTGTGAGGTTTCTGTCTTCAGTGTGAGCTGATTTGGGGCAGACAAAGGAGTTTTGTGTTGGGTTTTCTGGTGGAAGAGAATGGAGAGCTGGAAACCAGAGCTCCAGCCCCAACAGGGACTGTCCTACTTGTGTCTTCCAATGGGCTGTTGGCCAGAAGAGCTTTTCTTCAAGCAGGTGTGTGGACACTTTTCCCTAGGCGAAGTTTCTGTCTAGAAAGTACCTCCTGGCTTACACCGGAGTCTCAGGAGCCTATATCTGCTTATCCACCATCTGAAGAAGCATTGTCTCTGACTGAGAGTTCTGTTTTGCCATTAGTGTCTGCTCTTTCATCTATTTTATAGTGCCTCTTCTCTCTCTCTCTCTTTCTATTCCATTAAGAAGTTTTAGCCTGAGTCAGCACTGAGACAGGCTGTAATGTTCCCCCGGCACCAGAAGGGCTGTCGTCAACCTCAAAGCTTTGAAGGTGACTTCAGTCTTTGCTGCCCTTGCCCAGTCACTGCCAGTACTTCATCTTTGCCCTTAAGCATCCACCTACATCTCTTCTTGACAAGATTAATGCAAAATAATCACATTTTAGCATTATGTCACTCTTCAATCCCGTCTTTTACCCTTCAGCCGTGGTTTGAAGCAACCTGCATGCTCCTGAAAAGTTGGAGGAGAGACTTCCACCTGTAACAAAATACAGAATTACAAATGGAAGGCTCTTTCTTTCCCTCCTACTCTGTCGTCCGAAAGTTCCTCTGGATCTTTTCATACCCAGCTGAATTCATCAGATTTGGTTTCAGAGTTCAGCAGAGAGAGAGCCACTTAGACCAGTGTAAAACTGACCCTTAGGAAGGGATTAATCTTCTGTATCTTCTTGGAGTAGAGTGTGGGATTAGGATGATGTAGAGGCTCTTTGAGGGAGAAACTCATCCCGCTCAACCCCACACATGGCTACATTTGGCTCCTGTGAGCTCCTGTCATCATGTGCTTTGGTGTCAGCAGAAATGAGGTGGCACTTCCATTGGCCACTTCCAACATTGCCCTGCCTCAGGGATGAGATGACTTTGGAAGCTGCCATTCTTTATCCACTGACCAAGCCCTGGTTGTACCTTTGGTACTCTGTGGAGTTTTTTGTGATGATAAATAAGAGGATAAATCCTAGCTTGTGTTTTACAGAGAAATGCGTCCAAACTCCACTGACTGCAGCAAAATGACAGCTACGTGCCTGTGCTGGGCATATGAAACAACAGATTTTTGCTTCTTGAGGCCCTTCTAGGCTCTGAGCTCCATAAGGCAGTGGGGTCAAAGTGTATACATTCCTTGGGCTCACAGGCTCAGGAAACGTTGAATTAACTTTGCTGATGTCACCCTCACAACCAGCAGAGCAGTCCCTTCTCACTAGAAACTCTCCTCTGGGATGAGCTTCCTCTCCACCTTCCTCACCATGATGAAGATTCTACAGATGCACACACAAAGCTTTAATGATTTAATACCTAAAGAAATTAATGTACCATACAGCCCCACGTACTGTTTAAACTTAATTTGATGAAATGCCAACTACCAACAAACGTAAAAGGTCCACAGTAAATACATGTAGTGTTCTCCATAATGAAAGTGTCATCATAGGGTGTAATTCATTATAGGCTCATCACTTTGCTTTTGTATTTCAGGTCATTAATTGCTGATAGAGGTTACAGATCAGAATGGATTAGGCGATAATATTACATTTCAAAGCCTGACCTTTTTATTCCAAAATCTAAGGAATTTACATCTTTAAAAGCATTACAGCCTCCAAATATCTCAGGGCAGATGTAAACTATCAGTATTGTACTTGAATGCAGCTGCATGTAATGAAAACCTGAAATTGAATTTTAACTTAATAAAGTAGATTGTTTTTTAATTGAACATTTTTTTTCTCCTTGACTGGAACATTCCCACTCTTTAATTATGTTTCATTTAAGAGAAGAACAAATAAAATCAATTTATTTTCTGCCAATGCAATGGGAACACGCAGTATTTCTCAGCAGTTTGAAAAGCAGCACCCCACACCTTGAGCAAACCTATTAAAATAACGTGCTTAAAGCAAGCAGTCCCTTTTAATTAAAAGAGCTGCTCTGTGTAAACAGCTTATATATCAAGGCATCATATATATTCTCACTCTGTGCTGCTTTTTATTTTGGTGAGGAAAAGGTATACAGAGTGTGCTGAGGTACAGGGAGAGAAAGCTGCTCGTGGCGTTGTCTCTTTTGGGAATGGCTGCATCTATATTTAATGCTGGTGCATGGAGCAGCACCAGGCAGCTGCCCTTGGGTCGTGCTGTGACTCCCTGGCCCCACTTCACATTCACAAAATGGGAAAGAAAAAGCATTCCTTCAGTTCACCCATGCTGAGACCTTGTTTGGCTGATAATGGAAATACATTTCTTGTGAATGCCTTGTGCTTCCCAGCATGACTGCAGGAGTGTTCCTCTCCTCTGCTTTGATGCCTCGGTCTGGTTCTCAGGGCGGGAGCAGCTGGGGTTGTGCTTAGCTGCCAGTATCAGGGACCAAAATGGCTTTTAGAAGGAACAAAACTTAGAAATATTTATGAGAGCATACCTGTAATACCCAAATCCTCCGAAGTTCATCAGCATTTCCTCTTTGGAGTGTGCTGAGCAAGACATTTGAAGTCAAGACTTTCGATCTGAGTGGTAAAGTTTGGAACAGATACATCAAAGATAAAATGTGAATGGTCTCACCTTGTGTTGGTGTACACAGCATTGTTCCCACTTCTAAGAACGATGACAACACTAGTTCTGTTTTAGCACATCTCTCTCATTTTGTTTTCTTCTCCTCCTCTCTTGCTTGTTCTGTGCAGTTTTTTTGCTTTAGGACAAAAGGAGAGGATTGAAAAATCTCCTGGCCCCAGAAAGGGAGACTATGAGGCAATGTGGATTGCAACACCTCTGCTTTTCCACTATGTTTTATGGTTTTTCCTTGCTCTTTCCCTACTGGAAAGTTGAAAAAAAAAAAGGAGGAGAAGACCCCTGCTTTGCTGTTTTCCTCTTGCTTATATACTTGACTGAATACAATACATTTTCCATGTCATGAGAAATCCTAATTTGGGAAAGAAAAAAAAAGCTTTGATCATGTGTTTTCATAAAGCAAATAAACCAGCACATCTGGAAAAACAGCCACATTTTCCTGTATGAACTTTGAGATGCTGCAGCCACAGTGCTAAGAGGCAACACACCCCAAAACCACGGGCTGTGGAGCTGCTGGGGATGGAGGTGGAGTGGGGGCTGAGCACATCAGCAGCACCTCAGTGGCTGTGGGCACACGAGGATCCCCTTCCCAAATCCATGCTGTGTGGGCTGTGAGCTTGGGATGGAGGTACCCTCCTATGGGGAGCCCTAACAGTGACTTCAGACTGTGGGTATTCCCTGCAGCAGCTCAGAGGTGGAGATTGGCAGGGGAGAAAAGGATGAACAGGGCTTATTTTCCAATGGTATGTATCTGAAATCAAGCTGAAAGCCCAAAGCTCTTTAATGGGAAAATTCTCTGATATATTCAAAAAAAGGGATACATGGAGTTTTGGAGAGTTGCAGTGCTGTAGCCAGGACAGAGCCAGAAGCTACCTTCCTTCCACACAACTGCTTTTCCTTATTTTACTCCCCTAGAGCAAAAATATTGAATGAAGATTTCCAAGAGTAGAAGTAGATGAAGCAAAAACACCTCTTCCTGCTCTCGTCTTGTCTGTGCAATGCTCACCATGGGCAGGATGCACTCAGCCACCCATCCTCTGCCTTAACGAGCATGTCTGTCGAAACTGAATTAAGAGCTGATGGGATGGGATTGTGTTGTGTCAGCCCAAAGGGATTTAAACGTTTTCTGATGTGTCTGAGCCAACAGGGGAAGAAGTGGTGGGGTTTGAAGTGCTGCCACCCCACTGCTTGTGGAGCGCTGCCTTCCGCAGAGCAGTTGGGATGCAGGTTAGATCGAACGGGTGTATGTAGGGGATGTGGGTAGCAAACTGTTTGCCAGGTTATTTTCATGGTATCATAGAATCATAGAATGGCCTGGGTTGAAAAGGACCACAATGCTCATCCAGTTCCAACCCCCTGCTATGTGCAGGGTCACCAACCGCCAGCCCAGGCTGCCCAGAGCCACATCCAGCCTGGCCTTGAATGCCTCCAGGGATGGGGCATCCACAGCCTCCTTGGGCAACCTGTTCCAGTGTGTCACCACCCTCTGGGTGAAAAACTTCCTCAAGGATCTGAAGGAGCATAACGAACTGGAAGGAGGATAATGCGCTGCTATGAACTGGGACCATGCACATCCCCAGCAAACTTGAGCCGTGTTTCCCCAGAGCTGTGTGGGCTGTATGCCTAAACAGAGCTGCTTTTAAGAAGCCTGTGGGCTCCCCCCGGCTGGGTTAAATGGAACACCTAATTTAGCTGAGACTGAGCAACGTGCTTCTTATGTTTGGTATTTTCCTAAGGAGCTAAAACAACAAGCAGCAATCAAGGGCAATTTGTTTAAAATAAATCTGAAGAATACCAAAGCTCACATTTGTTTGAAATGGAAAAAAAAAACACCACCAACAACAAAAACAACAACCCCAAAGATATTTCATTCAATAAATGGGAAACCAAATCATTTTCCTTTTCCTCAGGTGATTGCTGTTTTTTCTTTTGCCCTTTCCTCCCAGGCAGAAGTTTCAGAGAAGATAGTATTGTGTTTTCAAAGCATTTTGATGCATCTGAACCTGCAGTTTTAATCTGAAAAAATGCGATGGCTAAAAGAATTCTTGCTGTGTTTGCTCTGCACCACATCTTCCTCACGCAGGGCAGCTCCTGCTCCATCCCTGGGCTCCTTGTCCTTGTCCCTTGTGGTGATACAGCCCCAGGGGATGGTGCTGCTGCCCACTAGGTCACATCTGGGTTATTGCAAATGTTTGCAAAGAAGCACCCGTCCCTGCGTCCATCTCCTGCAGCCACCACTCAGCTCCTGCTGTTGGTAGCATGCACTGGTTGGTGAGCTGACTGGGGTTGATGGTGCCATGGTGGGGCTGGCAGCCTGGAAACAGATCCCTGGGAGAGGGAGATTTAGGGCAGATGTGAGGAGGAAGTTCTTCACCATGAGGGTGATGAGGCCCTCTGGCACTGCCCAAAGCTGTGGGTGCCCCATCCCTGGAGGTGCCCGAGGCCATGGATGGGCCCTGGGCAGCCTGAGCTGGGGGCACCCAGCCTACAGAGCAGGGGTGGGGCTGTGGGGCATTGGGGTCCCTTCCAACCTAAGCCATTCTATGATTTATATTAAGAACTCCTATGGGGGACCAGGATGTTTTACACTGTGGAGCTGACAGAAGGAGAACTCAGCACTGGGACATGGTGTGAATGATACCTCACTGCTAGAAATGGGTATGGTGATGGAAAGGGGCAGGATGAGACTTCAGACTGCCTGTCCTGTCCCATACATCTAACACATCTCCAGCAATGCACACTCCATAGTCCTTCTTGGCAGGCTATTTTAGTGTTCTGTTAGGACTGCCGTTTAAAAGTATTCTTACTAATGTATAATCTTAATTTCTCTTCCCATACTTCACTTAAAGCCCATTGACTTAATGAATCTCAGCTGAAATACATTTCACTTAAAAAAAATATTGAAATAAAATGCTTCAACATGAAAAATGTTTCCTTGGCTAGTTTGCAGTCAGAGCTCTCTGATGAATTTGACCCGAGTTCAAAATAGCTTCAGTTTCATCAGAACTCGACTCCACAGTCGATTTACTATTCACAGAAGAGAAACCCCAGATTTAAATTCATTGACTCCCTTCAGTCACAGGAATCTGCTGGCTTAATTCAGAATAAATTCAGGAGGAGAAAATACCATCAGTACGTTGGAGCCCAAAGTAAACACAGAAGGAAAATAAGGATTATCCTGCTTTTATATAATATAATCAAGTTCAAATTTACCTAGGTGTAGAGTAATATAATTGGGGATTTGGGTGAATCCCATAGCCAATGGCACCTTTCAGAGATAACCGGTCTTTTTAGAAATGAGATTAAGTGGGAAGAAAGCCTAGTTATGTTAATTAGAGCTGAAAAAACGAAGGCTAAGGAGTAATTGAATTTAAAAAATAGCCCTCTGCTTAGAGAACGTGAACTTGAACAGCTCTAAAATATGCCTGATCTTTGTCAGTGTGCACCCAACAGTCCTGAGTGTGGCTGCAGCTTGAGCCCTGGCTCCGTGGGGTGGGATGAAACCCATGGGGCTGGGTGGGCAGACAAAGGCAAAATGCTCTCGGCTTGCACTTGCAGACAGCAGTTTCACACCCTTATCTATTGGTCATGCCTCCCTGGAAGCCCTTGGGAAATCTTTTAACAGTGCACAAACCCCAGAGGAATCATGTTGTAAGGGTGATAGGTGTTGGTGGACCCTGGGCTGTGCTGAGTGTGCATTCCCAGCAGGCTGGTGGTCCTGCAGGGCTCTGTCCCCCCTCAGAACGATGCACAAGCTCCTGTTTGCTCAGCCATCCCAGCCCAGCTGCATGGCAGCTCCAGTGCCGTCTGAGACCTGGAGAGGTCAGCAATGGCTCTTCTGTGATTGATGGATTTTCTTACGTTCACAGCTTTGAAAAATTCTTCCTTTTTTTTCCCTCTTACTGTTTTCTAGCTCATTTCTGCCTGGTGTGCCTGTAGCCCAGCAGTCCCCTCCATCCTTCGTGTTCGTTCCTTGGCTTTTGTGGCTCTTCTTTTGGTTTCTCCACCATTGCTTGGGCAGTGCCCTGTTTGTTTTTCCCACTTCATCTTTTTCATAGCCAGAATTCTGAGGATGACGTCTGTTTTGCTAAGTCCTACATGGTTCTGTTTCAGAGAGATTTTGGCCAGAGGCTCTGCTGGGGCTCTGGGCAAGGAGTATCATGGCTCAAGCCACAGCTGTACCCTTAGCCACAAGAAACAGGGACCTGACACCCAGATGGAGCAGTGTAAAGGGAGCAGCCTGCAGGATCCTGTAACAGTTTAACTCAATTGCAGGAGCAGAAGTGAATTTTCTTGCTCTAAGTCCTGTTTTGCAGCTCAGCAGCTTGTAGGCAGAATTCAACGCAGAGCAGAGCCAGCTTACTCTTTTTGTAGGACATCCTGCTCTGAAGCTCCTCCTGGCCATGTTTGGCTCAGTCTCTCCACCAGCCTGCATGATGCTGCCTCATTGTTTGCTTGCATTTCCTCACCCCACAGCCTCTTGCTCTGCAGTGCTTTCTGCATCCAAGTTTCTGCCCTTGGATCATAAACCCTAGACTGCTTAGGGCTCATCTGGTGGTGCAGTACCATGCAAAGCATAACCAGCACCCTCACCGCACATGAGCAGGTTTGGAACTTTTTGGGGATGGACACAAGACTGTTCATAAACGTGTGTGCATATGAGGACTCACACTTTTATTACACTCACTTTTTTTAGCTGGTAACTGAAGCAACTCTACCCCTGTGACAATTATTTTATCTGGATTGGCGTCATTTGGGAGCAGGATGTGATCCTGTACAAGTTATGCATGCATTGTAATAGAGTCATGTCTCAGTTTTGGTTCTTGGAATGATGCTTGGAATTGCACAGTGGTGAGCTTACATCTGCAATTTTATAAAGTCTGGTCTCCTGGAAGGAAGCTGAAGGATCAGTGGCTTTGTTTTGGGAACACAGGAATCTTTTTGGACAAAAAAACCCTTTGGCTTGTTTGAGCAGAAGCACGAATTAACTCCCAGAGAAAATGTTTGCTGAGGCAGTGAATGTGGCTGTTCTCCCACTGGCAGCCTCTTCAGCCAGAAGCACCCGCAGTCCCCATGCATGCAGAGCAACCCTGGCAGTGGCAATGAGATGCAGGATGAAGGGCTTCCTGTGGGCTTTACTCTGCTGCCTAAAACCTAAAGGCAAGCGTGTGCTTGTGCACTTGTACTGTGAGTAACACTGTGGACAGAGTGGCTCTCTTTGTTCCAGGCAGTCCCTGTGCATGCTGTTTGGTTAAGCACATTATTTCCTGGCTGCTCACCAGGGATCTCCTGCCTCAAATTTGCCTGGAATGATCTGTGTCATTTGGAGGTGGCACACTCTGTGTCTGTGAAATTTCTTCCCACTCTTGCATTATATCTCAGCAGAACAGGCAGGGGTGTTGATGCTGTTGTAATTCCACAGGTTTGTCATTCCATAGATCATAGAATTACAGAATCATTCAAGTTGGAAAAGACCTCTAAGGTCCCCAAGCCCAACCCCAGCCCACCCCACCATGCCCACTGCCCATATCCCTCAGTGCCACATCTCCATGGCTCTTGGACGGTGACCCCACCACTCCCGGGCAGCCGTGCCACTGCATCACTGCTCTTTATGAGAAGAAATGTTTCTTAATATCCAACCTGACCCTTCCCTGGCACAACTTAAGGCTATCACCTCTCATCCTATCGCCGTTACCCAGGAGCAGAGGCTGAACCCCACCTCGCTCCCACCTCCTATCAGCGAGCTGTAGAAAGCGATGAGGTCTTACCTGAGCCTCCTCTTCTCCAGACAGAACAATCCCAGCTCCCTCAGCCGCTCTCTATAAGGTGTATACTCCCTTCTTTTTGTGGTGCCCTTAGATGCTATTTCAGAGCCTCTAAAATAGAGGAGCAGACACTGTTCTCTTGGTTAACCCCAAGCCAGCCCTGACCAGCTCTGGCTGTTCCTTCCTTTAACTGGCTGTGGTTAGCTGTGCACAGCCCTGGGTCTCCCTTTGCTCATCTCTCATCAGCTGGTCCTGGTATGTCCCTGTGCTGCATCCCAGTCCCCACTACATCAGTGTGTTAGTGATAAATATCTCCTCCTGCCTGGAGTAATTGCTTGTTACTACTGCCTATACACGGCTATAGTGGTACCATACAAAGATAAACAAAAGTAGAACAAATGAGCCACAGATAGCTGGTCAATTAAAGAAGTGCTGCTGCAGCTAAACCAAGTAGGAGAAAGCTGCAGGCAGGTCAGGAGAAGTTCAGGCCCAACTGAGGCCCTGCAAAGCTCAGTGCCTGCTCAGTGCCTACAGCTAGCAAAAGCAGCCCCCTGTTGCAGGACTGCAAAGCCACTGCCAAAGAAGGCAGTGCTGAGTGGGCAACACAACTGCATGTGATTAAGAAAAATGATATGCAAAATAGATAAATTGGGAGGAGGAGCAAAGCATTGCCTTTTAGGGATGACTTCTGTAGGTTTTTTTGTTCTTCTCCTGGGACAGTATCTTTGATGCTTATTTTGCTGACTCAGGTTGGAGGTGTGTGGCCAGATAGTCAGTGTCCTTGTTAGCTTGCTGCAGGCTGCAGTAGAGACTTCATACCCATTTTGCTTGGTTTCCCTGAGGCTAATGTACAGATATCCTAGTGACAGGTTAAATAGATGTTGCAAAAGGATGAAAGGGTGGAGGAATGTGCTTTTGTGTGCTTCTGAAAGTTCATAATAAGCAGGAGCCCTGAGCTGGTAATGAGCTGTGCCCAGGAAAAGCAGGTTGCTTGTGGATACAATATTGTGCAACAATTACATTGATTGAATTGATTGATTGAAGACTCTTTTCTCAGCCTCTGCAATGGCCTCATCCCAAGGTAATTACAATTTAAAAAAATTGTTTTTTTGTTACATAAGTATTGGGTAAGGTGTGAAGATAGCTGGTGAGAACTCCCAAAAGTAAAGACCCAAGGAGCAGTGCCTTGGGGAAGCAAGTGATGGGTGATCCTTGGGGTGGCCATGCTGAGAGCTTTGTGCTGTCCCTGCAGCACAAAGCCCATTCTATCTGCAGGCTCCAGCTGTGCCAAGTAGCACCTCACTCCCCATCAGCCCAGTCAGCTCCTGGAGGTGCTGCTGGGTGCAAGGCTGGGGTTGCCCAGGGTCCCTTGATGGAATTTATGAGCATTGTTCTTTAGAAGTTATCCTGATTTGCAGAAAATAACTTTCCCTGGGGGTAACACTGCACTCATCTCTCTCCAAACACATGGGGCTGAACAAGGATGGAAGGAGGCTTCCTTTGGGCCTCCTAGGCTGAAGTGCTGTTTTGCAAAAACAATGGGAAAAAAATTCCCCTTATTCCACCCCATGTGTCTGGATGGAGTCCCAGCAGGATTGGATTTGTCCTCCTTCAGTCCCCCTTACGTCTACAGTTCCCTGCTGCACTCCTCCTTTATTTTCCCCTCTTGTTTGGACAGCAGACAGGAGCTATGGCGCTCTGTTAGATTTCTGTTGTTTGATGCATGGCCCCCAGCCAAGGAAGAGCCTGGTAACAGAGCTCATTGGGCAAGGAAGATAGAAGGATGCCATTTAAGAAAAGTATGAAGGCAGAACCAAGCTCCTTTTGGGGTGAGGCACTGTTTGGTAGGTAAAGGACAGAATTTAACCAGTGAACAGATTCACAGAATCACAGAATGGCCCTGGTTGGAAGGGACCTCAAGGATCGTGAAACTCCAACTCCCCACCACAGGCAGGGCCACCAACCTCCACATTTCAGACCAGGCTGCCCAGGGCCCCATCCAACCTGGCCTTGAACACCTCCAGGGATGGACAGGGCATCCACAGCCTCTCTGGGCAGCTGTTCCAGCACCTCACCACTCTCATAGGAAAGAACTTCCCCCTGACATCCAACCTAAATCTTCCCTCCTTCAACTTCAAACCATTTCCCCTTGTCCTGCTGTTATCTACCCTTTCTTAGAGTTGACTCCCCTCCTGTTTATAGGCTCCCTTTAGGTTCTGGAAGGCTGCAATGAGGTCACCCTGCAGCCTGCTCTTCTCCAGGCTGAACAAGCCCAGCTCCCTCAGCCTGTCTTTGTAGGGGAGGTCCTGCAGCACCCTGATCATCTGAAAGATTCTGAAAATAGTCCACTTATATTTCCTTCTTAACAGTGAAAAGGCCACTTAAGAAGTCAGTAAATCCCGAGAAAAAGTTTCTTGATATTTATTCAATACACTTAACGTTAAAAGAAGCCAGCACGTCCCTGCAGCACTTTGGAATTAGATGATCTATTTTATATACAATTTTCCAATGCTTTTAGAAGCAGCTTTCCCACCGGTCTCCTTCCCCAGGTCTATGAGTTCCTTTGCTTACCATCCCATACCACAGGTTGGGTGTCCCACACCAGATCAGGGCCTTGAAAACCAACAAGAGGAGGCTGTGCTACGGCCCTACAATTGACTTTTTCCAGCTCTCCAATGGGTGAGGAGCCTGTTGGAGCCCATTGAGGAGGAACGGGGTGAGGAGCCTGTTTCTGCTCACAGGAGGGGCTGCATTGGAGCAGAAACCTCAGTGCTGCACTTGGAGTTCAGGAAGCTGCTTCTGAAAAAATGGGCCATCTGGCATCGCTGAGGCTGTTAGTGCTGTTTGTGAGCTGAGCTCACTGCTGCTCCCAGGGGCGGCCATGCATTGTAATTCTTCGCTGTTCATTAAACAGAATATTTTCCCAGTTTAATATCATAATAGTCATAATTGCTCTGCTCATAAGGACCAAGGTTTACTAAATTGAAATCGCAAAACCCACATAAGAGTATTTTATCACTCATACTATAAAGGCTTCCCTATAGCGCGTATTCTTATACTTTGCAAACAGCTTTAGAAGATTAACAGAAAGCATCATAAAAATACTCTTTAAATTAAAGATCGCATTGACTTCAGTGGCTCACCCTTCCCCCATACCACCGTTCCAGAAATAAAAACACGATTATGTTTACATGGTTTCCAAACCATAAAACACTCATTTTTCATTATTTCTCCAATCTCGTAACGCAGACTTCAGTTTATCTGTAACCCAGTACGTTTTAAAACAAGGCCTGGCATTTAATGCTGATAGGAAATGCACAAAAAATGGTTTATATACACATCAATGAGATTACTGCGAGAATATTAATTGGAAATAGAAGTGGGATTCATCAGAGGAATGTACCGATGGGCAGATTGTAGCTGAGGTGCATTTTTACCGTGACTGTTCAAGAGTTACCTATGGAAGGCTCCACCTCCAAGATTGCTCTATGTGACACCAGTGTAAGAAGCAGCCTTATCTTCTGCTGAGGTAAGCTCTGCCCAAATGATGGTACTGGAGAAATTTGCTTCTACCTGGAACTGACGCTGACTATTTAAGATGGATTGGAAGTTTTGTGTAGTGCTGTTTTCCTGTGGTGGCAAAGTGACTCGTGGAGACTGCACTCCATTTGGGAAGGTGCTGATGGCTTGTCTGTGAATCCTTGTATTACAGTGGGGATGACTTTCCCTTTGTTTTCCCTTTTTATATCCATAGCTTCCAGTTCTTGGTGTGCATCCCACTGGAGACCCTCTCTGTGCTGCCCAAGCTGATAAAGTCTCACACCCAAATGCTTCGGTCATGGTCAAGAAAGCGCAGCTTTGCTGTGCTCTAGTTTTGGCTCAGCCTCGTCCTGACGGACCTGTCACACTTGCACAGAACAGAGGTACAAATAATTACAGCACAGAATAATTACAGCTGTGGCACACTTGGCTGAACCAGTGACTTCTCACATATTTCTCTCAGTGGTCAACAGGAACAAGGTATAATGGATTATTTGTCACTGCGGTGGAATTTTAATACACATGTGGGAAATAGTTTGCACGACACTGTTCTCCATAGGAAGTGCTTTGTTGTTTCTAACACAACTTTCTTCTGGTCTTCATTTGCCAAAATTAAAATTATTGATCTCTTTGGGAAGCACGAGCCCTCTAACAGTGATTGCTCCCAAATACAGCACCGATACAGAATCCATTAACATAACCACGTTATCACAGAGATGATTGCATATTGTTAGGTTGGAGGAGGGCAGGGAGTGGGATTAAGCACATCATCCAATCAACCCTGAAGGTGTAATTCGGTATAAATCATTTTTTAATCAACAGGAGGATATGTTGAAGTCATTTGCTTGTAGTGTCTGTTTATATTGAGAAAATGCAGTGATATTAAAACAGAGTTTATGTCTCTGGATTTATGCTTAAACTGTTTTTTTTTATTGGCCCATAGTACAATAGGCAAATGAGATATTCTCAAATAAATGTTTGTCATCCAGGATGGCTACGTGCCCGTTGTCGATTCACCACCTCAAGTTATAGATTAAAAAGATCCCTGTGCTCAAGTCTTCACGTTTCTGTATTGGCCACGTTTTGCCTTTATGCGATGCTGAGATTTCAGTGGAGTTTTTCAGTGGAGATGTGGGCAGGAAATTGCAGTGAGGGGCACGGGGTTACCTGCATTGCATTGCACTGCTGGTAAGAAATGCACCCTGGTTGGCATTGATGACGGCATTGTGGCAGCTTCCCATGTGCAGGAAAGGAAGAAGCTAATAACCTGGGATGTGACCCCACATGAGCCGATTGCTCATTTCTACAGACAGATTATATAGAAAAAAGGTAGCTGTAGCCTCTGATTAAATCTTAAATCTCCTCAATATTAATAGCAGAGCAGGTAGCCGTGCCGGGGTCTGCAGCTGAGCGCCCTGCCTGCGCTGCTGCTTTATTTGCTGAATTTAATGCCATGCTTAGACCCCATTACAGTAATGGATGGCAAAGAAACAATTTAATCGTCTCCTGTGCTCTGAGGGTTAGTGGTTTTAATTGCATTTAAGTGGTTTCATGCATTAAAAGTTATGATTTTAATGTAAAGGAAGAAGTGGCAGGAAAAAGGAGAGTGTGGAATCACAGAATCACAGAATGGCTTGGGTTGGAAGGGACCTCAAGGATCATGAAGCTCCAACTCCCTGCCACAGGCAGGGCCACCAACCTCCTCATTTCATACCAGCCCAGGCTGCCCAGGGCCCCATCCAACCTGGCCTTGAACACCTCCAGGGATTGACGGGGCATCCACAGCCTCTCTGGGCAGCTGTTCCAGCACCTCACTACTCTGGAAGGCTGGTACGTGCCTGTAGCCAGCAGGAACAGCACTGGAGATGGAAAGAGTGAATCTGGGCTTTTCTGCAGAAAGAGAACTGATTTGGTGGGTGGTAATTCTTAGTTGCTTAGGGTTACTGCAAGCTCAGAAATGTCACAGATTTTCCCTATTCTCAATTAAAAACATAGAATCATAGAATCATAGAATCACTCAGGTTGGAAAAGACCTTTAAGATCATCGAGTCCAACCACGACCTAACAATCCTGCCCTAACTCTAACAACCCTCCGCTAAATCATGTCCCTGAGCACCACAGCCAAATGGTTTTTAAACACACCCAGGGATGGTGACTCAACCACCTCCCTGGGCAGCCCATTCCAGTGCTTAACAACCCTTTCTGTAAAGAAGTGTTTCCTGATATNGCAGCCTGGTCTGCTGGTTGGCGACCCTGCACATAGCAGGGGGTTGGAACTGGATGAGCATTGTGGTCCTTTTCAACCCAGGCCATTCTATGATTCAGATTGAATTATTGCTTCAATTCCACCTGGCAAAGGTGATGTTAATGCAGACGACGAGCTAGGAGAAAATAAATAGCAACCGCAGTGAAAATTCATATGGATGAAAGAGAATGTGCTTAAATGAAATACTGTCTTCCAGATAGCATCGTGTAAAATCAGGAGGCAGCTTTTAACTCAATAGACAGAAAATCAGATGAGTGATTCCTATGTTAGGAAGTGCAGCTGCACACCTGATTCCCAGCAAGTTCTGATGAAAGTTGCCCTGAGGCTGCTTCTGGAATTGGAGTTCTTTTTATCATTTGTACTAAATTTTGGTCACAGTGCTAAAGCAATGCACCACTCCTCTGTTAAATGCCCCTCCTTTCTCCGTGGTACCCTAGAAAAGAATTTTGCCAATTTCCAACAGGTTGTAGGGAGAAGTAGGGAAGGTATGGGCCCACCCATTTTGTAATAGCATATAGCTACAGCAAGACGTGGTGCTATAGGAAAGGTCACTGCACTGTTACTAAAACCATCTTTCATTTTTCGTCTTCCTTTAGGAAATAGAGCTGATAGTGCAGTTATTAGAGCAAAGTCATGGTTTGGAGAGGAGAACTCACATTCGTGTACTGCCAAACACCACAAAGAGGTGGATGTGTTCCAAGAGGAACACTCTCCAGGAGAGGCCTCAACCCTGACTCCCACTCCTTACTTGGTACAGGTGAAAGCAATAAAGGTAATGAGGATCTACTGCTTAAATAGTTGGTGCCAACCCAGTGCTGGTGGGCCATTGCATGTAAGTCAGGGACAGAGCTCTCTGCTAGGAAGAGGAATTGGGACTGGTGCAAGGTTAGCACCCCATGTTATGGATTGGGCTTCTTGCCTTGCTTGTTTGCTTTCTATATATTAGGTTTCTCTCTTCTCCTGAGTGTTCTCTCCTGTGCTGAAGAGTCTAGTGGGAAGTGGTTGATCAGCTTTTGATTACTTTTTAGTAGCTGATTTCAGTAAATGCATTTTGAGGCAGAAGCCTTGAGCTGGCTACAGGCGTGATCCTAAAAAAACAATTGGTATCTTACTGAGACATTTTTAGTGTTGAACCTCTAAATGATGAAGGAACCTATCTACTTATGTTGTTGTAGTTCTGAGATGCTTTTTGTTTCTGGGGCTGCTAGTTCATATGGTTATAAATACGTTTATATTACATTATAAGCTCCTTTTTTTATATGTTGCTTGTCCAGTTATTTAAATTACAAACTCTGAAGATTATCTTTAGAGCAAATATAATCTTGATGCATCTCATTTGCTCAGCACTTGTTTTAGCACTGTGGATCCTTGTTAGAGTCATCAAATGTGACTTCAGTAAAAACTTGTGATTTGCTACGTTATCTCTTTCTTTCAGTCCTGCCCTGTTTTGTGGCACTGTACTGTGGCTTCTCAATGCTATGGGACAGAAGTCAGTAGTCTCCAGGGCAGCTACTGGTAGTTGACTTTATTCAGCTGTTGAATTTTATTATTTGAGATGACTCAAACCTCCCAAGCTGTGCATACAGCTGCTGTTGTGTTGCTGTAGACCCTCTGTGTGCAAGAGCTAGGTGAAATGATAGTTAAGTGGCATGCCTGAGTTTTTGCTTTTAATATATATAATGAGTTATGAGCTACATCATTCACCTGTTATGGTTTTCTTGGGCTAAGGCTGTGACTCATCTTAGGAACCTGGTCTATGAGCATGGAGAACTGGGGTCCTAATGAGCTTTAATACTGATTGGCATGAAATATATTGAGGTTTTGGGTAGGATTGAGAACTTTGGGCTGGTGGGCTCTACTGTCTGATCAGTAGTGTGCTTGATGTGCTAGGTAATGCTGAGGAGGCAAACATTTTCACAGTATAAAGGAGGGCTTCCAAAAAAAATCCACCTGCATCTGGAAACAAGAGCTACTCTCATATCTTCTAGTCTTGCTTCTTAGAAATAGTTTCCCAGGGAAATCTGTACCCTTTGGATACAGAGTTAATGAAAAGGTAATGCATGTATTTACCACTGTACTCTCTTACCCTGAAGGAAAGCGAAAAGGAAACAATCAGAATTGCTTCTTTCTATTTTCTTTATAACACTTCTGTTGAATGATGAAAGTTGAGTGATGAAAGGCTGTCATTGCGCTCAAGAAATTGATTTGTATTCAGTTTGGATTTATCAGATAAAAGGAGTCAGTTTTGGTTAAAATGAGCTTACTAGCTGGTCATTGATCAGATTGCATCCATGAATAGATGAACAGCAGTGAGACAGAAGTCTTTCTTCTTTCTCTCTTCTAGGTTAGTATGCATAGATATCCATTCATGGATGATTGGAAATGACGAATTCTCAACTATTTTTATTTTGACTATTTTTTCAGTGTTCAAGGGAGACAGCTTGAATTGGGGATAAAACAGAACTTAAATGACTGGTTCCTCTGGAAAGCCCTTGCTTGAGTGTGCTGGTCTGGAGGCAGTGGAGAGATTGCTACAGGCCCTGTGCTGTGTCCTTCACTAGGAACCCATGGCAGCCCTCATTCCTGTTTTACCTGCCCAGGCTGCCCAGGGAGGTGATGGAGTCCCTGTCTGTGGAGGAGTCCAAGAGCTATGAAAATGTGGTACTGATGGACATGGTCATTGGGTATGGTGGGGATGGGTTGGGGTTGGACTTGGTGATCTGGGAGGGCTTTTTGAACCTGAATGATTCTTTGGTGCCTTTCATGCCAGGCACTCAACTTTGCCCAAGCCCTCTTTGCTCCTCTTCCCATTTTTTGTCTCTTTACCCATGCAAATGACTTTGGGGTGTAATTCCCTGCCCTGCATGCTGAATGTATAACTGGGGTGAAATGCTGGCCTGTGTTTATGGGACTCACTCGCTATGCAGTATCTGGGCTTGTGGTCATTATGTCCCTGTTTGTGGCATGGCGCTGTGTGGAATTTGCTGGTTGTGATCCTAATGTGGTCTTAGGGAGGAACTTGGAACTTAACTCTCACTCTCACTTCTGTGTTTGTATTTTCTGCTGTCCCATCTCTGAGGTGTGTGAAAATGATTAAAATTCTGATTACTCATATGAACAATGTGGAAAAGAACAGCTTTGGAATTAAAATTCAGAAAGAAATTGAATCCCATAACAGAGTCTGCATTTATATTCAAAATATGCTAATATGCTGTTCCATGAGGTTTTTTTTAATTCAATCAGGAAATCACCTAACAATAAAAGCCTAAATATATATACAGAAGGGAAAGCAAAAGACGAAGTCAGTTGATGGTATTGATAAAGTCTAAGCCCAGGTTTAGGTAACTTGATTGATAGCTTTTTTTAATCATTATTTGCTCTTGCTTGGCATTGGCACAGTGAAAAGAACATTGTTTGTTTTTTCTCTCCTCCCTTGGTATTATCTAGAAGTTCTGAAGAAATGATCTGGTCCACACAATGCAGTCAGCTTCTAATTTAGTTTATTATGTAACTGAATGCAATTGCTAATAGAGAAATTATTACTGGCTGATTAGCCTAGTTAGCATGAGAGAAGACCAATTCCAGTATAACCTCAGTTTTCATGTTTTGTTACATTGCTTGGCTGTTTGATGGGCATGGCAGGAGCTTGTTAGCTGTTTCTTACTGCACAGGCATGCAGTGTTTGGCATGGGGACAGGAGGAGGCCTTTGGAGCACAACAGGCAGTAGGAGGTGCCTGACTGCATGGATGTCACTGCGTCTTGGCTTTTCTTGCAGCAGCTGGCTGAGTCCAGATGTTTGGATATCTGTTGGCGCTTGGTTACAGCGCCTGTTAAGAACTTGTATCCATTGAAGTGTCAGGGCTTTGTCATTAGAGAGGCCCCTGTTGCTGGATGAGAGTCCCTTGTATAATTTTGCTGACAGACTTGCCCAGAGAAACCAAGCATTAGCAGCGCAGAAAAGAAGTGCGTTGCCAGATACACAGGTTGTTAATTGGCTGGTCTTGTGGGAGATAGCAGGGTTTTTGTGGAAGTAACAACTCTGGAAGCTTTTTCTAAAGCAAGGAATCTTAAGTAATTGCATCATGCAATATGCAAAGCACCTGACTGCAAGCAGAGGCTGAGGCACCTCGGGGTGGGGGCTGCAGGTCTCTGTTTGGCAGCCAGAGATTCAGCTACAGACCTGCCAATCCTTCTTAATAAGGGGGTTGAATAATTAAGTTATTTGAAGGGGCTGTTCTTCCTGGAGAAGGGAAGGCTATGGGGTGACCTCATTGCAGCCTTCCAGTACCTAAAGGGAGCCTATAAACAGGAGGGGAGTCAACTCTTTACAAGAGTAGATAACAGCAGGACAAGGGGAAATGGTTTTAAGCTGAAGGAGGGAAGATTTAGGTTGGATGTCAGGGGGTGTTTCTTTACCAAGAGAGTGGTGAGGTGCTGGAACAGCTGCCCAGAGAGGCTCTGGATGCCCCTGTCCCTGGAGGCTAGATGAGGCCCTGGGCAGCCTGATCTAGTATTAAATGTGGAGGCTGGTGGTCTTGCCCATGGCAGGGAGTTTGGAGCTTCCTGATCCTTGAAGTCTGTTCTAACTCAAGCCATTCTATGATGGATTGCAGCTCACACTGCAGTGCTGCAGGGAGATCCCAGCAAAGGGCAGTGTGGCTTCTTCCAGAAACCTGGAGCTTTTGCAGTTGTCTTTAAAGGTAATTGCTGCTTACACTTGGGAAACAAAGAATTTTTTTTTGTATGCTGAGCAGGTGCTTTTGTGCTGCTCACTGGCACTCTGGTTGTGATGTAAATGGCTCCTGTGTTGCTCTGAGCAAAAGATGGTTCTGTAAGTACAGCTTGCAAACTCTGTTCTGCCCTATCTGTTAATTCTCATTTGTGTCCTTCAGACACTTCCATTTCCCTTTGACAGCTGTGTCACATAGCCTGGCTCTTTCCAGAGTCACTCAGCTACTTCCCATATGATATAATGGCACACTTTTGGGGGACATATTCCTGCAAATCTGGAACTAGGTGTTCATTGCTTTGGCAAGGACAACTTACATAAGATGAGACCAGTTTCCAACCCTTACCCATAATTAAAACCCATCCAGGACTATATATTGACTAGAGTTCATTACATTTTTCTTCATACCAATAAATGATTCAATATCAAGGCTTTTCCAATGCTGGGAGTCATTTTTCAGGTACCAGGAGGCTTTCTTGTCTCCAGAGATGTGCACGGCCCAGTTCTGACTGGTTTTATGTTGGCTGTGCTGTGTGTGATGAAGATTAGGCAAAATTTGCTTCCTAATTTAGGGCCTACAGTGACAACTGGTAGTGTCTAAATCCTGGTGGGCTACTTATTTATATTGACTGCTGCCCCTGTGAAAGAGGGGGAAAGAAGATATGAAACACATCCATCTTGATACTCCTGAAGCCTGCACTCTGCATCCTATTTATAAATCATTCTGTGCAGAAGGATGATAATCTTGCAGTATCCAAAACTAACCTGTACCTTGACCTGCCTTCTTGAACTGCAGGGAGCCCTTGGCTGGGTAGAGCTGTGTTTGCACTGGAGCGCTGCGTGTGTGTGCTCAAGAGGTTGCTTTTATGAATTGAATTACAAACAGAACATGTCTCATACCTGAGATCTTAGGACACCAGTGCTTGTGTTGGGCAAGAATGTGAACTATGCCACCTATATGAGCTCTTGAACATCTTAAGCTTCATTTTCTTAAGCTTTCATTTCACCCTCCATTTAAACTGTATGTAAGCAACCTACATTCTGCAGATCGTCTTGGGTGACTTGGCTGAGGGCACAGAGCAATCCTACCAGCATGTTTCTTTCCTTTTTTAATTTTATTTTTGATATTTCATTTCTGGCAAAGCATTTAACAGCTTCTGGACCTTCTGCAATAAATAATTCCAACCTGACACTCTTTAATTCTTTGAATATTTGCAAAGAGATTTGAAATTCCTTATGGAATGAGCATTTCCCCAAATCTGCATAGAAATTACCTGTGTTTTAAGCCAGACGTAATTTCTTTATCCAGGCTTAACAATGATCTTAATTCATGTGCCAGACTGAGTTATCTTTGTATAAATATGAGGCAGGTGATGTATTTAGGAATCCCTACGGAATTTTGCACAACCTTTTTTCTTTGTTTCCTCAGAAAACAAAGCTTGAAGTTTGGTACCTTTATTTCCTCCTTCTGCATGGTCTTAAATGCAGGACTTGAAGTACTACTGTGTGGTGGAGTTGGATGTCAGTAACTGGAAAAGCATGATCAGTTGCTCTTGTTCTGTCTCAGTGTGACTATTCAGATCCAAATGTAATTCTGTGCATGCACGAAGAATTAAGGCATGTGGTTTTTTTCACTTCCCTTGTGAGTTATGTTATTACTATGCTCCAGTACTTAAAGGGAGCATATAAACAGGAAGGGGAATGGTGGTTTACGAGGGTGGATAGTGATAGGGCAAGGGGGAATGGTTGAACAGGTTGCCCAAGGAGGCTGTGGATGCCCCATCCCTGGAGGCATTCAAGGCCAGGCTGGGTGTGGCTCTGGGCAGCCTGGTCTGCTGGTTGGTGACCCTGCACATAGCAGGGGGTTGGAACTGGATGAGCGTTGTGGTCCTTTTCGACCCAGGCCATTCTATGATTTTAAAATTTGGCTCTGCCTTTGAACTTCTTGCTCAACAGTTGAGTATATAAATCTCAATCACTTTCAGTCTTGTCTTTATATGCATACATCTATAAATATGTTGCACTTCTTGCTGGCTCTGAGATGCTTGAAAATTTATATTTAACAAGTTAAGATGAATGGTGTTCTGATGTGTGATGTTTCTTTAACTCCTCCTACCTTTTCTTAAAGGTAGTGAAGCCTAATTGTTTATCCAATGCTGACAGTATTTCATCATGCCTAGCTGCTTTTTGCTCAATTTGTGCCATGGCACCTGCTTCTCCTATTGACACAGATGTAGAATTGAATGTGTGCTTGCCTGGCATATCTATGTTATGCTAAACATCCTCAGAGTTGATGAGTAGTGTTCAAGCCTGCTAGCTTGCATGGGAGCTGCAGACCTCAAGGGTCTCTACCATACTTGAACATGATTTCCATCTGGTTGTGTTGAGTTGGCATCCCTTGCTATTATAGATGCAGGTGAGGGAGTGCCATGGGTGGTGGCTTTGTGTAGTGTTTGATACTTACAAATTAAAAAGGCATGTGTGAAGGAGAGAGGCAGATTTGCTGCCTTACTGGTGTTGGAGGAGCCATCAGTGTCTGTTCATGAAAAGTGGCTCATCCTGGGGCCTCAAGGCTGAGGCTCCATGGGTCAATGAGGCCAAGAATCTGGAAGCAGCTTTGGGTTGCCTGGATTTCCATCTGNCCCCCCCCCCCCCCCCACAAAGGCACTTTGTGTCAGCAGTATTTCCCTTTCACTGAGGTCTGTAAGGGAGCTGGGAATCCCCTGCCTCAGCACTGTGGCTGGTGGAGCGTAGAGAACTGCCTCGTCAGTTAATTAGCCCTGATAACCCTTTGGCCTTTCTTACCATCCGTGTTCAAGGATCAAGAAGTGGCCTCACTCACTCTCTGCTGGTTTTGCGCTCTCAAGTAATGTGAAGGATAAAAAGATGCCTTTGCTGTTAGAGCTGTTCCCAATCACTCATCCTGGGAGCTGCATCTCGCAGAGACAGCTCACCTAACAAATGAATGCACCTCACTGATACTGGACTCTTTGGAAAATTACTAAGGATTTTCAATTATACGTGCTCCTTTCCCTACGTTTAAAATGATATGTGCATGCATTATGGACTTAAATTAATATTTGAGCTATTAATTGGAGATTGCACTTGGCAGCAAGTTATCTTTTGTGGTGCAGTGCTCGTGTACACAGAGCTAATATGATGACTGCACTTTTAGTAGCTTATAAATAAATAAAACCGAATGAAATTCTTTGGGATCTTCTCCTACCGGGCTATCAAAGTGAATCAGGTTGATTATGGGGCCGTTTGTTGTCTGGGATTGCCCTTTACCTGAGCTTCTTTGTGCCGTCCCTGGATGCAGGAGGGAAACCTGCAGTGCATTCCAGGCGTCCAACACATGAGCAGAACTGCCCCTCTCTGCAGCATCCCCTTGATTTCTGTGCTGAGAACACAGGTTTGTGAGCTGTTCTGTGAGCTTCATTCCTTTCTCATGTTTGTGGATACATTCTCTGGAGGCATTCAAGGCCAGGCTGGATGTGGCTCTGGGCAGCCTGGTCTGGTGGTTGGTGACCCTGCACATAGCAGGAGGTTGAAACTAGATGAGCATTGTGGTCCTTTTCAACCCTGGCCATTCTATGATTCTATGATTGTGCAGTATCCATCATCTCATGTCATTACGTGGGTCATTACGTGTATTTAATATGAACTAGGACTCTACTCATTTGCAAAGCAATGTTTTGAAGGCTTATCACATAACCTGAGCTTTGTATGTGGGAAAAAAAAACCCTCTTTCACCTATGAATTACCTATGGACATTTTAAGGGATGGATGGGGTCGTTGTGTGAATGGTGAACTCAGCCTTTACAAAGCTGTTGGGGAAGTCCTTGTTCAGTTACTTTCTAACTCCTGGTGTTTGCAAACGTTGCTTCCCCATCAAAAGCAAATAAACATATTGTACAGAACACATAAGAAATGCACTTTTCATTGCAAGAAAATTAGCTGGAAAATCTGGCTGACATTTTCAATAAGTGCTCTAAATTATATCCTCTTAAACGCTTTTTTATAAGCAAAATGTGGCAGCAAATTATTAACATTGATTACTTATTATTTATTGTTCAGTAACGTATCTCCAGCTTCCATTTCAGTGTCCTCTTATGACTGTGGTTTCTACATCGTGACCCACATAGAGTCTAAGCTGTTGATTCATAACATTACGTACATGATAAGCACTTTAATGTGCACATTACTGTGTTAGGAGATGACCAAGAAATAGGCTGAATTAATCAAAACCTCTTTATTCCTCTCTGGGACCTTTCAATGTCCCCGCTGACCCCACGGGGCTGTGGGCAACCTGCTCTAGAGGGAGGTGTCCCTGCCTATAGCAGGGGGTTGGAACTGAATGATCTTAAAGGTCCATCCAACTCAAACCATTCTATGATTCGGTGGTCAAGAGGCTGAGTTCTACGAGCTCTGTCTGCCTTGTGGTCAGCCCTTGCCCTCCATGTGCCTACCTGGCTGTGGGGCAGTTGTCTGCCCCTCTGAGGGGCCATGCTAATATTTATGAGCTAACATAGACACCTCCAGGGCTGTCAGACAATACAAATGGCTGAGTTTCTTTTTATTTTTTAATAAAATGTATTGGTGACCTGCAAGATATGAGTGCCCATTGCATGGGTCAGCGGTTCTCTGTGCGCTGTGCTGTGAACCAGGGTTGTAGGAGTGCCTGTACATCGTGGCACTAGCATGATAGATCAGTATCTTATGGCTGCTTCTCTGCTTTCTCATACTGATCCCAGTTGAGCTGTTGAGATTCCAAACAGGAGCAGATGGTTTGGGGCCAGGATTGCTGGGCTGTGCTTGCATCCATCCCACACAGGAGCTGTTAACATCATAGAATCATAGAATCATTAGGGATGGAAAAGGTCACCAAGATCACCAAGTCCAATGCCAACCCATCACCACCATGCCTACTAACCACGTCCCTGAAGCACTGTCTCTGAACCACCCGTTGAGTTCCCTTTGTTTCCTGCAGCTTTGGTGGGTTCGAGGGCCCTTGTGCTCATGAGGACTGCAGTACAGAGGTTGTGGGGCAGTGAGGCTGTGCCAGGCCTAACAAAAAGGAGCAGCTTATAAATTGCTGTTTGCCATTTTTCACTTTGATCTCATATTTAAGTGTTTTGAGATTTAGAGTCCACTCAGTAGTTGAAGTGTTGCCTAGTTACCATTTTTGATATCATGGAGAAAGAATAAATAAAATGACATTTTCATATTAAATGCTGTGGCTCCAGACGTGCTCCCTGTGCATCAGACTGCCAAGTCCAAAATCCTCTTTCCAAAAAGCTCTCATTCTTATTGGGAGACTTTGAACTTCATCCTCCTAATTTGATTTCTTTAAAAATAGATATATACATATTACAGCATTGCATGGCATTGTTCTGCAGTGGGGAATCCATGACTGGGCATTTGGTTAGCAGGCCATCAGCCCCAGGAAGAAATCCTTGTGCTGCTGAGGGCACAGAGAAGTCCAGCGCTCCCTGCCATCCCTCAGCTGCTGCTCATCACTACAGGGTCCTGCTCTGCAGTGCTGTGTTTTAAGCTGCCACGGGCTCGTGCTCACTGCAGTGCATGGCAGGGCTCCACACCAAGCTGCCCCAGGAGTGCAGACAGCCATCCCTCAAGCAGCCCATAATGAGCTACCCTGAAAATGCTGAAGAGGGCCGAGAATGAGGCATGGTGTTCCTCCTTCTCCATGTTGCACACTGCTTCCTCTGCTCAGTACGCTTTGATGGGGTGCCTGAGACTGTGGGAATGCAGGAAGAACTGTTCAGAGCAGCAGCTGTGGAACAAGATAAACAGCATGAGAACCAAGGTCATCTGTAGAAGAAGAAAGAACATCTCACGGCTCTGATTGGATGAGTGCCTGCATGAATGGTTAAGGAGTGTTTGTAGAGTGCTCTGCTGATATGTAGGGGCGAATGGGAAAGCTAGAAAAAGAAAACTTGTAAAGGTATATAAGTGATGTGAGAACTTGTAATAAACGATTTGGATCGTTCACATCTGAGTCCGTGCATCAGATGCTGCATGAGACCTCCAGTCTGCTTGGGCATTCAGTCCTGACCTTTCTCTTCCATTCCTTCCTCTATAAGGAATTCACCAGTGTTGTTTTTAATGACCAGCAAGTCATTAATGATAAACAAAAGGGGCCTGGAAACGTCAGGAAATAATTAATATTCACATTTGGTTTGGTCTCATTCAGTGAGGGTGTTTGCTTGGTGAGTTCGTGCTGGGAATGATCTGCCTGCAGGCTTTCATGGGTACAGCCTCCTGTTTCTTGGATGCCCTTTCCTGGACCCTCCATATAAGAAAGCGCAGCAAGGGATCCAGAAAAAGCAGATTAAATGATGGAGTTCAGTAAGCACTTCATGATCAAGAAATATAAACCCAGGAAAATTTCAGCTGGCATTGATATTTCAGAGGAATCCCTGGAATACTGAGAGATACATAGCTCAGGAATCTGAAGTGCCTTTCAAATCGTTAACACTGAGAGATGGAGACACTGGAATACTTCATTGCGTGGTTGTGTCGTACTGTTACTGCATCACTTAAACGCTGGCAGGAGCAAGCTCTGTGTTAGCTGCTCCAGATAACTCTTAATTGACGCAGTGGCTTTCAATTGATTTTAATTTCTGCAGCAACATAAAGTTATGGGAAAGTTCCTTTGCAGCCAGGAGATATCAGTGAATCTTTCCCTAAACATTAATATGTGTATGTATGGAGAGATAAATAGTTATAGTTGGATATTTTAAAAGCTGTTTCTTTTTTTGGTTGTTCATTAATGAATCAGAATCTTTATATACATATATATTTATATGTATATATTTAATACAAGGAAATTTCCAGGCTGAAGATGTGTATTCCTAATGTAAGGTAATTTTTGCCTTAAAACACTGCAGTATCTTTCAAAGCAAGCAATGCACAGTGTGAGCTGTTCACGGGACTAGTATTTATTTAGAGTTTGGAAGGACATTAAAACAAATGCTAATTTAACATGCTGGAAGAGAGGAGTAGTTAAGCAGTCCCCAGAAACCCTTCTTTCCTGCTTCATGGTGGCACCGTGGATCATATCTAGAGCTTGGAAGGTATCATCCTGCACACCCATCAGCTGGCTGTCCACATCTGATTTCAGGCAGTGAAATCTCAGGTCAGTCTCTTGGTGGACAAGGTGCAACAAAGCCGAGTTGGAAGTCAGAGAACTGCCTTAGTTCTCCCACCACATGGAACTGAGCACCTGATGGAGCTGCGGGTATCCCTGTTCACTGCAGGGGAGTGGGACCAGATGGCCTTTAAGGGTCCCTTCCAACTGAAACTATTCTGTGATTCTATGATGGTGAAGTTCAGCCTTTCTCCTCCCAAGAAGCTGTCCCCTTGGCATTCCTGTCTCAACACTCCCTTTTTCTCTGCTTCTAGTTCAGAGATAAACATTCTCTTCTGCTACTCCAGTGCTGAATCCATTATGACAAACGTGGCCTCGTGATACTGGATTTCTCATAGACTTGGCACTGGTAACATGGACACAAGAGCTCTGCATCTCTGCAGGACCTTAGAGCTTGATGTCACGAAATCACAGAATCACAGAATGGCCCGGGCTGGAAGGGACCTCAAGGATCATGAAGCTCCATCCCCCCGCCACAGGCAGGGCCACCAACCTCCCCATTTCAGACCAGCCCAGGCTGCCCAGGGCCCCATCTAGCCTGGCCTTGAACACCTCCAGGGATGGACGGGGCATCCACAGCCTCTCTGGGCAGCTGTTCCAGCACCTCACCACTCTCATAGGAAAGAACTTCCCCCTGACATCCAATCTTAATCTTCCCTCCTTCAACTTCAAACCATTTCCCCTTGTCCTGCTGTTATCTATCCTTGTAAAGAGTTGACTCCCCTCCTGTTTATAGGCTCCCTTTAGGTACTGAAAGGCTGCAATGAGGTCCTTAGTTGTGAGCAGATAAATCAAAGTAAAGTCTGATTTCAAAATGGAAAATATAATTTGAAGATAAAAATACAAGGTGATCTTGCAGAAGGAAATTGATAAGTTCTTTAAATGTACATATCTGGTAAACACTGAAGGCAAGAGAATTTTTAATAAGTTACCCATGAAGCCACCAAGTACAGACGTATTCTCAAATCATTTTTAACTTAGATTGTTTGCTATCTTGTTATGGAAGTACTACCCTCAAAATAGTTATATCTCATTAAAGGATGAACATTCACCATATTTCATTTCTTGAAACCTCATCGCATTTTTGAGCTGTTCATTGGGGAATTTTATTGTCTCGATTCGCTTTGTTGTTGCTCAAATTATGTAAAATGGAGTAAACTCATCTTTTTCAGTTTTAAGCAACCAAACCCCAGTCGTCTCTCTGAAGATGAGACGTTCATTCTGTAGCTGTCCAAAGCACATTTTCCAGCAGCATTATAAGCTATTAAAAATAAGCTTCTACTCTGAATATTAAAACAAATTCCACTCAAGTGGCAAAAGCTGTCTTACCTACAATAAAAGCCTTTTCTGAAGATCTGGTTAATGGAAACCACATCAGTCAAGCTTAGCTGGCAAACATTATCTGCCAGCTTATCCAGCAGTTTGGGAAATTGATCCGTGAAGCTTAATTGGCTTTAGATATTTACATTCTAAATCTTCAAAGGGAAACTCTGGTTTACCTGATGGGTCGCCCATGCTTCTCTTTGATGAGCCTTGTCCTGAATGAAGATGGCTCCAGTTGAGTTCAGGATAGAACCTGCACAACACTGGGGATCTGCAAGTCTCCAAGTAAAGCAGTCATTTTGCAACCTTCACCTCAAAGTCTCATCTCCTAAGCTGGATTCTTCCTCAAAATTTTGTGAAAGGAGTTGACAGATGATTTTTTCCCCTCCCTTCCCTCCTCGTTCTTCTTCCATCCCTTAGCCAGAAGAGAAACCTATTCTTGTTCTTCCTCTTCACACTCTGCCTCCAAAGCACATGGCCTCAGCTCAGAAAATCAACAGATAACCTGACTCGTTGGTTCCTGTCCAAATGCCTGTGCTGCCCAACTCCGAGAGCGATGATGTTTATCAGAACGACGGTACCTGCTGTGACACCAGCCATTCACATCTTATAAGAAGATGCTCAGTAGTTTATAAGCAGAATGGAGTGCCTGTTGCAAGCCAAGAAATCAATTTCTCAAGCCCCGGCAGACACCAGGCCACAAGCTCTTCCTAGAACCTAGCTCAGATTTACAGCTGTTTATGAGGGTGGATGGTGATAGGACAAGGGGGAATGGTCTTAAACTGAGACAGGGGAGGTTTAGGTTAGATATTAGGAGGAAGTTTTTCACTCAGAGGGTGGTGACGCACTGGAACAGGTTGCCCAAGGAGGTTGTGGATGCCCCATCCCTGGAGGCACTCAAGGCCAGGCTGGATGTGGCTCTGGGCAGCCTGGTCTGCTGGTTGGCGACCCTGCACATAGCAGGGGGTTGGAACTGGATGAGCATTGTGGTCCTTTTCAACCCAGGCCATTCTATGATTCAGATTGAATTATTGCTTCAATTCCACCTGGCAAAGGTGATGTTAATGCAGACGACGAGCTAGGAGAAAATAAATAGCAACCGCAGTGAAAATTCATATGGATGAAAGAGAATGTGCTTAAATGAAATACTGTCTTCCAGATAGCATCGTGTAAAATCAGGAGGCAGCTTTTAACTCAATAGACAGAAAATCAGATGAGTGATTCCTATGTTAGGAAGTGCAGCTGCACACCTGATTCCCAGCAAGTTCTGATGAAAGTTGCCCTGAGGCTGCTTCTGGAATTGGAGTTCTTTTTATCATTTGTACTAAATTTTGGTCACAGTGCTAAAGCAATGCACCACTCCTCTGTTAAATGCCCCTCCTTTCTCCGTGGTACCCTAGAAAAGAATTTTGCCAATTTCCAACAGGTTGTAGGGAGAAGTAGGGAAGGTATGGGCCCACCCATTTTGTAATAGCATATAGCTACAGCAAGACGTGGTGCTATAGGAAAGGTCACTGCACTGTTACTAAAACCATCTTTCATTTTTCGTCTTCCTTTAGGAAATAGAGCTGATAGTGCAGTTATTAGAGCAAAGTCATGGTTTGGAGAGGAGAACTCACATTCGTGTACTGCCAAACACCACAAAGAGGTGGATGTGTTCCAAGAGGAACACTCTCCAGGAGAGGCCTCAACCCTGACTCCCACTCCTTACTTGGTACAGGTGAAAGCAATAAAGGTAATGAGGATCTACTGCTTAAATAGTTGGTGCCAACCCAGTGCTGGTGGGCCATTGCATGTAAGTCAGGGACAGAGCTCTCTGCTAGGAAGAGGAATTGGGACTGGTGCAAGGTTAGCACCCCATGTTATGGATTGGGCTTCTTGCCTTGCTTGTTTGCTTTCTATATATTAGGTTTCTCTCTTCTCCTGAGTGTTCTCTCCTGTGCTGAAGAGTCTAGTGGGAAGTGGTTGATCAGCTTTTGATTACTTTTTAGTAGCTGATTTCAGTAAATGCATTTTGAGGCAGAAGCCTTGAGCTGGCTACAGGCGTGATCCTAAAAAAACAATTGGTATCTTACTGAGACATTTTTAGTGTTGAACCTCTAAATGATGAAGGAACCTATCTACTTATGTTGTTGTAGTTCTGAGATGCTTTTTGTTTCTGGGGCTGCTAGTTCATATGGTTATAAATACGTTTATATTACATTATAAGCTCCTTTTTTTATATGTTGCTTGTCCAGTTATTTAAATTACAAACTCTGAAGATTATCTTTAGAGCAAATATAATCTTGATGCATCTCATTTGCTCAGCACTTGTTTTAGCACTGTGGATCCTTGTTAGAGTCATCAAATGTGACTTCAGTAAAAACTTGTGATTTGCTACGTTATCTCTTTCTTTCAGTCCTGCCCTGTTTTGTGGCACTGTACTGTGGCTTCTCAATGCTATGGGACAGAAGTCAGTAGTCTCCAGGGCAGCTACTGGTAGTTGACTTTATTCAGCTGTTGAATTTTATTATTTGAGATGACTCAAACCTCCCAAGCTGTGCATACAGCTGCTGTTGTGTTGCTGTAGACCCTCTGTGTGCAAGAGCTAGGTGAAATGATAGTTAAGTGGCATGCCTGAGTTTTTGCTTTGAATATATATAATGAGTTATGAGCTACATCATTCACCTGTTATGGTTTTCTTGGGCTAAGGCTGTGACTCATCTTAGGAACCTGGTCTATGAGCATGGAGAACTGGGGTCCTAATGAGCTTTAATACTGATTGGCATGAAATATATTGAGGTTTTGGGTAGGACTGAGAACTTTGGGCTGGTGGGCTCTACTGTCTGATCAGTAGTGTGCTTGATGTGCTAGGTAATGCTGAGGAGGCAAACATTTTCACAGTATAAAGGAGGGCTTCCAAAAAAAATCCACCTGCATCTGGAAACAAGAGCTACTCTCATATCTTCTAGTCTTGCTTCTTAGAAATAGTTTCCCAGGGAAATCTGTACCCTTTGGATACAGAGTTAATGAAAAGGTAATGCATGTATTTACCACTGTACTCTCTTACCCTGAAGGAAAGCGAAAAGGAAACAATCAGAATTGCTTCTTTCTATTTTCTTTATAACACTTCTGTTGAATGATGAAAGTTGAGTGATGAAAGGCTGTCATTGCGCTCAAGAAATTGATTTGTATTCAGTTTGGATTTATCAGATAAAAGGAGTCAGTTTTGGTTAAAATGAGCTTACTAGCTGGTCATTGATCAGATTGCATCCATGAAAAGATGAACAGCAGTGAGACAGAAGTCTTTCTTCTTTCTCTCTTCTAGGTTAGTATGCATAGATATCCATTCATGGATGATTGGAAATGACGAATTCTCAACTATTTTTATTTTGACTATTTTTTCAGTGTTCAAGGGAGACAGCTTGAATTGGGGATAAAACAGAACTTAAATGACTGGTTCCTCTGGAAAGCCCTTGCTTGAGTGTGCTGGTCTGGAGGCAGTGGAGAGATTGCTACAGGCCCTGTGCTGTGTCCTTCACAAGGAACCCATGGCAGCCCTCATTCCTGTTTTACCTGCCCAGGCTGCCCAGGGAGGTGATGGAGTCCCTGTCTGTGGAGGAGTCCAAGAGCTATGAAAATGTGGTACTGATGGACATGGTCATTGGGTATGGTGGGGATGGGTTGGGGTTGGACTTGGTGATCTGGGAGGGCTTTTTGAACCTGAATGATTCTTTGGTGCCTTTCATGCCAGGCACTCAACTTTGCCCAAGCCCTCTTTGCTCCTCTTCCCATTTTTTGGCTCTTTACCCATGCAAATGACTTTGGGGTGTAATTCCCTGCCCTGCATGCTGAATGTATAACTGGGGTGAAATGCTGGCCTGTGTTTATGGGACTCACTCGCTATGCAGTATCTGGGCTTGTGGTCATTATGTCCCTGTTTGTGGCATGGCGCTGTGTGGAATGTGCTGGTTGTGATCCTAATGTGGTCTTAGGGAGGAACTTGGAACTTAACTCTCACTCACACTTCTGTGAATGTATTTTCTGCTGTCCCATCTCTGAGGTGTGTGAAAATGATTAAAATTCTGATTACTCATATGAACAATGTGGAAAAGAACAGCTTTGGAATTAAAATTCAGAAAGAAATTGAATCCCATAACAGAGTCTGCATTTATATTCAAAATATGCTAATATGCTGTTCCATGAGGTTTTTTTAATTCAATCAGGAAATCACCTAACAATAAAAGCCTAAATATATATACAGAAGGGAAAGCAAAAGACGAAGTCAGTTGATGGTATTGATAAAGTCTAAGCCCAGGTTTAGGTAACTTGATTGATAGCTTTTTTTAATCATTATTTGCTCTTGCTTGGCATTGGCACAGTGAAAAGAACATTGTTTGTTTTTTCTCTCCTCCCTTGGTATTATCTAGAAGTTCTGAAGAAATGATCTGGTCCACACAATGCAGTCAGCTTCTAATTTAGTTTATTATGTAACTGAATGCAATTGCTAATAGAGAAATTATTACTGGCTGATTAGCCTAGTTAGCATGATAGAAGACCAATTCCAGTATAACCTCAGTTTTCATGTTTTGTTACATTGCTTGGCTGTTTGATGGGCATGGCAGGAGCTTGTTAGCTGTTTCTTACTGCACAGGCATGCAGTGTTTGGCATGGGGACAGGAGGAGGCCTTTGGAGCACAACAGGCAGTAGGAGGTGCCTGACTGCATGGATGTCACTGCGTCTTGGCTTTTCTTGCAGCAGCTGGCTGAGTCCAGATGTTTGGATATCTGTTGGCTCTTGGTTACAGCGCCTGTTAAGAACTTGTATTCATTGAAGTGTCAGGGCTTTGTCATTAGAGAGGCCCCTGTTGCTGGATGAGAGTCCCTTGTATAATTTTGCTGACAGACTTTCCCAGAGAAACCAAGCATTAGCAGCGCAGAAAAGAAGTGCGTTGCCAGATACACAGGTTGTTAATTGGCTGGTCTTGTGGGAGATAGCAGGGTTTTTGTGGAAGTAACAACTCTGGAAGCTTTTTTTAAAGCAAGGAATCTTAAGTAATTGCATCATGCAATATGCAAAGCACCTGACTGCAAGCAGAGGCTGAGGCACCTCGGGGTGGGGGCTGCAGGTCTCTGTTTGGCAGCCAGAGATTCAGCTACAGACCTGCCAATCCTTCTTAATAAGGGGGTTGAATAATTAAGTTATTTGAAGGGGCTGTTCTTCCTGGAGAAGGGAAGGCTATGGGGTGACCTCATTGCAGCCTTCCAGTACCTAAAGGGAGCCTATAAACAGGAGGGGAGTCAACTCTTTACAAGAGTAGATAACAGCAGGACAAGGGGAAATGGTTTTAAGCTGAAGGAGGGAAGATTTAGGTTGGATGTCAGGGGGTTTTTCTTTACCAAGAGAGTGGTGAGGTGCTGGAACAGCTGCCCAGAGAGGCTCTGGATGCCCCTGTCCCTGGAGGCTAGATGAGGCCCTGGGCAGCCTGATCTAGTATTAAATGTGGAGGCTGGTGGTCTTGCCCATGGCAGGGAGTTTGGAGCTTCCTGATCCTTGAAGTCTGTTCTAACTCAAGCCATTCTATGATGGATTGCAGCTCACACTGCAGTGCTGCAGGGAGATCCCAGCAAAGGGCAGTGTGGCTTCTTCCAGAAACCTGGAGCTTTTGCAGTTGTCTTTAAAGGTAATTGCTGCTTACACTTGGGAAACAAAGAATTTTTTTTTGTATGCTGAGCAGGTGCTTTTGTGCTGCTCACTGGCACTCTGGTTGTGATGTAAATGGCTCCTGTGTTGCTCTGAGCAAAAGATGGTTCTGTAAGTACAGCTTGCAAACTCTGTTCTGCCCTATCTGTTAATTCTCATTTGTGTCCTTCAGACACTTCCATTTCCCTTTGACAGCTGTGTCACATAGCCTGGCTCTTTCCAGAGTCACTCAGCTACTTCCCATATGATATAATGGCACACTTTTGGGGGACATATTCCTGCAAATCTGGAACTAGGTGTTCATTGCTTTGGCAAGGACAACTTACATAAGATGAGACCAGTTTCCAACCCTTACCCATAATTAAAACCCATCCAGGACTATATATTGACTAGAGTTCATTACATTTTTCTTCATACCAATAAATGATTCAATATCAAGGCTTTTCCAATGCTGGGAGTCATTTTTCAGGTACCAGGAGGCTTTCTTGTCTCCAGAGATGTGCACGGCCCAGTTCTGACTGGTTTTATGTTGGCTGTGCTGTGTGTGATGAAGATTAGGCAAAATTTGCTTCCTAATTTAGGGCCTACAGTGACAACTGGTAGTGTCTAAATCCTGGTGGGCTACTTATTTATATTGACTGCTGCCCCTGTGAAAGAGGGGGAAATAAGATATGAAACACATCCATCTTGATACTCCTGAAGCCTGCACTCTGCATCCTATTTATAAATCATTCTGTGCAGAAGGATGATAATCTTGCAGTATCCAAAACTAACCTGTACCTTGACCTGCCTTCTTGAACTGCAGGGAGCCCTTGGCTGGGTAGAGCTGTGTTTGCACTGGAGCGCTGCGTGTGTGTGCTCAAGAGGTTGCTTTTATGAATTGAATTACAAACAGAACATGTCTCATACCTGAGATCTTAGGACACCAGTGCTTGTGTTGGGCAAGAATGTGAACTATGCCACCTATATGAGCTCTTGAACATCTTAAGCTTCATTTTCTTAAGCTTTCATTTCACCCTCCATTTAAACTGTATGTAAGCAACCTACATTCTGCAGATCGTCTTGGGTGACTTGGCTGAGGGCACAGAGCAATCCTACCAGCATGTTTCTTTCCTTTTTTAATTTTATTTTTGATATTTCATTTCTGGCAAAGCATTTAACAGCTTCTGGACCTTCTGCAATAAATAATTCCAACCTGACACTCTTTAATTCTTTGAATATTTGCAAAGAGATTTGAAATTCCTTATGGAATGAGCATTTCCCCAAATCTGCATAGAAATTACCTGTGTTTTAAGCCAGACGTAATTTCTTTATCCAGGCTTAACAATGATCTTAATTCATGTGCCAGACTGAGTTATCTTTGTATAAATATGAGGCATGTGATGTATTTAGGAATCCCTACGGAATTTTGCACAACCTTTTTTCTTTGTTTCCTCAGAAAACAAAGCTTGAAGTTTGGTACCTTTATTTCCTCCTTCTGCATGGTCTTAAATGCAGGACTTGAAGTACTACTGTGTGGTGGAGTTGGATGTCAGTAACTGGAAAAGCATGATCAGTTGCTCTTGTTCTGTCTCAGTGTGACTATTCAGATCCAAATGTAATTCTGTGCATGCACGAAGAATTAAGGCATGTGTTTTTTTTCACTTCCCTTGTGAGTTATGTTATTACTATGCTCCAGTACTTAAAGGGAGCATATAAACAGGAAGGGGAATGGTGGTTTACGAGGGTGGATAGTGATAGGGCAAGGGGGAATGGTTGAACAGGTTGCCCAAGGAGGCTGTGGATGCCCCATCCCTGGAGGCATTCAAGGCCAGGCTGGGTGTGGCTCTGGGCAGCCTGGTCTGCTGGTTGGTGACCCTGCACATAGCAGGGGGTTGGAACTGGATGAGCGTTGTGGTCCTTTTCGACCCAGGCCATTCTATGATTTTAAAATTTGGCTCTGCCTTTGAACTTCTTGCTCAACAGTTGAGTATATAAATCTCAATCACTTTCAGTCTTGTCTTTATATGCATACATCTATAAATATGTTGCACTTCTTGCTGGCTCTGAGATGCTTGAAAATTTATATTTAACAAGTTAAGATGAATGGTGTTCTGATGTGTGATGTTTCTTTAACTCCTCCTACCTTTTCTTAAAGGTAGTGAAGCCTAATTGTTTATCCAATGCTGACAGTATTTCATCATGCCTAGCTGCTTTTTGCTCAATTTGTGCCATGGCACCTGCTTCTCCTATTGACACAGATGTAGAATTGAATGTGTGCTTGCCTGGCATATCTATGTTATGCTAAACATCCTCAGAGTTGATGAGTAGTGTTCAAGCCTGCTAGCTTGCATGGGAGCTGCAGACCTCAAGGGTCTCTACCATACTTGAACATGATTTCCATCTGGTTGTGTTGAGTTGGCATCCCTTGCTATTATAGATGCAGGTGAGGGAGTGCCATGGGTGGTGGCTTTGTGTAGTGTTTGATACTTATAAATTAAAAAGGCATGTGTGAAGGAGAGAGGCAGATTTGCTGCCTTACTGGTGTTGGAGGAGCCATCAGTGTCTGTTCATGAAAAGTGGCTCATCCTGGGGCCTCAAGGCTGAGGCTCCATGGGTCAATGAGGCCAAGAATCTGGAAGCAGCTTTGGGTTGCCTGGATTTCCATCTGGATGCTGGGTTTAGTCATCGAGGCTGAGTAAATGAACAACCAGAAGAAGATCAGAGATTGCTTTGGGTCATTCTCTGCAGTCGTGTGGACTGGACATAAGAAGGTGTATGTGTATTGACATGAGTTGTGCTTTCCTGTGTTGCTCCAGGCATGGCCCTTAGCTTCCTCTGCATCGCTACCTTGAAGCTTTGTCTGGAAAATCCTCCCACAAGTGTTAGGTGAGATCTGTGGGTAGACTTCATTCAAGTTCGACTTCTTTAAGCCTTTTGGTCAGTGTTTTCTGTCTAGGTGAGCTAGAGCCAGCATGTTGACAGGTACATGTGAAGACCTGTAGGAAATACAGGCTTTCTGAAGTGCATCTGTGAATCTCAAGACATGAATGATTACGGTTTGTTTCCCTGTTATCCTCCAGTGGCCTGGATATCCTTACAGCTTTCACAACGTCCTGTTTCAAATCCATAGTTCATATTTTTAACTGCATTCTTTTCCTTTCTGCATGAGTAAGCCGTTAGCTGTTGAAATGCTGGCTCTTTGGCTTATTTGTGAAGGAGAACAACCATTTACTGAGGCTCTGAAGGAGGGAGGATGAGCAATTCTGAGACTGGCTAAAGGCAATCGCCGGGCATGAAGCAATGCAGGTCATGACTCCAGGCAGTATTAAGTAAGTCATCAGCAGAGGGGAGAAGTAGTAGAATAGTAGAAACAGTTCAGAATGTTTCTTGGGTTGGCTTTTGAGGACAGTTGTGGAGGGAAGTGGGAAGAGTTTGGCTAAAATTCTCTTAAACTGATCAACTAGGAAAGGGTTTTGAACTGAGGTGACACTATTAGCTCAAGCAACACTCGCTAAATTTTCTCTGCTTTTACGGACTATCAAAACAATGTTTTATTTAACCTGGAGTAAGCTTCTCTCTGCCCCTCAGTGAGTGTCATTGGTTTGCCTAACAAACCAAGGAAATCAATTATTCTCGCAGTGCTGAGCACAGTGTGCTTCACTCTCTAACCAAAATCAGTAAGAGTGTTTAAACTGTGGTGAAGGTAGCATGAGGTTGTTTGTGCTAAAATGCAACATATGGTAGACAAATCCATTGAATACTGGGCAAAAAGTATTACTGCTTATGTCTAATAGCTGTGTTATCATTATATGGTTGGTTACTTTCTAAGGGATTCTAAGACTACTTCTGAAGGCAGAGCACTCCAAAACAGAGCTCTGCTTTTACAGACTAGGAATAGGAAGTTTAAATGTCTGTGCAATATTGGCAGCCTTGGAATAGATAATCATTGTGTGGTTGTCTTGTTTCTTGGGTAATGTCAATGTACAGCTGTTGGATGTGTTGGCTTTGAGAAGTGTTTGCAAACTAGGGATACTGCTGGGAGAAGATGTGACAGATTGAGCCCTAGGTAAAAGCACATAACCTTGAGCTTGAGGATCTAAGCCTTAGCAAGGGCAAAGGCTGCACTGAGCCAAAATACTGCCTTAGGCCTAAGCTGTCTCAAGTGCCAGAGCTTAAGTATGTTGAAACTTGGTGAAAAAGTCTACCTCCAGGCTAACCATCTCTTGGCTGCTGAAGGGGAGAAATAATATTTGGACAATGGCCATAATGAATGGCCTTTCTTGGCACAGAGGTCTCTGGCTTGGGGATCCCATGCTCATATGAGGCAGGAACACAGTGCTAGAGGATAGTATTATCAAACCCTGAATAGCAATTGGATTCATAAAACCAGTGGCCTTCCAGCTTGATGCTAAAGACCTAAAACAAGGGTCTTTCTCTTTAAAGTTTGTGGTTCGAGTGGGTTGGAAGCTGGGTTGGAGGCAAAATATGAACTGCTATACTGGATTCTGGAGATGCAGATTGCAATTGTAATAACTTCAGAAATGTTTTTATTGCATCCAGGACTGCAGTGGAGCCGGTTCAAGTGTCCCTGGGATGCTTCTGTTGTAATGACCATAATACTTTCCAATTTAATGTCTTGTAATTATTAGGTGTACAAACAGGACCCTTTTTGAAAAAAAGAAACAGCTAAAAGGGCAAAATGTTTGCAGGTAGAATGGATAATTTTTAAAGATACCATGTTAAGACATCTACAGCAAATGCATTTCATGTACTTAAAAAAAGAAGTCTTCAGGAATCTGTCATCTTCCTAGGCTTTCTTTATAGCCAGTAGGAGAGAGGTGCAAAGGGAAAAACTTCTGTTTCTAAAAGAAGAAATTGTCCACTGCAAGAAACACATGCATTTATAGAATCACAGAATCACAAGGTTGGAAATGACCTGCAAGATCATCTAGTCCAACCGTCCTCCCATCACCATTGCTACCACAAGCACTAAACCAGATCTCATAGCTCCTCATCCAGACGCCTCTTGAGCACTGCCAGAGACAGCGACTCCACCACCTCTCTGGGCAGCCATTCCAGTGCCTGACCACTCTCTGAGAGAAAAAGTTTTTCCTCATGTCTAACCTAAACCTCCTCTGGTACAACTTGTGGCCATTTCCTCGGGTCCTGTTTGTTGCCTGGGAGAAGAGGCCAAACCCCTCCTCATCACAGCCTCCCTTCAGGAAGCTGTAGAGTGCAATGAGGTCTGCCCTGAGCCGCCTCTTCTCCAGACTGAACAATCCCAGCTCCCTCAGCCGCTCCTCATAAGACTTGTGCTCCAGACCCCTCACCAGTTTCGTTGCCCTTCTCTGGACATGCTCCAGGGCCTCAATGTCTTTCTTGTAGTGAGGGGCCCAAAACTGAACACAGTCCTCAAGGTGCAGCCTCACCAGTGCTGAGTACAGGAGGACGATCACCTCCCTGCTCCTGCTGGCCACACTATTTCTAATGCAGGCCAGGATGCCGTTGGCACTTCTGAAGAACCACAAAGTATTTTTGGAAACTGTAAACATGCCTCAAGTTGAGCTAATGCTTATGACGCAAGATGAATTTGTGGGGATGAATAATGGCAGAGCAGAAAATGCAGCCTGATTTAGTGGGCATGGTGGTGACGTGTCAGCAGCTGGAACTGATGCTCTCAGTGGTCTTTTCCAACCTTAATGTTTCTGTGATTTTTTTTCTGTATTGCTTTCACGTGAAGGATCTCTGAGAATTTCTTGATTGGAGCATTTTTCTTTGAGAGAACACACTTTCAAAGTCAAGTGTCAATAAAACTAATTAGAGGGAGATTATGATAAACTGAACTGTTAGGTCCAGGTTACTATAATCTCCTCCAAACAAAGAAAAACTGAAATAACATTTAAATGACCTGGCCATTTAGGTGGTAGATAATTGTTCATTTAAGCTTGCGTTAGGGGGATGAATGTAAAAAGTCCTGGAGGACTTGGAATTTGCAGACCACTGAATTTCAATTCCATGACTAGTAAACCAGGTGAAAGTAGAACAGCATTGATAAGTGTTATACCAGAGGAATAATATTTGCTCAGCTTTGATTCAACTTGATTAAAGGCAATCCAAGTATTCCCTGCCAGAAGGGAGTCAGTACCTAAACTGAGATTAATTTCTTTTGAACTTAGTTTTGTTGTAGGAACTAAATGGTTTCTCATTCATAGGAAATGTGGATGACAGCATGGGGTTCCAGAATTACGGAATGCGTTTTACCTGCAGTGAAGATGCACCAACTGTTCATTCTCTGCAACACATGATGAGGTGCTAACTGCAATCAGGTGAGAACACCGGGGAATGGATGCTTAACAAACTGCCTAATCTCAAGTCCATTATACTCTCAGAAGCAACAAGATGCGGAGTGCTTCAATTAATACTGGGCTTTTTGTATAAATCTTGTGTTTTTTATTAATTTAGCAGCAGTTCCTAGCAGGTGCCTGTCAGTGGGAGCTCCAACTAAGTATGGGGTGCTCAGTCTTTGTTCAGAGGTGGATTTAACCATAGCTGGAGCCTGGATGTTAAATGAAACACCTATTATGCGTTATTCTCCCATGTCTGCAACAAGTTATCACACTTTTTTTTTTAAAGTATGTTTTTCACTCATGTAAGACTGATCTCAAATGAGTACCTTTTGCACACAGAGGACATAAATCAATTGGAGCACTGAGGTTTTTTATGCAGCAAGCACACATGTAAACACCCTCCATGTGTAGGACACGCATGCTCAAACTTCTGTTCCCGTAGCTAAAGTGTTACTGCTCAGGAGAACTGCAAATGTTTTATTTGCATTCAACAGATGTATTCATTTCCATTTCTAAAAAAGAAACAGTCTATCTCAAGGAGTGTAAACAAATCTGCTGCATAGATATATGTAAAGAATAATTGAGATGTTTTTGGGAAGTCTTATGTTACATTTGGTGCTGAAACTTAGAAATGCTTCCATTTCAAAGATGTATTTTTGTTTTCTTGTTTTTGGTGGCTTTAGTTTTTTTAATTTTTGTTTTGCAATCTTAACTTTCATGTTGCAATCTGGCATATGTGGATGTCTACACATGTCTGTTTTGATCACGTATTTTGGAGAATAAAGTGTTATATCTGACTCTGTGCTGGTGGCCAGCCTCAAGACCTGGCACTCAGGTTTACAGAGGGCTTTGGATGCATCAGACTTCCATTACAGCAATTTGTCTTCTGTCCAAATGGATCTTCATGCAGTCTTCCAAGACTGGACTGGATGCTTTGCTAGATAAGGACAATGTGCAAACTAGGACTTCTCAGCAGGAGAAAAACAAACTTGAGAAAGTCTGTTGAAGCCAACTGCATGCAGTCTGAATTTGAAGAAACTCTGAAGCCTTTGACAAACGTAGTCTGAGGCTTATATGTTCAAGCCAGGAAGACTTGTTATTTGATTGTCTGAAGAAAATTTCTGCCTTTTTCTCTAATCTGCTTTTACTGTAATCTTCTGTCTCTGTGAAAAGAAAACCGAGCTGTCTGCACCTAAACTTGATGATTTATATGTCTGAATTCAGGGAATTTCTGCTCTGAATCTTTACTTGGTAGAAATGTCTAAATGTAGTCCAGCATTAGTCGTATCAGACCAAGTGAAAAACAGTTTCTTCCATTTCTTTTCTCTTTTTCTTGGGTGACAGCAGCTCCTCCTTACTGAAGATCTCTTTGAGAGCTCTACATCTGGTGGGTAGGCACCCAGCCCTCCCCAGTTAACTTAAAGGGAGTCTGAACATTTAACTTGGCTAGGAACCACTTCCTTTTATTTTCAGTGTTTTTCATGCTTTCAAGCTGAGGCTGAATAAGGCCTTGGGCAACCTGATGAAGCTGTGGTGTCCCTGTTCATTGCAGGAGAATTCGACTAGATGGCCCTCAGAGGTCTCCTCCAGCTCTAAGGATTCTGTGATTAGGAACTGCTATAGAACTAGCCTCCCCCCCCCGTTAATCCTTCCAAACTGCATACTTGCCCTCTCTTCAGCACTGCAGAAGGAAGTATAAACAGTGGCAAAGCCTCGGTTACAAGCAGGCTTGATGAACTGTTGAATATATATATAATGATATCATGTTTTCAGATGGTTTCAAAAAGACATTGTCCTGTCTTAAATATTGTCCTGGTGGGATTAAGAAGAAAAGCAGGTGTTATCACTATTAATAGAACGATCCTAGGATATGAAAAGAAATCCTAACAAAATACTGGCTGTAACCTTATCTAAAATCGTAATCCGTGTGATCAATCAAAAAATGGGGTTAATGTGACTTGATCTGTGTAAGTGACTTCAAGGTAAGAATCTATTGGCTCCTGAAGGTGTCTTAATAGAGTGTAAAGGAAGAGAGAGAACCAATTACTGAATTGAAACAATAAGAATTCAAGAATAATGTGCTGTTTCTTTAATGTACAGATGTGCTTAACCACTATTGTGAGTGATAGCTTTTACTGATGTATTTCTAGTGCTAGTGAAAGCATCTCTGAAGTATACTTGATCCAGAACCTAGCTATTCTTCAGGCATGTATAATCTATTAAATAATAGTAGCTGGATAAAAGATAGGAGCTTTCAGTGGACTCAGTGGTCACATGTGATAGTAAAGGTATGTTCTGTGTTAAAGGAATTGCACTGGGTTAGACCTAAGATCTAAATTGCCTTCCATTGGACTGGCTGAGAGATGCACAGTAGAAACAGGGAAGTAAAGAGATTTCTACAGTAGTGTTAAGGGGGTGGATTTTAATGGGCCTATTGGGCCAGTGCTGGGTGGCAGGAGTAGGAAGTCTAGCTGTAGTCTTCTGGGTGAGATACTGGAAAGAGGCTTGGTCCACGAACAGTGTTGAAATACAATACCTGATAAATTGTCCCTCTCTATGCTGTGGTCTTAGGAAAAAGACCTGCTTTCAATGAAGGCTTGAAATTCTGTTGAACTTGCTTTCTAGGAGACAAAGGCATAATGCATCTGAATGTTTTGCTTTTTACCAGCATGTTGCTGCAGCTTGTAGCTTTCAGGTCTTATAAAGGGACTGACCGCCTTTGCACTTTTGTATTTCATTGAGTGCATTCCCAGCACATAGCAAAAACCTTGACGAGATTTTATTAAGAATCTGTGTTCTTTCTTATGATCATTTTCCTGGAAAACGTTGTTCTCCCGGAATCAAAGCTTTTAGAGAATGTTTCCAACTGCATGGAGGACATTCCTGTGATGATGGTGAAGCTAGGGATAATACCCAGCCAGTGGGAACATGCTTGCTTTGCCACTGGCAGAACCATTGACAGCATTGGATTTGGTAAGTTGCAGTGGGTTTGGGGAAAGTAATTCCTATGATTCTGTCTCAGTATATTCACTCTGGGTTCTTAAAATACAGATTAGGGTCTCAGTCTGAATTCTGTAGGTGACAAGTTTAATAACCTCTCTGTATCAACTGTAACAAAACCAATCCTATCCTGAGCACATCTCACATCGTTAAGCTTGCTCTTCTTAATGGACTGTTGGCTTCTCTTTGCAAATCTTCCTAATTTTCACAAGCCACAAGGCATGTGGCAAGCTCCTCAAGGTCCCCATGGAAGTCTTGCTGTTGCTTCTGAGCATCAGCTCTGTGTCAGCTGCCTGCTGGCTGTGCCACATTTCTCATTGCTCTGAGACCTTCTGAGAGCCAACATAAGCCTGTCCAGAGAGCTCCTGTATCATCGAGGTCTGTGTCCAGCAAAAGTCCCCCTGGAGCACTTAGGAAGGGATCTTAATTTTCTTCCTACCCTCTGAAGATGCATGGGTGGACATTGCTCCCCACCTGCAGCAAAGAAACTTGCAGAGCTTCGTGGAAAAAAAATGTGTATCAATATGAGTGCAGGAATAGTGTAATTTTAGGGTTTGAGGTTAGAGCCTGGGCTGCTGGGGGGTAAGTAATACTTGAAGGCTCATTACCCTGCCATTTTAGGAAGGAAATCTTGGATGTTTGATACAGTGAGGAATATTATCCCTAGACCCCTACTCTGTTCCCTTTATTCATATTATTTTCTCTCAAGTCCTGGTGTGCTGTGTTTCAGTGTTTGTGGCTTTTTTTAACTGAAATCTAGATGCCAGCTGTTTTGCCTGTATCATGCTTTGTTTTGCACTGCGAGAAAATACAAGGCAGATTTGTCTGTGTGTTTATCAGGTCAAGCAAACAGTTATGTAAAGGATCTGGAACTTGTGTCCCTTGAGTTTCTCCATTAACCTGCTCACCAACAGTGAGCATCTCTGTGTCACGTAGTTAGTCAGGTGGAAACTAATGTAGAAATTCAAGTGCCTTTGGGAGGGCAGCTCCTTGGAGAGCAGCTCACTACAACAGAAGGCATTAGAATGCTAGATTATGCCAGATGAAGATATGTGCTATTAACTATGGCCCCTGCTTAGCATAGGCACTATTACATGATGTTCTTTGTGTTTGTTTTTAAGTGAGTGACATACATTGCTTTTGGGGAATGACGACATGGAGACAGATACGTTAAAGCTGAGCATGACAAGATTTGGGGGGAAGAAATTTGTGACAGACAAGGGGAAAAATGACATTTGCAGATTTCACTGAAATGAAACAATCTGTGCAACCCATTTTTTTTTTTCTCCTAGCTCTTTTCCAGCCTGGCTTAACTCACAGTTCTCATAAAACTGGAGATGGACCATTTGGTTTATTGGTGATTCAAATACTAGCAGCATAGGACTGTGTTTGCCAGTCCACAAACTTCAGACATTAGGCTGTTGCTGGCCATACCAGTCTGTTGTATTATTTCTAATGGGGAGTCGCTTTGTGAAAAAGCAGCAGCTGCTCACTGAAAATGTCTTCTCTCAATACTGTCAGCAAAATGCAGCCTTTTAATCATTAAACATTTCATACTGTTAACAAAGGAAAATGTGGTGTTGACAGTAGTGCTATATCATCACCATCACTCTATTGCCTCCAGTGTTGAAGTCTTCCTTCTACCTTGTGTTGGTTTGGCAGCCATGCGAGTTCTTTGACTTCAGTAATGATGTCTTTAAGGTAATTAAAATGGAATTCGAGCCTATGTACTTTATCCTACCAGTACCTTCTCATGGAGCATGCCCTCTTTTGCATTCCTATAAATCCTCTTGTTGGCAAAAATCTCTTTGCAGTGAGATTAATTCACTGTTTAAGAAGGGACATGCGAACTGTACATGTTCTCCTAAAGGGGCTTATTAATGTAAATAAAATTTCGTGTTGAAACCTAAGGAAAATAAACTGCTTACACCTGGCTGTCAGTACCCTACTAAGGGACTGTGAACCCCAGTAGGGGTCTTGCATGCAGCTGAGGGTCTCCTGGAATGATGTGGAAACACAAAAGAATGTGTCTAGCACTGTACAAATGCAGCTTGTTGGCTTACTTTAGTCTGGGCTGTGGTAGCATTGTCCCTGAAATGGCTGTTGGCTGCACAACGTGCCTGGGGAGAGGGTGAGGCTGAAGGTAAGTTTGGTTGTGTTGATGTCGCTAAAAAGCCTGTAACTGAGAGTACAGCTCTGCTGTATGGACTTCATCTGACTTTTTACTCCAGTGCTTTGGTCAATTTGTGGAGATGTGTCCTGCTTTCCTGCTGTGCATCTTTGAGTGAGATTCAAACCAAGGCAGTAGGAGTACCCAGGTAGCATGAGCACCAGGCTCCTATTTTACCCCCTCGCCTGCTGGTGCTCTCCCTGAATGCTTGGGGTATGATAGGTCTCCCCATATATCCAACGTGAAGCCTTGTCCCATGCTTTTAAAACCTCATTGTAGTAGCCTACATTCCAGCTGCTTCTTTAACAACAGGTGTTAAAATAAAAGAATTCCAAAACACTCATCATTATTTGTGCTGTGAGGGTGCTACAAGAAGTCCAGGTAAGAGCGGTGTTGCAGAGATGGTCCTCTTTGATGTAAATCTCTACAACACTTAATGTAATACCATGGCTTGCTTCCGAGGGCAGATGCCTTCAGAGATTTAGACACAGCAGTTATTAGATTGTCCTGGATTATAAACCTTTATTTTTAGTGCTACGTCTGGAACATCTGTGGTGCATCGTGTTAGGTTATATCATCTTCTCTGCAAAAGGCAATTATCCATGCAGCCTCTTGTTGTTGCTTCTGAACGACCTAGGCTTACTAATTGTTCTGGGCAAATAAAAGGAACGGCCTTTTCAAAAGAAAGTCTGAATAAATGTGTGCTCAGTTTGGCACTAACTGAGTAGCCTAAAGCTTTTCATATCGATTTAGCAGATAATATATTCACTCATTGTCACAGCTGTGTCTAAACTTCCTGATCAAATGGATTTGTGGAGAAGTGATGATTTGTTGAAAATGGATCAGTTTTGGAGGGGGAAAAATGTTAATGGGAAACATTTCTCTGCTGAGGGATAGAGCATTGAGCAGACCAGTGGCCTCAGTGAGGCAATTAAGTAAGGGGAGGTTCAAGCCTGGTATTGCTAGATCCTACAGCCAGAGTTTGTGTTGCTGTCTGCCATGAGTGAGCTGCTGAAAGTCCTGCTGTGCTCTCTGGCTAAATGCATACTCAATTAGCTTCATTGCTTTATGTATTCATGGAAATCTAGCTTATTTGTTGGCTCTTGCTATGACTTCTGTTATTTTTCTTAGGGTTCACAGTCACAGAATGGCTGAGGCTGGCAGAGACTTCTGGGTCTGTCTGTTCCTGCTCCTGCCCCAGCAGAGATGCTCAGTAATGTGCCCAGGACAATGACCTGATGGGTTTGAATATCTCCAAGGAGGAGACTCCACAAATTCTCTGGTCCCGTTGCCAGAGTTCTGCCACTCATGCAGCACAACAGTGATTCCTGATGTTCAGAGGGAACCTCCTGTGCTTTGGTTTCATAGAATCATCACAGAATTGCCTGGGTTTGTGCCTGTTGTCTCTTGTTCCAGCACTAGGTGCCACTGAAGCTGAGCCTGGCTCTGTCCTCTTTGCACCTTCCTTTTGGGTATTTGTTACATCAATCAGGTCCCTTCTGGGCCTCCTCTTATCCAGGCTTGAATGCTATCAACTCTCCTAGCCATTACCCTGAGGAGAGATGCTTCAGTACCTTCATATTGTTGGCTCTCTCCAGTATGGCCATATCTGTTGTACCAGGGAGCCCAGAACTGGATTTTGGCAGCAGGCATTGTAGCCTGTGACTTGTTAGTCTCTTATTTGCCATTGCTTCGTGTAGACATGGTGTGAGCACTCTTCCAGCCCCCTGGAACTATAGTGATGTATCAAGATATGTTAGAAATGCACACTGATGTTTTGTGAATGGCTTGTAATTTTGCCAAGTGACTGAACCATCAAGAAGGTTTCACTGGGACCAAGTATGGGTTGTTTATACTCCTTAGCATTGAGTAAAACATAATGCTAGCAGCTTGGTTTACTACCTGTGGATCTTACCTTGCTCTAAGCCTTTGTATCATGGTTGGGGTTTGTTGCTTAGAGAATATTCATCTGTTGCTTCCTGAGGCAAGCTCCTTTGCTTTGTTCTCATCCCTCTGAGATTTTCTGTACCTTTTAATAAATATCTGTGATGGATGGTGCAAGAAAAGAAGCCTTGTTAAATCCTTAATATATTTATATATATGGGAAACTTCTTATGAGGGTAAAATGAGAGAAAAGAAATAGGTGAGACATTAAAACAAATGACAGTCAATTACTGATTCACATGTTATTCTCTACAGTCACAAATCCAGAGGGTATGAACATGCTTTTAAATTGAATATCTGGTCCAGGAAATCCCTTAATCTCTCCTGTTCATAAGTTGGGGTGGTGACTGATTCTGAATGGAAGCTGCAGTTTCTTTGAGCCTATGACTGTGTGCTCAGCTTTCCTGCCATAACCATGAGATGTATGCAGGGTATTTGTCTCTTTAGTTAAAGATGTGATTATGGATGTTACCTACCTAAGGTTTCAGAGAGAAAATGCCAACTGTTTTTTTCCAAGGTGAGTGCTGTCAGCCACCCTTGAACATGTAGTGTGTGCTTACCTGCAGATAGCTGGTTATTCAGTTCACAAATTTCACTTGAACTCTCCTGCATAGCAATGGGTTGCATGACAAGATCTCCCCTTGAGTAGGGACACCTCTTGAGGTTACACCTTTGCAGAGATCCCTTATGCTTTGATGCTGAGAGACTCCTTGCTGATACAGATCTTTGATAAGTATTTAATAGTCTGTTAAGCTTTGTGAGATTTGCTAAGGTTCAATCTTTGATTGTACATCTAATCCTTTAGATGTAAACCATTGACCAAGTCTGGGACTAGGAGTGGATTCAGCCTCATGCAGGCGGCTTCTCTCCACAGTTCAATGAGTTTTGGAAGCAAGGGGTCCACTCAACCTCATCATGCAACAGGAGATCTCCTGGATGAATGTGTTTTAACCCTACCCTCTATACAGTAAATCAAGTGTACTTAGCAACTTAACAAGATTTGAGATGGCTGGCTTTTTATGATGAATCTTTTTTAAATTACTGTATTATGTCAATAAGTTTGTTGCTGCTTCTCTCTTACAAACGAAGTGTATAATTCCACCTGTGACAGACCGAGAACAGTGCCCCAGGATAGGCTGGTGCTGTATTGGCATCACTTGCTCAATCCACGTTTTTAGAAAGTCTGTGAGAGAAAAACATAAAGCAGCTCTATAACACTCTTCTTACTAATATGCTTACAAATGTAGTGCATACGGGCTGCATTTTGATCTGCTCTTCTGCTATGATGCTGGGCCACTTCACCATAAAGGGAGAGCAAACCATTGGTGAGAATGTAAGTAGGGTCTGCACAAGGGTTTGAGTTCTAAGTTGTATTTAAATTGCAGTCAGAGAGCAGGGAAATGGAGCTCCTCATTTACCTACCCTTGGTCATCTAGCACTTAGCAGCATTGCTAAGGTGTAGTACTGCAAGGATGTGGTGCCCATGCTAACAGTCGGTGCTGTTAGATTGATAATCTAAGCGTGCCAAAATGACACGTCTTTATTTGAGGCTGGCTCTGCAGTTTCTCCCAATGAAGTAATCACAGCACTTCTAATGTAGTCATTTGATGCTGCAGTGTCATTTCTACAAGTGCAGGAAGACAATACTTCAAGGAAAAAAATAGAAGAGCGTGGTTCCCTCGTGTTCAGACTATGTGAAGGTGTATCTGCTACTTAATTTATTGAATACTCAAGGGCACCTGGCAGGATGGATGTTCCAGTCCCAGCCCATCTGAAATAACAAGCCAGGAGAAGTCTCTGCTACTGATACGAAGTGTCAGGAATGAAAAAAAGCCCATAGGAAAGAAAGCATCACTGAATGTAGGCAATATGCCAGCTTTTAACCCTATGGAGAAACTTAATTTGGTTTTTAATCAACCGGTCTTGCAGAAAGTTAGGAAGGAGGATATCAGATTGAACCCTGGTGCTTGTGGTGGGCTGAAGGACAGGGCTGCAATAAAACAATCTGTGCAAATGCCTTGGGAGTGAAAGCATAATATACTACCAGCACCTTTCCCTTTAGCACAGAAAGGCCCAAGAAATTAAAGGAGGAGGGTATTTAGCACAGCTCTGGAGCACAAAGCTCGGATGCAAAAATATTCCCTACAAGGAAAGAATTTAGGCTGATGGCTTATTGGTGCTGGCAGAAAGCCAGGCAGGTGTGACTTCTAAATTGGAGTGAGCTCTGAGATGAGCTCCTCAGCAGGAGCAGTGCAGAAAGGAATGTCAGGCAAATGGAACCATGGGGCTGACAGGCTGCAGCTCCAGCAAGAGCACGTCTCCTTTGTAGGTGCTGAAATGCCGAGGCACAGAGGAAGCTCTGACTGCAATGGAAGGTGAAATTATGGCTTGCAGATGGCGGGGAAAGAAGTGCAGTACCCAGAGTCTGACCTGCCTGCTGCACAGGAGATGAGCATTTATAAGCAGTGCAGTAAAATAAAATGGAGAAGGAGCATTCTCAAGCAGTTGGCTACCTCTAAACCTGTTATCAGCTATATATTAAGGCCAAGGGGCAGTAGCAAATGGCAGTAAGCTGCTTGCTCTGTGATGGATTATAGGGGCTGATTTCAAAACATTTTAGGAGGCAGAGCAGTGTTACGACTAATGAGACTACAGGCCTGGGGTGCTCTGAGTGGTGAAACCAGCAGAAACCAAAGTAGAATCATGAAACCATTAAGGTTGGAAAAGACCTCTAATCTCATCTAGTCCTACAAGATGCAAAGCTTGTGGCTCCTTTCTACCCTGGAAGATGATTCTGGGGTGGACAGTTCATACATTCGCCCACCCTGACACTTGAGGAACTGAAGGTTCTTCTAGTAGGCAGCAAATAGGTGCCTGCCCAACCTGGTGGGACCAACTGGGAGACCATCTGTGAGGATGAAGCAATTTGACTTCCAAATTGGGGCTGCAAAGGGGCACCAAATGGAGTGCAAGAATGAGACCCTGCTACAAGGCAGGGTCATGCGGGCCTTGCTGTGGCCCCAAGGAGCAATGGGGCAGGAGTGGTTAACTAGTGACCAGCAGCATGGGAGATTTTCCTTCCTTGCTTAAGAAGGGGAGTAGGGGATAAGGATAATAGGAGGAAAAGTGAATCAATCTGACTGCAGCAGAGCTGTGGAATAATTAAGGAATAATGTGCAGTGACCTGGTTAGTGGATTGTTTACTGCATGAATGCATGGATTTAGCTTAATGGGGAGCTCTAGGGGGAAAACCCTGAAGAACCAGAAACAGAAAATAATGACTGAAAAAATTCTTGACTTTGCTAAAACTTGAAGCTTGTTGAGAGGAGACAAAGTTTGAGGCACAGTTAATGTGGCAAGAGAGGAAGATATTGCATAGAAAGAAGGGAAATGGTAAGCCCTGGCATCCCTTGCACTGTGGGTCCTCCTGATGGGACTCATGTCACTCTGCGCAAGGAGGGACTCTTCAGGGTGTTTGGAGGGTTACTTGAGCTGTTCTACAAGCATCTCTTTGATTTTTGAGGCTTCCCCAGGCTACTGCTCTGATATGGCTGGAATTGTAAAATGGCAGGAATGGGCAAATCTGGATGCATGGAAGCATTAGGAGAAATTTTAGCTCAGAAGAGGTAAAGACTTGGAGCCTGAAACCTCCTGGGGGGATGTTCAAGGAGATGGGAGGGGATTAGAGATGGAGTTGAATCTATGAAGGAGTTTTCCTTCACTTTCTCTCTTTATGTGTGAGAGAGGAAGCATAAGAAAAATAAAGAGTAAAAGAGTGATTTGATCATGAAAATTCAGTGCTTTTCTAAAAGATACTGTTGGGAGTAGATTACGCAGGAGGAAGCTACGGGGACATAATTATCTTGGATACTTAATTAATGAGGTGGGTGGGTCTGTGCAGCCTGCAGCTGTCTTGGTAGAGTAAGGAAATGCTTGGAGGTAGGAAGAGTGAAACTTTGCTCCTTGGAGGGAAGGGGGATTTCTGTGCAGTCATATTGCTTGAGCGTAGGTAGGGTCTGAGGATGTTTTAAGTTTTGGGTATGAATTTGCAGACTTGGGAAAGTGATTTAAAGAAGATTTTTCTTCCTGTAAATCCCATGTGTTACTATGAGAGGGTTGGTAGGCTTGAGGCAAGGCTGGTGGCGTGCTGAGATGGGCATGAAAGGATGGGAGGTGGTGGTGCAATAAACACAGGTGTTTCTGGCTCCTTGCCTTTCCTTCTCTTGCTTTTTTTCTTTTTTACTTGATACTTTAATAAGTTCTGCAACATGAAGATGTGCTGCAACACAGGCTATGCAAGCAAAGCCATACTTTCTTGGGCTGTCTAATAGAGAAGTGCCTTTCAAAGCAAAGCTGGAGTCTCCATTTGTATTAGATTATGTGTAATCATAAAGGCTTTTTGCTTGAGTACCTTTCTGGTGGTCCTTTGTGATTGAAGTGAAAATCATTAACGGGGGCTTTGTGAGGCTTTTCTAAGGTTTCAGCAGCCCTGACTGCTCTGGGGACGGAAAAAGAAAGCAAATGCTCCAGCTTGTCTTCCCTGCTGCGCTAACAAGCTTCTGCAAACATGAATGTGTAGAACAGGCAGCACGCAGCTATTGCAGCCCTATGTACGAGCAGACAGACATGCTATTAAACTGCAGTTGAACAAGTCATTGTGTGTCAGCAGAGCCTCACTTGCTGCCTATGTGTAGATGTGCTCAGTTTGCAATGGGGAATGGCAGTGCCACCTGTGCAAGCTACAAGAGGTGGGAGTTGCATGGAGTGAAGTTCCCTGGCTTTGTGACCTGCAGCAATGCACGTGGGTGGCTTTAGAATCGTCAAGGTTGGAAAAGACCTCCACCATCATCATCCCCAGCACATCCTCACTGTGTCCCTCAGTGCCATGTCTCTGTGGTTCTTCTTCAGTGCCCTTGGTGGTGATGGTGTCAGCTCATCCAGCTGCAGTGATCTGCTTGTGCCTCATCTTCACCTCTGCATAGGGGGAGCTCCGAGTCCACTGATTTCTGAGGCATGGGTAGGTTATCATGGATAAAAAGCAGTTTGAGCTTGCAGGGCTGTGAAGCAAAACAGTGTATTTTGTTTTGTTGAATACGACGTGGCTTCAAGGCCATTGAGAACTTCCTGGTTATGGGACCTGCATGCAGGCAGCAGTGCCATGCAGTGTGCTTGTCTGCCTGCTGACTGTGGTTGGGGTGAATCCAGGTCCTGTGAGCACCGTGCTGCTCCTTGTGCCTAAATGCAACTGCTTGGGAATGAGGCGTGAAGGATTCTGTGTCTCTCTGTGGAAGGAGGTGGTATCTCTCTTGATGGTAAGAGCCATATGGGCACCCTTCCCATGTGCTATTGTCCCCAGCCTGGCTGGCCCCTCTGCCTCTTCTCTGTCACAAGCTGAGAAATGATATGGTAATTGTCCCTGTGTTTGAAAGACTGAAGAGCAGATGTTGTTGTTGCTATGAAATCAGTTTGTTGATGGAAAAAGAAGTGTGTGGCTGCATGTTGTGACTGGGCCTGGTAATAGTGTGTGATTACTTCTTGCAGCATCAACAGAAGCGCTTAATGAAAGAGCCTGCAAAATGACTGCTAAAATATTAGCTGCTGCTGCCTCCTTGCACTGCTGAGAATGTAGCAACATCAGAAGGGATTTGCTGGTGAGGCATAGATTGCATTGCGGAAGAGAGGGTTGCAATGGTAGTAAGGATGTTGCCATCCTGGAAGTGAATGGAGATCCATTTCTCCAAGCTGTGCAAAGGGAATGCTGCTACATTTGCATTTGTTTTGTCAACAGATCAGGAATCTGAAAGTAAAAACTTGAACTATGGATTTTCTTTTTGTTTTCTGTCATGAATGGTTTGTGTCTATTTTAGATGGTGTTCGCTGCTTGAACTTAATCAGTAGGGAAAAGATTGTGAAGATTTTTTTCATTTGTCACCATGACAAGCTGGAGAAGAGGAGCAAGCTTGGCTGCAGCAGGGGAAGGTAAGAAGGGATGGCTGATTCCTTGCCTCTGTTGTGATTACTCAGTGCTTGGTTTAAAGCAGTCCTCAGCCAGCCCAGCATGGGAAGCTCCTCACTGGTGGTGGTGGCTGCAAATGGAGATGATGACTAATTGCTGGTGGAAAGATCTCTGCTTTTCTCCATGTCGTTGGCTTTGCTGGGAGCACCATTAATGCTCTGCAGCTGGCCCCGCTCCAACGGTTGCACCAACTGCAACAGCTCTTCTCTCGTCACAACTCCATTTTCCACATATTCTAGGGTGATAACAACCTGGTTTCATGCTTGCAGCTCTACCAAAAAGGCAGCGTGAGGCTGCTGTGCAGCGCTGTGCACCAGCCCGTGCTGTTGCGTCAACATCCACAAGCTATTCCCGGCCCTATGGATGTCATTCGTCCTGGCTGACATCAGCGATGGGCAGCAAGTGCTTGGTCTCCTCTCAGGCTCTCCCTGGAGGTACATCCAGTGACTCACGCTCTCCCAAAATAAGTCCTCGCCAGGTGCCTGCAGGCAGTGATTCATTTCACCTCTCCTTCATCATCTGCTTTCAGGAGAGCTGACGCGACAGGCTCAGCCCAGGCGTCAAACTTCCCGATGGCTGGAGAGAGAGGAGATGAGTTTTGCTCTCCCTACTGCCAAGGACGCAGTGGTTGTTTGCTGTGTATTTGCTAGTGAAGGTAAGGCTTTATAGTTTGCCAGCTGCTTTTCTCCTTTTTAGGCAAAATGCTGGGTTTCTAGGGCCAGGTTGGTGAAGATGTCTGAGCCATGCGTTGCACTGAAAGGAGGTTGACTCCAGTAGAACTGCCTTGTTTCTTCCCATACCTCTTCTAGCTTTCCTGTATGCTTCTGCTCTGTCCCAAGTGGACTTGGCCTTGTTAGGATTGATCCAGCTCTTTTGATTATGCAGTGTAGAATGATTAGGGCCCACACACTTCTAGCCTGGAGAAGAGAAGGCTCACTGCAGCCTTCCAGTACAAAGGGAGCCTATAAACAGGAGGGGAGTCAACTCTTTACAAGGGTAGATAACAGCAGGACAAGGGGAAATGGTTTGAAGTTGAGGGAGGGAAGATTGAGGTTGGATGTCAGGGGGAAGTTCTTTACTGTGAGAGTGGTGAGGTGCTGGAACAGCTGCCCAGAGAGGCTGTGGATGCCCCGTCCATCCCTGGAGGTGTTCAAGGCCAGGTTGGATGGGGCACTGGGCAGCCTGGTCTGATATGAAATGTGGAGGTTGGTGGCCCTGCCTGTGGTGGGAGGTTGAAGTTTAATGATCCTTGAGGTCCCGTCCAACCTGGGCCATTCTGTATGTGTGAGATCCTGGATGCTGTCCATCAAAGCTGAGTAAAGCTGCTGGCAGGGAAAAAGCAGAATTTGCTCACGTATTTTATCTGTAATCAGCACTGCCATGTTTTCAATGGGCTAATCTTCAAGGAAAAAAAGAATCACTAAATTTCAGATAAAGATTATTATTTACAGATAAGTGATGACAGAAGGTATAAGAACTTGTTTGGGCTCTCAACTCCAACTCCTTAAAATCCAATCCTGCTTTATCTTACCCATGCTGTATTACTGTAGTTGGGCAGCAAGTTGAACTGCTATTGAATTTCTTCCCGTGGAAGCACCAGGGAAAAGTTTTCCTTTGTTGACATGTTGCCTTGTCTTTTTAGTTTTGCTCAGATAGGCCGTGAGAGTTCAGCCTTTCATTTGGTTTAGATAGGTTTGGGACTTTGGTATTGAGTTGGCATTGCCTGGTGGTTATGATGTAAAACCAGGGGTTAATTCCTGTTGACTTTGACTAGCACCAGTTGAACAACTAAGCACATACAGGAAACATCCTTGTCTGCAGAAACATTTTAAGAGACTTGTGAAAAGCTGCAGAAAAGTAACCTCTTTGCTTAATAATGCAGTAGTTTTAAATAAGACATCAAGCTCTGCGTTTCTCCAGGTGGCAGATTTACAATCCTACGTCCCTGTGTGCAAAAAAGCAATTGTGTGCCCAAACCAGATAATAAAATACTTAAATTGCCTGGCTGCCTTGCCAGTGCTTTTTTTAAGGCCATATTTAGATTAGTAGGAAATCTACCAGTGAATATGTATATATATTTCCCTTATGAAACCTGTATGTAAATATAGTACTAGAGCCCTGCACTTTTAGCAGCCAGTGGGAGAACACAGACCCAACTCCATTTCAGTCACGAGTGGCTCCCTGTAAAGTTACAGGTGCTTTCTCCTTCCCTTTCAAGCAGGCTTTATGTTTCCTGGCACTGGTGTGTGATGCATGCTTCATGTGTCAAGCTGTGTAAGAAACCCAGAGAAGCAGTGCATTTTGTTCCTGTCCATCTGCGTGCCTCCTCCCTTTCTGCTGCTGTTTGTTGTTTCATTTTTTACATAGATCGTGTTGTTTGGTCTTTCTTTTTTCCTCGTTATTGAAGGAATCATCCAGCAAAGAGCAGAACACACTCAAATAGCCTCAAAGAAGCAGCATTTGAATTCTAGTCACAAAGAAGTCATTACTTGGCTGCTCTGTCCATTTGTCATTATATGGAATGCACCCTGGCTCATCTGTAAAGCTGCAGAAGTCCATCTGGCTATAGTTGTTTTATTCCTATATTGGTCTCTGGTTGTAGGTCTTTATTATGTTCTTTTAAGACAATTGCAGTGTAGGTACCTGAGGCAGGAGAAGGAGAATCTATGGGTGCATCTTCCTTGTAATTTTCAGTAGGGGGCATTTAATTCATTGGGGAGGTAGAAAGATGATGATAAAAGAACTCCTCCCCATTGCACGTCTTGGGCAAAAGTTGAACCTCTGTGATCATAGAACCCCTTGAGATGGGATGCTGACCCGTGTACGTGCAGTGTGAGGGAAAGGAAGAGCTGAGGACCTGTAGAGATGGTTCACATTTTGAGTTTGCATTTATCTGTGGCAAATAAGCAGAGCTGTAAGGGTCAGCACTGTGGATGGGCGGTAGGTGAGAGCCTGTCCATTGACACTAAGAGGCTGTGCTTGCTGTGAGCAATGGGAAGATGGTTGGTTTTGCAGTACATTCCATAGCACCTTTGTATTCACACATTTGCTGTTGCACATGGCGTTTTACAACTTAGAAGAGGGCTGCTGAATAAAATAAGAGCCATATTGGCCATGTTAACAGCTATCAAGCAGGACTCATTATGAACTTCTATGAAAAATTTATTGCTCCTTTTCATTTTTCAAAACGTCTTAGTCTTTCCCCAGTAATCAAAGAACACTAAAGCTTTCATTGCACAGAATTTGGGAAAGCACTGTTGCGTTTCTGTTAAACAGGTGCATCTGCTGACAGTATTGGGGGTGGAGTGGAAGCGTCCACATATGTCTGCATAAATGCACGGTAAATAGGAAGATTACAGTTATCTTAGATGTTGATTTGTGATATAATCCTTTGATAGGATGTGAAAAACTCTGTAAAAAGACTTTGCAAGTTGAAATAGCAGTGTAATGTGTCATTTAGCACTCCAGCAACATTTGGTAATTTATTTCATACTCTTTCTCTCTAGATTCACTACGGCTTGTGATAAAAACAGGAATGAAACCCTTAAAGGTCCCATTTTCTTCATCACTGTTCAGTAAACTGCTGCATATTACGTGCACTTTTTGCATATTTCCATCAACAATTTTCAGCTCGTAAGAGCACTTTGGCAGATGTTGGGTGCTGAAGGACTGGCTACAGCTTCCAACCTGTTGCCCAGGACCATCTCTGCTCTTGCAGTGAAATACACCTGTGACAGTTCTTTGGCATTGATTCTGACTGTGTCAAGTTGGCTGTGTTACTGTACTGCTTTAACTCCCTGAAACAGAGTGGATGCATGTAGGTGGCTTGTCGGAAATGGCCTTGGGAATTGTTGGAAAGGCTGATAAATGGTCTTGCAAGACTGTGCAAGTCACGATGGGATGATATTGCTTCTGCTCCTCTTGTGACTTCCCTCCTAGAAAGAGCTCTCAGGTGCTGTCCTTGCCCACATGCATGTGTGTCTCTTGGTGCAGGATCTGCATCATTCCCCTTCCCATATGTTTTCCCTTCCCTGAACAGGAGCGGAGTCACTCCTTGTGCAAGTGTATGGGGAGAAAGCTGTCCCTTCTGCTCCTGGTAATGGGCTCAGGTGGTTCCCCAGTGCTCAGGAGAAAGGGCTGCTTTACCCTGTGTGTTCACTGTGGTGCAGGAATTGCTTTTTAATGAACAAAGGGGAAGGAAAATGAGAATCTATTCTGACATTTGTAGGCAATGAGATAGGGATCCTAGAAAGAACCCAATAGAGGTAGAGAAAATGGCATAATAGTGGCTGGGATTGCTCATAAATACTGCTGGAGCTTGGCAGAGGGCTAGGACCAAGTGCTCAACTTGGTCCTTCAACTTCTTTCTTGCTGTTAGGTGAAAAAATAGTTAAATGTTAGGAAATTAAGGAGTGTTTTACTGAGATATAGCATTACCTTATTGCCTCATTCCAACTTTCTGGTTCGATTCTTACTTGGGATGATGGGACAAGAAGTTAGCTATGACTGTGAAATCCTTATATCATTATAACACAGCGATTAACCAGGTGGATGTCATAGAGCTGGGACCTGGATCACCCTTTTCTCCTCTTTTCTACTCATGCTCACTTCCCAAAAAGGTTTCAACTTTTCCATGGCCCAATTGGCTTTTTTTTTCTTACCAATTAATCTTCTGGCATATTTGCCTCTATCCTTTGTCTTTCTACTCTTTTTCTTCATGCTGCCCCCTTTGGCATTCTTTGTTTAAACAAAGTGTAGGGACTTCCCAGCTCCCCCTAGAGCACGCATTTCGCTGAGCAACATGTTTGAGATGAACACTGGTGAATGCCCCTGGGAGCCAAATCTCACAGCATCCCCTGGCACTGAGGAGTGCTGACAGGGCAGCAAAGACACAGCAGTGACAGAAAACCCTGTGTGTCATGGTGCAGCCTGGTGGATCACTACCTCTGACGCTCCATATAACACTTCTCAAACTTCATCCGTATCAGACCTTCAGCAATTCTACTATGCTTGCTAGGGAAAACAAACAAATGAACAACAAAAACAACAACAATGCTGGACATGAGCCAGCAGTGTGTGCTTGCAGCCCGGAAGACCAACTCTGTTCTGGGCTGCAATTAAAAAAGGGTGGCCAGCAGGGAGAGGGAGGTGATTGTCCCCCTCTACTCAGCTCTTGTGAGGCCCCATCTGCAGTGCTGCATCCAGGCCTGGGGCCCCCAGTACAGGAAAGATGCTGAGCTCTTAGAATAAGTCCAGAGGAGGGCCACTAAGATGATCAGAGGGCTGGAGCACCTCTCCTATGAGGAAAGGTTGAGGGAACTGGGATTGTTTAGCTTGGAAATGAGAAGGCTCTGGGGAGACCTCATTGTGGCCTTCCATTACTTGAAGGGAGCATATAAACTGGAGGGGGAACGGCTGTTTGTGAGGGTGGATGGTGATAGGACAAGGGGGAATGGTTTTAAACTGAGACAGGGGAGGTTGAGGTTGGATCTTAGGAGGAAGTTTTTCACCCAGAGGGTGGTGACACACTGGAACAGGTTGCCCAAGGAGGCTGTGGATGCCCCATCCCTGGAGGCATTCAAGGCCAGGCTGGATGTGGCTCTGGGCAGCCTGGTCTGGTGGTTGGCGACCCTGCACATAGCAGGGGGGTGGAACTGGATGAGCATTGTGGTCCTTTTCAACCCAGGCCATTCTATGGCTCTATGACAAACAAATGTAGAAGAAACACAACAAAATATTTAGAGGATGCTAAAAATGATTTAGTTTTCATTTTAAATAGTATCAGCATTCTTTTATCCCAGCGGTCGATATACTTTATTTGTGTGGTCCATGGAGCCTAAAGCGTTGTTGGGCAACAAGCTGAGCACTGTCAGAGTCCAGCAAAACATCTGCCAGTGCTTCAGCACTGAGCTTGGTAGTGACCCTTTTTCTTTAGTCATATGAAGAGGTCTGCTCACATTTGTGTGTGTTTCACTGTGTTTCTGGAGTGGATTGTTAAAGCAGTCTTGCTCGAGGTATTTGAATGCTAGAGGAGGTGATGGCACTGTTGAGGAGTTGTCCCACTGCAAGCTGGCATCTCCTTGCAGAAGGAGGAATGTGAAGGCTCCTGGAGGAACTTCTCACACATACAGGTAGCACTTGGCCATCTCTTCCCGCTGCTGGAAAGCAGCGTATGAACTGTGGGTTTGGTGCTGACACGGGCACAGAGGTGAAGAGCCTGTGACCCTCCTTGTAGTTCTTCCTTTTGATCGCCTTGCCCTTGCAGAGGAGCAAGTCCTGCTTTGCTGTGCAAGAACAGGCACAGCTGCCCTGGAGGAGATGGCTGGAGAGCTCTGCCTCACCTCTATGCCCTCTTTCTGGTAATGTTTTTTACTGGTGTCATGAACCCATCCTATGACCAGGTTGAGGAGCCAGAAGCAGAGCCCCATCCCCTCTAGAGCAGGAAACCTTTTCTTTGTTGTTCTTGGTGGTGTACTCCCTTGAAGGGCTCTGCTTGGATACAGCAGAATCTGGCCTAGTGGCTGCCTTGGTAGTGTTCTTTGAGAACAGATTCAAATACCCAAACAGTGAGCCAAGAGCCAGGAGCACTCAAAGATATGGCATCAGCTGCCTGGACTTTGAATTAGACAGCAAAAGTATTTTTCAGTATCTGTAGGTTATACTGAGGCACTCTTCTCCTTTAACCTGAACTCAGCATGTGGAACTGCTGTGCATATTTCTTGCTCCAGATGCACTGTAACCACATGGGCATCTGCTTGCGAAAGTAGTTCACGTGCCTACAAAATATATATGGTTTCAGCAGTTGAAGCTTAAGAAAAAAATATCCAGCAAAACCTATAACAATATGTTTATGAGGAAGGTAGAGTCCTCAGCATCCCTTTAATGTTAATAAACAATATTGTAGCTCTGTATACTTATTGGTGTGCAGGGCTACTGCGACCAGGAACATAAGGCCATGTTTCCCTAAGCGTGGTGCTGAACAAATATGACTTTCAGATTTGGAGAGAACGTTTTCCTTGTTGAAGGAACAGATTTATTGTTCTTTGGAAGGAAAATTGGACTTCGCTGGTTAGCTTTGTGTTCATCTGCTGTTATGGCTGTGTTCATATACAGCAGACAGTACCGCCCTGTGATTTAGTTGGCTGTAAGGGAAACAGAGCAGCCCTGTTCTGTCCAGGGGTGTCACGGTGGATGTGGTCTGTGCTTGCTGTTCCTCCTTCCTCCCCCACTCACCTGGCTCCTGTCAGCAGCCTTTTCATTGCTCCTATTGCAGACATCCCTAGTTAGGCTGTTGGAGAACAGATGAAATGCCCCCATGGCATTTCATGCAGAGATTAAAATCCTCCCTTGACGATCCCACTCAGTGCTGCCCTGCCAGCTGCTGAAATGCCCTTTTCTGTGCCGCTTGCAGCACTCTGGATGTGATCTCTCAGGGTCTGTTCTCGCTTTTTCCAGCATAATCCCTCAGACTGTGGGCAAGAAGATGAATGATGCTTTCCAGGTCTGTTAAGGCTCAACTGCTGTTTGCTCTTGCAATGTAAGATCCAAAGGCTCTGCTTGGGGTGATGGGCTAAAGCAGATATAAGGCTCCCTTGAGCTCTGCTGGACCAAAGGCATTGATGATCCAGATAAGGTTAAAAGGCTCCTCTGTGCTCCTGCCCAGGGCTGCATGCTGTACCCGTGCGGATGGGCTCTGTCTGAGGTTGCTGTCCTTGGAACCTGTAGCATCTTGCGTTGCTTTAGAGATGACAGACCTCAAAGAAAACTGCTAGAAGCCAGGTTTTCTGTTGGAAGAACCCCTGCAAAGCATCCAGGCTTTCTCCTTGTTTGTCTGCACTGCTTTTAGTGCCTCAACTAGTTCAGAAGCTTCCCATTTCCTAACCTTACTACAGAATAAAAGGAAACATTCTGTAAAGTGGTTTTCCAAACCTTTTATCTTGGATTCAGGTGAGCTGTTAAACTTTCAGACGAGGGGAAACTGTGAAAGCAGGCATTACGTATGCCAATAAAAAATAGGACACACTTCAAATGGGAAGGGTATTTACTTTCAGATGCTGGAGGAATTCCTCTGAAGATTGGAATATTGTTAGATACTTCATGATTCCTTCACCAGGAAGTATCTGCCCACATGCAGAGCAAACTTGTAGCGTTGCATTTGGTGATCAGATCCCAGAGAAGTCCTCCAAGGATGACTGACTTCATCTTCAGACCCCACTTCAGCGCCAGGAATGGTTGTGTTGGCAGCAGCACCCACGTTTGCCTCGTCCTCAGCCTTGTCTTGGAGGTGCCATCAGATGAGAGCTGCTACCTTGGGCTGATTGGTCCATCAGCATCTGATGGAAGTGGTACTCCTTCATCATAAAACAAAAGGAGAGTGAGCCCTGTCCCAAAACTCCTGCCTCTGTGCCCCCAAATCTCGAGGCAGACAGGACTGTACTAACCTCCCAGCAATGGAAAAGACTTAGAACAGACCTAAATTCTTGAGCTAGCTACTGCATTTGAAATCTTAGTGTTTGTGTATTTTTTTAAAAAGATCCCTTTCCCTAACTTTGTATTTTGGTTTCAGATGACCCCTCATATCAGGAGGACTCATATTTCACAGATTGAGTAAGCTGCTGAATCAGAGGGAGGAACTGCTGAGTTACCAGATCACTACCAGTCCATTTGGAAATGTCTGCAGAAAAAATATCCTTGCAATCTTATTTAGTGACCTTTAGTTGTAGTGGCTATCTGGGACCAAATACAGGGCATGTGCATCCTTCCTTGGGACTGTAAGCATTACTCATAAAGTCACTGCCAAGTTTTTTTTAATAGAAATCATGTTCACGTGTGCTTTTGGCCATTGTGACTTGCTATCATTAATTTACAGAAAACACATTGAAGTTGCAAGGGAAGATTTGAGTGGTGGAAGAACACACTATATGATCTTTGCCTAATGAAAGCTTTACGCCATCAGGAAGTGAAAGAGCAACAGCCAGCTGCAGACAGCAGTGATCTGGAGCTCGTTCAGAGCTGTGAGCTGCTGTTGCAGTCACTCATGTTGCCTGGGGATGCGTGGATGAAAATCCAACTCAAAGACTGTGAACTCTGTGTCCTCAGTAAGGAAAGGAAAGAGTGTTAGTAGCAATGTGTAGGAATTAAGCAGTGTTTGCTTCAGTCTGCAGCTCCTTCTCTAAGACTCTCTAAGTATAACTTTAGGAGAGATTATGCTTTTAAGTGGAGGTCTGTCTTTGGGGCATCTTTTTCCCTAAGTTCTCAGTGAATCCTGTCTTAGTGAAACATTGCTGAAGATAAAACCAATTTACAGAGGAGAAAAGGTTTCCATTTAAGAGCTGGAGAATCCTGTTTGGTGGCAGGTAATCTTCTCTAAAGCTTCCTGAAACCAATGGGAACATTTTAAGCCAGTTACTTACCAGAGGACACACAGGTTGTCTTGAAGCAGACAAATCAATGGCTATCGAGAATGCTAAAGCTGAAAGAAATCCCACTGTTGCCCTCTGTTTCCCAAAGCTGGCTCCCGTGCTTTCTCCAGCAGGGCATTCTGTAGCACTGGAACATTGCGATGTTACCTGGAAGCTCCACTGGAAGGTACTTGGGAGCCATGGTCTACCCCAAGCTGCTGGCAGGCCTTGGGTGACCAGAGCGCTTCCAGGAGTGACTGTGGCTGCTTCTTGCCACCAAGAGCAGAGCCAGCAAGCCTGGTGTTTCTAGTGCTTTCATAGAATCACAGAATAGATCAGTTGGAAGGGATCTCAAAGCCCCCCAGCCCAACTCCTGCTGTGGGCTGGGTGCTCCCCACCAGCTCTGACTGCCCAGGGCCCATCCATGGCCTCGGGAACCTCCAGGGATGGGGCACCCACAGCTCTGGGCAGAAAAGCCAAGACCTCTGTCCCCTAAATAAAGAATTTCCCCCTAACATCTAAATTAAATCTCTCCTCTTCTAGTTTAAAACTGTTACCCCTCATCCTATCTCTGTCAGACCGTGTAAAAAGTCAATTTCCATCTTGCAATGTTTGAGCTTCTTTTGAATCCTTTGATAGTTTTCTAGGGGATCGTGAAGTAGTTTCTGAAATAACTTGCTCAGGAAATCGTCTCCAGCAGTTTGGAAGTATTGCCTGCTTGGACTTCAGCAGCCCATTAAAATGATCCTAGGGACATATACAAGTCTATTTGGGTGAGATTTGACAGCTTCATCATGCCGCAGCTGTAAGGATGGAGGAACTTGAAGAGTTTTATCCCCTTGATGCCGTGTTGCTGTTTGCTTGCTGCTGGCCTAATTGTTGCTTGCTTGCATTGTGTAAGCATTGTGGGTGAATTGTGATAAAACCTGAAACTTGAGAATGGAGGGAAGTGTGTTTACTCAGATCAGGTGCATTATATTGTCTGTTCTCTCCCTCACTTCCTGAAAGGAAGAAAATCACCAGGCTGCCATGCTTGGATACGCTTGAAATTAGCTTCTGTCATCCTTTTCTCCTGCTCAACATCTCTGTGAATTTATCTTGCCAGCCTCTCAGCTCCCTGAGCAAAAAGTCCTTTTAATCCATACGCAGCACATTTCTAATTGCCCCTATTTCTTTATTTCTTTACTTATTTTTGGCAGGGATTTCTTGGAACACCCTTAAAGTTAGCATTCAAGCTATTTATTTCATTTGCTGGGATGCTGAGTTAATTTCATCAGAATTTCTTAGGCGTCAAAATCCTGTTTTAAATGAGTCCAGAGAACCCTCCCACTTTTATGTCTTGCAGCACTCTTTTGAAATGTAATTAAATCTTAAAGAGTTCGTAACTTAAGAGCCAATAAAGAAGTCACCGTCCTTTCTTTTTAATGAGTGCTGGAGAAGCGTCTCTTGTCTTTCCGAGGCTGGTGAGGAAGAAGCTGCAGTACTGCCAGATAACTGATTTCCCAGTTTAGTATTAATTTTTCACTTAAATCACTTAAATGACTTCTCACATTAATAATGAGTACTGCCATCAAATGACCTTGCTGTGCTGTACTGAGCCATCTTTTCTGTTTGGATAATGTATCAGATAGCTGCTGTGCGTGTCTCTTGTGGGTTGCCTCCAAGAGTTCAGGTTTACACTACTGTAAGAAAACAAGAGCTAGAAGGAGTAAGCCTTCCTTGGGGGATGTTTCCCTATCCTCACTGTTCAAAAATTGCGCAGATGTAGAATGTTCATGCAGAGGCTTTCTTGTTTGTTTTTCAAGATGCTCAGCTCCTTTAGATAGTTTCACATTTCCCATAGGGGATGGGGAAGGCTTGCTTCATGGTTCTCCCAATGGCTGAAGTAACCCTTCCTTCTGCTTCTCTTGACCCCCTATGGGGTCTGAAGCATTGGGTTTTGATCGTGTTTAGTTTAAACTGTTGTCTTGTAGAAGACACTGATGTAAGAAGTATGCTCATCTTTGTGGACTGATTCTTGCCCAAATAGTCACATTTTTCCAGTTTACATTTATTATTTGGCACGGAAGAGTTTTATTAAAATTATAAAAAGCAGTTATTTGAAGATCAAGTCATTGTGTACACACTTTCTAATATATATAGCATAAAAAGAACAATTAAGGAACTCAGATTATAAAAGCTGCTTCAGAAACTGTATAAATACATTTAGTTTTCTTCTATGGGGAACAATGTCATCTTCTTTGGCACTTGAAGCATTTCCTAAGGTAAGAGCAGAAAATTCCAGAAAGTTTTCATTAGTTTGACTTCAATGTAACAAAGTAAGTAAAGGGAAACGTCTCCTCCTAAATCCCATGCATGGGTGGAAGAGTTGTGGGTATAAAATTCTCTAAAATGCAGTTTTTTCTGCATCGGTTCACTTTTCTACCTTCTTCAGCACTTCTGTCTACACGGACTGTATGCAAGTCTTTTTGTGCACAGTTACCTTCCATGTGGAAAACAGAACTTACTTGAAAGAAGATTTATAGATGACTTTTTGGGTCCTGCGCATTTTTAAGATGCTTAGCTGGGTGTCAGCAATGTGAAAACTGCTGGATGGATCCCTTATTCTCTGAATGAATATTCCACTGTATTTATAACGAGAAGGAAATGCATTTATACTGTTCATACCTGGTGGAACAGCACAAGGAATATTTTCTTTCCATCTATCTTCTATATTTTATCTGCTATTTTCTTCCAGCTTCTAACTTGTAGTAGAAGGTAGACACAAGATCATGTGATCCTGTCAGTATGAGAAACTAAAAGCTTGAATTAATCCCTAATTGATCTGAAGGTTGTGATGATTATAGCTGTTTTTCTATGGGCTTCTAACCAGGAAAAAGCGACTACTTGAGGCAAACTCCCACCCAGGATTCTTTTCCATACTCATTAAATGGCGTGTTGTATCCGTTCTTAATGAGAATTAAGTACGCTTTCGTGGTAACTCTTAGCAAGCTGGACAGTGTGAGACTGGTGCTGAGGTGTCACCAAAATCTATGTCTAATGCAGTGCAAGCCCTTAGGTGGACCTGGTTCCTTACAGAAGCAGCTGAGTGCCAGCTTATCACAGGTGGAAAGCTACACAGATGGCAGTGCAGCAGCAAATGCCAAACAACATCTGATGTTTGGAGTAATTCAGGTAACCTTCTGATTGCTGTAGATATCTTCAGCTGAAGACAAGTTAATAAATAGCGAGGTAATTTCTGCCTAGAGGAGCTGGTGCTGGATTGGGCTGCCAGTCAGGTGGTATGCCTGGATATGTCACATCACTGGTTTTGCAGCAAGGAAGCGGGCTGGGTGGAAGCTCCTGGCTTACACTGCCTGCTGCCATCTCCACAGCATGGCCAGGTTATAGGATAAGGCATCAGTTAACGAATCACTGTAATTGATGTGCAGGTACATCTTTGTTGGGGCACTCCTGCCACTGGACTTGCTGATCCATGGCTGCATTTTGCTGTGGTTGCTGTGGTGCTGTATGTTTTGCTCACCTGGCGGTGCAGAGTCAATGAGATCAGCTGGCATTGATCTGTGCAAGGAGGAAAAACTTGGTAGAATCATAGAATCATTCAGGTTGGAAAAGACCTCCAAGATCCCCAAGTCCAACCCCACCATGCCCAGTGACCATGTCTCTCAATGCTACATCTCCACAGCTCTTGAGTACCTCCAGGGATGGGGACTCCACCGCTTCCCCATGGTCTGCAATTGGCTTTGGAACATCTCTACAGGAGGGTCAGACTGACCTCCAGCTCAGTAATTTGTGTATGGAAGACTGGTGAGATGCTCCCTCTCTCTCCCCCCCCTTTTTGATGATTCTGGGCTCAAACACGTGAAACGAATAGTCTGTATTTAACTGCTATTTTGCTGAGATCCATATCCAAACAGGAGTCATCAAATATCTGTGCAAATTCAGCTCTCATCTTTCACTCCTGAGAACAAAGTGTCTGGAGTGGGACAGAGAGTAATGGCATCAGTCCTATTCCAAAATTAATTATACAGAATGCGTTTTGTCTCCAGGAGACAAAGGCTCTAATTGTGCTGTGTGGAGGTCTGACATTTCCCCTTTTCCAGGGCTTTTGCAAAAGTGGTTTTTGTATGATGAAACCACGCTTAGAGCACGGAGTAGCAGATGGGGACACAGCGGCGTCACACTGGTCCCCCCCCATTGCCTTCATCCCTGCCTGGAGGGGATCAGTGAGCAGCAGGGGGGATGGTGGCACAATGGCAATGCCAAAAGATAATGACCACCAAAAACAGAGAGAGGGAACTGTTTCCATATTTATCATGGAAACAGCCATCCTACGTCTGTATGTTTGTGATGTGACGATGCAATAGAATGACACAATGTGATACTGAATTGCTGCTTTGATTTTAAAATGCAACACTTGAAAAAAGATGTCCCCCTGTCCTGCTACCTAACAAAAAGTACAAGCTGTTATTACTGTTAAAAACACATAATGAGTTTGCAGCTCTTTGAAGAAGCTATTTAAATTATTTCAAGGTCCTTTTTACCTCTGAGTGGGAACTTGGAAAATACAAATGCAGATGAGCTGTGCAGAGGGAAAACTTGAGTCACTTGAAGAATCCTGCTAACGTCCCCTAAACTTGTAGATGTTATTTCAAAGGAAATGCCCCCAAAACATGCTAACAAACAAGAATTAGACATAATCAGCTGTTTTAATGCCCCTAGGAGCTGAAACTAAAGTTCCGTACAGCGATTAATTATGATTATTGCAATACCTGCATTTTTTAAACTCAATAACCTGCAATCAGTTATCCACTAACACTGCAGGCAGGCTGAATAATTCAGCCCTATCTTTCTTTTAATGTTGGAAGTCTTTTGAAATGGACTGATTCTTATCTTCTGCTACAGTCATTAAGGTGTCATTTAAAACCCACACAGTCTTTATGACGGCTTTATGCCTCCCAAAGGATTAAACTGTGAAAAGATAAATGCATTCCTTAAGTTTTTAGCAATGAATTCCGTATCAAAGGGAAGCAGCAGATGGGAATCATAGAGACTAAAACCCTTCGTTCGTTCATATCTGGGAGAAGCTCAGTTTGGGTCAGGGAACACTCGGTATTATTCACATTACTAGGATCTGTCTGCATGGCTGCTGGAGACTCAGCCCTACTTCTTGGCTTTTTACTTTCTTATGTGGCTCTTGCTGAAAGTTGTCAGACACGCAAAATTAAAATGGGATCATGGAAACCTGCCGTCTCCTCCTGGTTTTCTGTGTGAATTTCCAATTTTAGAGCTCTCTATTTTTGTCTCTCCATATGCTCCCTCATTGACTGGAGCTGAGCAATCTCTTGGCTATGGGAAACACGGAAAGCATCTGTGAGGTTCAGAAGTCCATACAGCACCCATCACCCATCCAGGAGCAGAGATTGCTCTTAGTGATAGATGTTGTGTCCAGTGTCAAACATCACTGAGACTTCATCCGTTACCCTACAGATAACAACACTGTTCTAGGAAGGGTTATTATGAGTATTATACTGGGCTTGAAGATGCTAGCTTGTTCGCTTTGCTGTTTGCTTTTGCAAAGAAATGACTCTGAGCATATCATAGAATGGTCTGGGTTGAAAAGAACCACAGTGATCATTGAGTTTCAACCCCCCTGCTATGTGCAGGGTTGCCAACCACCAGACCAGGCTGTTTGGTTCAGTTGCAGCCTTCTATGTGAATGATTCCGCGCCAAATTTCCTTCTGCATTATGGGAATGAGAATAACACCCTGCAATTAGAATTGCCTGAAAAATGCCATTTGTTGCTTTGATTTTGTTCTTCTCTGGAGAACGTTGAAAGCCTTTTTTTTTTTTTTTGCTTGTAGATTTTCCCAGGAGGAGGGTGAAGTTTTGTGATAGGAAACTCAAACAAAAGAATGCAGTAAAAATCTCACCACTCATTGCCAGGTGGTGATTAAGCAAAACAAGACCCCTCATCTTCCCAGCTCTGTTCTCTCCAGGACTACATTCTGCATTCATCATGATGAGAGCCGTTTGGATGCGGTGCTCAGGGCCATGATTTAGCAGAGGGCTGTTAGAGTTAGGGTAGTATGGTTAGGTTGTGGTTGGACTCGATGATCTTTAAGGTCTTTTCCAACCTGAGTGATTCTGTGATTCTATGATCGTTGTTATTATTTTCTTTTAATTGAAAGTAGAGGTCTTTACGCATAGAGAGATCTGAATCTGGTTTGTTTCTTGCCTTGGGGAGAAAGAAGAACCAAAACCAATGAAACAAACCTGGCAGATGCAGACCTGAGAAATTTGGAGTGCATGTGTTTGGTGGGGCTGCAGATGGGGCTTTTGGCTTTTGAGTCAAATATTCTGTAAATACAGAAATTTTCACAGAAGAGAGAAAGGGAGGAGTGTCCGAGTGAGTCAGGCTCCTGAGACAACCCCTTACCTTCGTGCACAATGGAAGTACAGAGCTCTATTTTGGTAAGCTTAGCACTTATTCACTCCTGATCATGCCCGAATTATAAATGAATAGGATAATGAGGGCTATTAAAATAATTTTTCATCAAGGATAATAATAAATGAATAAGACAATTTAATGTTCACACGTACATCTCCAGGATTAATTCCGCAGGGGGCTAAGTGAGCTGTCCTCTTCCCAAGGGTGGCTGTGGGAGTGCTCTGTGTCCATGCGTGCCCTTGAAAAAGCCAGCTTTAGCCAGGCTCAGTTTGATTCTTCATGAAAGCATCATCTTCCTGAAATATTTAAGTCACTCCAATAAGTGCAGGGGCACATTCCTGCTCTGCGTCCTACTTAATGTAGCATTAGTGGATTGGTCACCTCATGCTGCATGAATAATGGAAACACAGATTCAGCAATGTTTACAGGAATAAAAGCATAGCATTATGTTCTGCTGTTTCCCCCTCGTGATTTGTGAGTGCTTCCACAGCCACTGGGTGTTCTTGCGGAGGCTTTTGAGCCCTGCGTGACCTGCATGTTGAAGTGTGTTTTCCAAATTGGAAATATTTGTTTACCTGTGGTTTGAGGCCTGTAATTTTTTTTTTCTGCTCTGAAATATTTTAAGTTATACAGCAAAAGAGCGGGACTAATTTCCAGTACTTTGGCAGCTGGCTGTGCCTCAGGAGCAGTGAAAGAAGAGGTCTAGAAACAGCACGGTCTGCAAGTCTTTGACCAAAAGTGTTTAGCAAACTTGTCAGGCTCTGTTTGGAGTGCACGGGGAGCAAACTATGAATTACAGCAGCCAGAGGAGGGGCGATGTGCCTGCTGGGGATCTCTCCATGAGGCTCTCCAGTTCCCAGCATCACTCTTTTTTGGAGCAAAGCGAAGTCCTGCCCAGGTAGAGTGGCACCATCTGGTGTGTAGGACTTCAGAGAAAATTTGGATGTACCTTAAGAAAAAATCCCAACTATTCTTTGCAAATCACTTCCATGGGATTTTCTGCTTAGTTCTTGATCAGCTTAAAAGGACCGGGCTTTTGGCTAAGAAGCAGAAAACAAAAGCCAATGTTGGCAGTAATTTAGAAGATGCAAACAAAACATTGGGAACTAGAGGACTTTCAGGAAATAGTGTGCATGTTTTTCACTGACAGGAAATTCAGTGATGCAGGACTCCTTGTTAGCAGCTCTGCAAATAACTGGGGGGCCTGACCTCCGCTGGAGTGTGTCCCTGACCCATTCCCATGGTTTGTTCCAATGACTTCCGTGAACAGCTCTGTATGGTGCTCTGCAGTGCACACGGGTGGCTGGGTGTGAGATGGCCAGGAGAAAAAAAGCAGCTTGATTTCCCAACTCCCACCCCCAAGACTTTGGAGTTTTACCTCCCTGAACAAGTTTACTAGCCACTGGCTATATGTCTTGGCAGATGGCTTGGAGCTAAATGATCTGTAAGGTTTCTTCCAACCCAAACCACTCTCTGATTGAACTTTCACTAATGTGTTGAGTGTTATTTTCCCACCAAGTATATGTTGTCTTGATCACATTTGCACATAGGCTCCTAAAGTCAGCGTAATTCCTCCTGTAGTTTCCCAAGCCCCAGCTCATATCTAACTTGGAGCATGATCTGAGGTACGTAATTAAGCAGTTCAGATAGGTGGTCCCCCTACCTGGCCTGAAAGCTGGCTGAACTGGATGCTCTTCCCAGGTGGATTTGCTTTCTAATGGAGAAATATTTTATTTGTTGCTTAAGGTAGGAAAACATCCACAGGTGCTGTACTTGGGAATAGGCTGACAGCTGCCACCTGCCTGGAAGTAAAAAGCTGAATGGTACAGGAAACTGCTGCATTAAAGTCCTCTCCAAACCATCATTAATAACAAACAAGTAAGACTGGAAGTAGTTTCAGTCCCTGAGTTGTGGTTGTTGTAGATTTTTTTTCCCCCACTTACAAATGCCATGTTCAGTCCCATGTCCCTCTGACCCAGACAGCCACTTGTGAGAAGAAGCTCCACTTTGTCAACCTCAGCACACCTTGTGGTGGTTCTTGCGTTGTTAGAAATGGAGAACATCAAGAAATGGGACTTGAGAAGAACTGTTGGTGCAGCTGGGTGGTGGAAGGTTTCCTAGCTTCCAAAGACATCTTTACTTTTAATGTGTGGTTTTTGCTTACAACAGGGTCTGCTTTCATGATTGCATCTGGCACCACCAGAGAGAGATGGCAGCGGATGTAAGGAAGCGGAGCAGCTCTTTGATTTCACTCCAGCTGTGCAAGTGGGGTCTTAAGTGAAGTGCTGCTGTTCAGTCCCAGCTGAGAAGAAGGCTGCTGGAGGAAATAACTGCCCATTTCCAAATTGTTGTGCATTGGCTGAAAGTAGGAGCAAAGCAGGATGAGCTGCAGTGGATCACAGCGCTAACAAGTTCGTATTTCTGCACAGTTAAGCATGCAATAAACTAAAATGAAGTTGGGTCACAGAGAGGAGTTTGATGTCACTTTGTGGTTTCATGCATGACAACAGCTTAAGTTACTCAAACTATTACAGAAAGAAAATCAGATAAATTGCTGTTGAATCTTTTCTTACCCTACTTCTAGCAGCTGTAATTTTTTTTTCAGTGCAAGATGTATTAGAAGTAAAACGTGTGAACTCCTCGGGAAAGAAGAATGATGTTTTTTCATTATAAAGCAAATGTATTCCATCTGTGGGAAGATCAGAGCACTGTGTGGCCTGGGCAATGAAGGCAGTGGCCATGGAAGCCACCACTGCTCCAAAGTATGAGCTGGGACACGGGAGGATGCAGCTCATGGTAAGTGAAGACATCACTGCTGATCCATAACAAAGCAGTGGTGATTGCTGTATTTGCCATGAGAATAATCAGTTCTGTATTGGATGCTGACACGATCCATGTGCCTTAAATGAGTGAGCTTGGTCTGGCTGTGTCCTAGCGTTGGAATTTGATCCATTCTGCTCCTATCAGCGTGCGACCATGCAATACCCACTACTCTGGTCTTGATGGTAGCGTGTGGTTACTTTGAGAATGTTTTCTGTGATAGTTTATCATGCTTAGAAAAGACAGTTGCCCTTTTGAAGGTGCCTCTGCCATGCTTTGCTTTCTTTTCCCCTCTTTTTTATTTTTTTAATTGTGTGCAGGATATTCCTGGCTTAATTTGACAAGCACAATAACTTGTGCAGGTAAGACCCGCTCTACTTGGGTGATTTAGGGTTGTTGCAGTCAGCAACAAATTACCTTTCCTTCTCTGGCTGGTGTCTGCCTGCAGCACTTGTCTAGTTTTCTAAGAGCACAATGATTCTTATCTATCTCAGATTAAAACCTGCAGTAGAAAACAGATAGATACTACAGTGCAAGGCTCGGACCCCTTATCTTGCTCTGGCATACCCATCCCATGCGCAGGGGCTCCCCTTGCCTGAGAGGCTGCAGGCTCAGAAGTACTTGGAGGTTGGAGCGCCCATCCTGTGGGGGCAGGCTGAGAGCTGGGGGTGTTCAGCCTGAAGAGGAGGCCCCAGGTAGACCTCATGGCGGCCTTCCAGTTCTTAAAGGAGCTTACAAAGAGGAAAGCGACTTTTTACACACACTGATAGTGATAGAACAAGTGGGAATGGCTTTAAACAAAAAGAGCAGAGATTCTTTCCTCAGAAGGTGGTGAGGCACTGCCCGGAGCTGTGGGTGCCCCATCTCTGGAGGTGCCCGAGGCCATGGATGGGCCCTGGGCAGCTGAGCTGGGGGGCACCCAGCCCACTGCAGGGGTTGCAACTGGATGATCTTTGAGGTCCCTTCCAGCCCTTTCTGTGATTCTATGAATTTTCTTTGTATCCAAGGGTCTGCCTTGCTGAACTCACCCTCCTTTTTGTGCCCATTGTGTTTCCTTTCTTAAAGCTGGAGACCCTACGAGGAGTGAACTGTGGGGTGTTATCACCTGATGGTGCATGTGAGGAAGGTTTTTTTTTCTTTAAAAAACTCCAGTGTGCTGCTCTGCGATTACAGGAGAGCACGCAGTGTGCCTGTACCACAGCCTGCTGACAAAATGGCTCCTGGTTAGGTGTTTGAGAGAGTTTGTTGCTGAAATAATACACAACCCCAGCATATGGTAATTAGAGATAAGCAAACAGTTGAAATAAAATCTCTTAAATTATACCACTCGGTGCAGAATGAAATGTGAGGCACATAAACAAACAGGTTTTCTTCCCTAGCTGCAGACAGCATTAGCAGGTGATTCACTAGCAGAGTGTCTCTCCCTTGTCTAGTTCATTAGATCATCATTAATTTACACCTGTGTTTTGTGAATTACAGCAAAACACAGGCTCACAAAACACCCCGTGTTTTGCAATGCTTACAAAGAGGAAATGTAGCCAAACAAAGTCAAATCCCTTGGAAAATTAGGAAAGCATTGTGTCTTTTCCCCCAGAGCAATTTGTTAAACCAAGTATTTCTGAAGTCTTATTTTTGAAGTGCATCAGCAGGCTTAAAATCGGTTTTGAGACCCCTTGTCCTCCTCAGAATCTAATTTCTTTCAACCTGTGAGTGGCTTATAAATTCGGGAGTTATAAAATATGCTGTGAATACTGAGTGTTGTGTATATGTGTTAACTTTGGGTTAGAATGTATGAAAGTGTTTTTTGGAAACTAATCATGGAGAGTTCAGATCTGGACCTAATTCATCTGGCTCAGTGTTGCTAGACTAGTATTCCTCTTGCTTCAGTGTCTCTGGGGAGTTCTGGCCATGGAGTACAGCAGTGTGTCCCAGTGTTGTTGCCAAAGGCAGCAGTTCCCCTGTGACCTGTGGTGGGGAAGCTTGGACAGGCTGGTGTCTGTGCAGGGCTTGGGGATCAGGTGGGGTTTTGGCATCTGGAACTGTGATGCAGCAGGTCTGCAGGAAAGGTGGCCCCTTTAGGTATGGACTAATCTTCCTATGTGTTGGATTAACCTCACTGCTAACAGTGCACATCATCTTTGTGGTTTGAATTTCATTGTGCTCAGTTCCCCATGGTTAGATTTCAGGATGACTTTTAAAGCAAGACTAATTGTTTTTCTATTATATATCTTTTTTAATGGGGTGCTTGTAGGCCATAACCAGGTCCGTGCGTATGCAGCCTGTTAATCTGCTTCAGTTTTCCTCCAGATAAAAATCTGTGGAGATCCGCAAACTCTTTCACTGAAGCTAAACCCACTCCCACAGGCAGTATGTCTTTCTTGAAATGCCTAGGCAGGAGTCCTAACAAGGCAAAAGTAGGGATTTTGATTAACTCAGCATCCTGAAGATGCGTCTTTAACAACACAAGTACTCCCAGGCTGGAATAGAAAACACGCTAGCGATCCATCATGTCAACATTCAATTTGATATCCTCTATTCACTGGCCATCTGTCATTAGCAATGCTACCTGCACGGAGCCCAATAACTTCTGATTAAAATAGACCTGCTATTTTTGAAAAGCAGTCTATCACCAAGAGCTGGCAAGTTTGCTGCTCTGCTTTACAAGCTGCTTTGGTGGCTTGTAGAAACTGTCGCATCAGAAGTGTCAATGCCCCCTATCTCAGCTGTTCTGTGATCTTGCAACCCCAGATTTTTGCTGTTTTGCTTGCTAGAGACCTACATAATGTGCTTTAGTCGAATGAAGGAGGGCAAAAACGTTAAATATTTTGTCACGGGAAGATTTTTGCTGAAACATCTAATTCTTCGTATGCAACTCATCGAAGAATAGGCACAAAGGGAGTCATTCATCTCAGCTCACAGCAGATATCCAGAAACTGAGCATTAAGTCTAAGATGGTTGTCTGCATCCTTCTCCAGGTAGTAGAGGAGAACATCCCTTTCTAAAGAGTGATCCCTTAGAATAGGTCTCAAATACAGATTGAGTAAAGCATGGCCCCTTGGAGGTCTTCTCTTTGCTCCCATAACTGTAAAGACAGTTGGGTGACAGGTTTCTCTCAGCCACTCAGGTTCCAGCAGCATAAGAAATTGAGCATGATGATCTTCTTCTGCCCTAGAGCCATAAGCCCACACAGGTTGGGAAGTCAGCTCAGTCCATGTGGTTACCTCATCTGCATCTCTATCTCTGAAGGACTGAGGATGATGATGGGGAAATGGCAGCTCTTCCCACAAAGACTAATAGCAGTAGTAGCTGAGATCTGTCATGTCTTCATGGCTGCCTTGGTTTACGGTGCAGTCCCCAACTGCTGCATGTAAAAAAGGCAATGTTGGCCATAAAATACTGGAAGTCTGACTCCAGCACAAAGTTCCCTGACAATTTAAAATGAATTCCTCATGGTGCTTCACAAGCTCTTTCATGGTTCTGACACGATGCCTTGGGCAGGATGGATTACATGGCCTCCCAGGCACTTTCCAGGAGGGAATTGCACTGGCCAATATGGATGAGTCAGCTAAGCCTCTCACTTCATCATCACAGACTGAGGCCTTGCATCCTGTAAACTGAGGCTAACCTTATACTCCTCAGCCTGTTCTTTTGCCACGAGACAAGATAGAGGAGGTTACTGTTGCCTCTTTGAATGGCTGACATGTAATCCTTAATGGGACATTGGCTTTAATAAATCCATGGCTACACTGCTCGTACAAGAAAGCTTTGTATCCTGCATGTACTCACACCGAGTCAACAGGGATGAACACTACCTTTAATGTACTTATTTTCCTGAAATCTGTAGTTTATCCCAAATAAATCTTAGCAGAAGGTTTCATTTTCTCTTTCGTTTGGTCGATACTCAGCTTGCAGGGAGCTGATACATCTGTTTATTTTATTCATCATCTTGCAGGATGCGCATAGTGCACAGCACCATAAAAAAGAACAGGCTGGAAAAGAGAGGCTGTTATTTCCTCTTATCTCAGCCCATGATTTTTGAAAAAAGCTGACACAAGATTTAATAAATATTCAGTTAAAAGGGAAGAAAATGCTTTCTGCAGAATTTCAGCTTCTGAGTAGAGGAAATAAAAAGAAGAGACTTCCTCCATTGAAAATTTCAGATTTCTAGGTAGCTTTGTTAAAAGAAGAGGAGGGGTGACTGTACCCAGATTAAAAAACCAGACTGATATGCTTGATCACTACCTCGAGACAATCTGCAGTCACACATAACAGCAATTTCCCTATCAGAACTTCATCCTAGTTCCTCGATGATGTTTGAAAGCGGGAATAAATATGCGAGTGGAAGATAAACAGATGCATAACACAGGCAACAGGGATAGATGATATGTGTCAGGGCAGGCAGACAAAACCCACATATAGCAAAGGAATGAGTCCCTGCTGGGGCACTGACATGAGAGGTTTCCAAGTACTGCCGGAGCATTTCTCCCCGCTCTCAGCATGGCTCCACCAGCGCTCTCATGCGCTGTTCGAGGCTCGTGGTGCGGAAGGTCCTCAGGAAAGTCTGTCACCTGTCTGCGTGTTGAGTGTCAGGATGCGATGTGAAGAGCTGACACAGTGGTACTGCAGGAGGAACATGGCTGCGAACGCAACTACACTGATAAGTGATTGTTTTTGGAGCTGAGGGGAGGACGTGGCATTGTTCCAGCAGAAAAATTCCTCCTGACCATTCAGATCTGTCCTGGGGGATGTTGTCAGCAAAGAGAAGCTGTGGTTACAGATGCTCCTTCATCTTCTTAATTTTTTTTTTTTTTTTGAGTTTCATTGGAACAAGCAATCAAACAAGCAAAGCAATAGTGAGCTTATTGCCTCTGGGACAAGAGTGGCCAGCTGCTTAGCTACAAGCCGAACTTGGGATGAGAGTTTGCTTCAAGAGTGCTGTGATTCCTCCCTGGCTGTACTCAGTGGCTCCTGGCTGTAAGTTTTGGTGGAGCAAGCAATGCCTGCTCACAGATATTGGCACCTGCTGCAGCAGCAGCAGATCGCTTTTTGCTGTCCATCTAGATAAATCTGAAGTTTCGCTTGGAGAGTCATCTGCTTTCTGAGTCATCTGCTGCCTCCAATGTGGATATTACAGAGCCATGATATAAAATCAACCATTTGGAAACAGCCATCTTTAGTCATTAATGCCATTTTAATAATGACAAAGCTCCCGGTTAAAAATAACCCTTTGATCTTTGAAAGGCTTGAAAATGAGCAGAACAGAGATGAAGTTCAGTTCTGATTACCTGCAAATGTCTGCACATAGTGCTGTGCCCTTTGGGACTGAGGGACTGCATTTGTTCAAAAGAAAAAACTTAATTAAATTAAAATGAGTATCAACAGTGATTTGAAACAAACAAGGTTAAAAATTAGAAATGCTTTGACTTCTGGCTGAAAAGTGCTCTGAGAGAGGTCTCAGAGGAGAACACAATGAACAGCCAGAAATATTATTCATGAACATTCAGTTGGCTTTTAAATAGAGTTTGCTTTGACTGCTGCTTCACACACCTGAGTGGCAATGATCTGTCAAAAAATTGTGTTTCATCTCAGGTACAGGAGACTTTTCTCAGGAACTGCTTGCTGTCCTGTTAGGAGGTTATTGACTACTGCATTACACCTGAAAAATGGCAAGTGAAACTGCACTGTGAGTGCTGGAAAATACAGAAACTGCAGAGATGCAAGTAATTCAGCGGGGACAAGAAGAAGGATGGTGGTTACCCTGCAGAAATCTTTTGGAGCAGTGTGAACTTTGCTCCAGCCAGTGGCTGAGAGGCCAAATGTTGGCCCCGGGGAAGCTAAGAACATTCCGAGACCTGTACCAGGAGCTGCAGCATCCCCAAGTCCACCTTGATGGAAGAGGACAGAGAAGAAACAACATGGCTGTGCTGTAGGGATTTGTCTGGCTCTGTGGAGGGCATTGAAGACATATGACAGGGAGCAGCTAGCAAAATAAGTGGCAACATGGCCATTACATCTGGTAGAAGCTCCAGAAGCACTGATGGAGCATGCCTTTGGCCAACATGACTGATTTTAACCCATAACTCAGGATTTATCTATTTATTTATTTATTTATTTAGGTATGTATGTCTCTGGAAGTGTTCAAGAAACATGTAGATGTGGCACAGAGAGACATGGCTTAGTGGGCATGGTGGGGATGGGTTGAGGTTGGACCTGGGGATCTTAGCGGTCTTTTCCAACCTTTATGATTCTGTGATTCTTTCTAATGTGGATTATTATCACAGAAGATGTAACTCCTGGACTGAAGGATTTTAGTTTGACTTCAAAGCACCACAAACTGTTAAAATGGAATCTCCAAGCTACCGCAGAGCTTTGCTCTAATAGCAGACCAAAGTGTCTGTAATTGCCTTGGTTCTTCTAAGGAAACTGGGCTACCTGGAGTAAAAGCTGTAAGTTATGTATGAAATGAGAAACTCATTACCCACTGCACAGAGAGGAGCCACAGTAATTAGTAACCATATTTGTGTTATCTAGATCAGGCTTAGCTGGGAAAAAATCATCCATACTGTCTGTTACATAAGAGGAGAGCAGATATATTGCAAATTTTCACATTGCTGTTGTTTCTTCTGTGTTAGGCCTCATTCTTTTTCACCACTCCATATATTTTGAGGGTACATTTCCAGCTCATCAGCAAGCAGACTTCATCCTTTAGAACTTCTCCAAAGGGCACATGTGCAGAGTTGCGGCGTCCCTTCCCTATGTGCTGAGAAACTGGAAAACACCAGTGAGCCCTGGAAACTCATGTAGACGAATCCCACTGCAGCCCTGCAAAAGAGCCCATGAGTGTGGGCACTGCTTATCTTGCAATAAATCCCGCCCCCTGTATGAGACCTCTGGGAATGATGGCCTTCTGTGTGAGTATTTCTGCACTGCTCTGCAAGACGAGAGGAGCTTGCTCTTTGAAGGTGCTGCCCATCATGCTTACCTTTGGCTTCAGTAGATGCTGAGGTCTGACAGTGCTGTCTGTGCTGCAGGGCAGGCATTGGGCAATTACAGTTGTCCACTGCTTGTGACTTGGGTTGCCAAGGTGATGGATTTCAAAAGGCCAAATCTACGTTCGGTTTTCAAAGGCTAGGTTGTTTCTTTTGATCTGCAAACCAAGAGGAAAAAACATATACAGGACTGCTGGCTTTTTTGTTCTGTTTTGTTTTGTTTCTGTACAACAACCTGAATGCTCTCGGCAACTGAATGCATCGGGTTGAGAACTCAGGGTGAGTCTTGACACTGAGTCAAGTTGCTAAAGCTGCTATCAAATCATTGAAGTATTTCTGAAAAAGACAGCATCTAAATACTGAGCCTGTGCATACCCTGATAAGATCTAATTCGTGGGCAGAGTGATACAGTGGGGCTGACATTCACGTAGTTTACCATGTGGTGGTGGTATCCACGAGCATCCAGGATGCTGTCCTGCAGGAATGTCTGATAGAAACAATAGTTCTTGATTAGGAGAATTCTTTAGAGTAATTGTTTGCAGGGGGAGATTGGGATCAGCATGAGAACACGTGCAGTGAGTACATCTGAAACCTGAGTAAGAATCTGCTGCAAGAAATTGCTTGTAGATCCATGCAATTTTAATCATGCTGACAGATTAGGCTCAAAGCTAATACTTTTACCTTGGCCTTTTGTTGACTCCTTCAATTAATGCTCTTTATCCTCAGCTCAGGAGAAAGATATCCTGACTCAGCTGCTCAGACCCAAAGACAGGTGAAGAACCTTGCACATCATGGTACTGTGAATTTAAGCTCATCTTCCCCAAATACAGCTTCCATGGTTTGAGGGAATATAATACTAAAACACGTGACACTCAGTTTTTGCAAATGTGTGCATCAAACATTTTTAATCCACAAACAGTGTGCCCAGATAACTCTTTGTTGGCACGCTGCTCTTTAGCTGACTCCCTGTGCCTGGGCATTCTTGATCACTCCTGTTATGCTGTACTCTCTGGGTATGTTAGGTGAATGCTCAACCTTTTTTGGGTGCAAGACCGATACAGGCAATTTATATAAGGTTTCTATTTCTCTGCAGAAATTTAGTCTGCAAAGAGTTTAAATGGGGAGGTTGGTGGCCCTGCCTGTGGCAGCGGGGTTGAGATTCATGATCCTTGAGGTCCCTTCCATCCCAGGCCATTCTGTGATTCTGTGGGTATCTGGCTCACTTAAGAGCTTGGCTGACCAAAATCAACACCCAAGTTGATTATTTTCAGCAGACAGTACTGTTACGTACATATAACCCTTCCCATTACCTGTATCTTTGGGCTGAGACATAGAATTAAGTTGTTGCAGCATAACAAAGCATTACAACTCCCATCTGCACACTCAAACTGCAGTAGACACCAGAATCCATCTTTCTCTTGCCTGCAATGTAGAATAGGTAAGTGCCTTCATCTTGGACAGCTGTGGGCTGAGCTCATGTACCTGGGCAGTTTCTGCAGCAAGTTTGATGGATGGCAGCTGAGACACAGCAGCCCAGTTTCATGTCAAAGCCCTCAAGCAAACGATGTCCCTGACTTCCAGCCTGACACATGGGGAAGGTATTATAGAATTGCCAGCAACATCCTGAAGTCCATCTGCTTGGGTCAGAGGTTGCTAACATATAACCTGTTGGAAAGTATCTTTCCTGTTGTTTCGGCTGGCTTCTGCATGCTGCTGTGCCTGCACAACATTGTTGGATGAGTGTTGGTGCTGTGTCAGTGCCAGCAACCGATGCCATCCTTGTGCATTAGCTCACTGCTGCCTGCGTGTCAGAAGGTGTCAGTGTTGATGCTGACTGCTGGCTTTCTGGCACAGGTAGCACTGCTGCTTATGTGCTTCTTGTGCGGACATCTGCCACACAGTGCTGCTGTGCAGGCAGGATGGAAGCACTCGTTTTTACACTGGTGCGATTCGGTGTGATCTGCCTGGTGCTGGTGGCTCAGTGCACTGCTGACCTTGTGCTGTTTCCCAAATTGCCGAATCCTGGTGGCTGAACACACTTTTAACTGAGCTGTCAGTTACTACCTGCAGTTCCTTCCCTTTAGTGCCTGCATTTCGCTTCCCTTTGTGGCTTTGCTTATACTTTCACAAGTTGTGAGACTTTCACAAGATATGGAAGTGTGATTCTTATTTTTATCAAGGTCTTATCTTTAACTGCCATAGATAGTGCAACCATCCATATGCTAACTTGTTTTTTGATGTAACACTTTTAATGGTTTGACTCTTTAGTTCGTACTCATGTATTTACTGTATTTCAGAAACAGCAAGACATCCCCTCCTCTACTTAAACTGTGTCTAGTTTTAATGTTTGTTGAAATGTTCTTGTTCTCAGAGTGTGTTCTTTGTCTATGTGCATCACTTTGAAATTTCAGGAGCTTAGGGCAAGGGCCTTACATATGATGTATAAAAGGCAAAGTCCTACTTTAAGAAGATCTGAGCTGACTGTTCTGCGTGTCTCCTTGCCTTGCAGAATATGTCCCAAAACTGGAACAAGTCCCACCCTTCTGGCAGCTCTTGGCACTTGTAGGTGCCTGTGTCAGAGAGGCTGTGATGCATTATACCCTGTATGAACTTGGGGGAGGTTAGGTCCCATCTGCGAGACAGCATTTCTCCATTCAGTGGTTCTGATCCAACTAGAACACCTGTTTATAGCATCTGCTTGTCTCTGGTGTGGCCTCAAAGCCTGTCTTAAACATGAGCCACTCTGCTGTGAGGTGATGTCCTCGCTAATGACCACCTGTGTGCCATGTAGGTGCCTCATCTGCAGACATCTTCACACAACAAGATGGTTGCTGGTGAGAGAGGGAAGCTGCATCAACAGCATCCAGTGGGTGTTGATGGACAAAGGCTTGTTTGTGAGGTGCCAGCATTCTTTCTAGATGATGTGGTAACATTCATCCTGAAAACTCCAGTCTACATTGACTTCTAACTGTATGCAAAGTAGGAGTCCTTGAAGGGCTGTGGAGTGAGGTGGAGCACCTCGAGCAGAGTAAGGGCTGTAATGCGCACATTAAAGGTATTTCTAACAGCAAGGATGAGTTTATATGCTTGCCAAAAAGCACGAACAGTCTGCTCCAGCTCTGCTCTGGAAGTTTAAGCTTTGAGATGCATGTGGATACCACATGATCAGAGAGATCTTTTTCTTTGGTTACAGTTGGAAATGGGTTTCTGGATTTGATTATGTGATTTTGCTGCAGCTGCCTGGGGAGGTTTGTAGAGCAGAGCCAGGCAAGGTTGGGATGGATCTCCTCAACCACTGTGCTGGTGCCTCTGAGAAGCCATCCCAACAAAGGAGCTTGTACAGTGCAGAGCTGAGCAGCCAGACAGGAGCTCATTCTGAGTGAGCTGGTTCTTTGGGAATTTCCAGCACGTTGAGGTGGCATTTTGTTTGTGTCACATAGCTTCGCTGAGAAATAGTGAGCACTTGTCTGAGAGGAATGCCATGGTAACCCAGCAGTGTTGTTTCCAATATCTGAGCTAACTTAATATAAGAGCAAGTGTAGAGTCTTGCACCTGGGGAGGAATAACTGCATGCATCAGTACAGGTGACCTGCTGCAGGAGCTGTGCAGAGAAGGACCTGGGGGTCCTGGAGGACAACAGGTTGGCCATGAGCCAGCATTGTGCCCTTGTGCCCAAGAAGGCCAATGGTATCTTGGGGTGCATTAAAAAAATCATGGCCAGCAGGTTGAAGGAGGTGATCCTCCCCCTCTATTCTGCCCTGCTGAGGCCACATTTAGAACACTGTGTCCTGTTCTGGGTTCCCCAGTTCAAAAAAGACAGGGACCTCCTAGAAGGAGTCCAGCAGAGGGCCACAAAGATGATAAAGGTTCTGGAGCATCTCTCTTATGAGGAAAGGCTGAGTAACCTGGGACTGTTCAGCCTGGGGAAAAGAAGACTGAGGGGGAATCTGATTAATGTTTATAAATATCTAAAGAGAGGTGGGAGGCAAATGGATGAGGCTCTTCTTGGTGGTGCATAGTGATAGTACAAGGAGTAATGGCCTAAAACTTGAGCATAGGAAGTTCTGTACTAATATGCAAAAGAACTTCTTTATGGTAAGGGTGACAGAGCACTGGAACAGGCTGGCCAGAGAGGTTGTGGAGTCTCCTTCTATGGACGAGTCTTGTCTAGATGCCAGCTGTGTGACATATTGTAGGGTACCCGCTTTAGCAGGGGCATTGGACTCCATGATCTCTTGAGGTCCTTTCCAACTCCTGCACTTCTGTGATTCTGTGATTCTGTAATAGAAACAGCTTGAATATCTCTTCTCAGCTCTACTGAGTGTCTCATAGATGCATCCTTTGTGGTCTTGTGCAGTAAAATAAGAGGATGACGCTCCAAAGTAAATCATCCCTCTGTCTTGCTAGAAATCATCCCTCCCTTGCCAGTCTTTGTACTTAAATTTTCTCTTCTTTAGTTCCTTGTTCTCGTGGAGCTGTATTAATGTAAGGCCCGGAATTTGTACCAGACTCTGCAAGCAGCGATGTCATCTTCATTGCCTCTTCGTTTCATCCTCAGGTATACAGACTACTGGCCTGGTATTTAGGATGCTGTATAATCCCGGAAGCTTTCTGTGTTCAGTTTTCCAGAGTGGAGCATGGAGAAGATGGGAAAGATGAGTGCTGTCTTCTACCAGGCTGGTAAGTCATACTCTTCTGGAGCTTGTTACCTGATATCCTTATCATAAGTCACTTCCATCTCAGCAAAAAGGAAGGTCTAGTTGGCCAGCTGTGAACGATGTTGGCCATGCTGTATCCAAGACCTTTTTAGCCAGGAAAAAAAGGAGTCAGCATATTCTGGTGAGTACTGGAGCTGTGAATCAGGGCAGTTCATATCAGCTTAAGAACTGACTTGCATCTCTGCTTTGTAATTTGGAAAGCTGTGTTGGAAAATAGATTTCCTTGGTGGTGTATTGTGGTCACTCATCATTTCCTGTGTGTCCTTTCAATCCCAGGGCGTTTCCTGTCTCGAGTACTGTATTAAAACAGCCTCACCTGCTGGTTCATTCCCCTATACTGACACATTTTCTAATAGGCCACGACATGACTGACAGTTGAACCCTTTGCTACCTTATTTGCTGTGAAAGGTTACTGACTTGAGTGAAATGTGTTTAGAAAGTAAGACATTTGGCCTGGGGTTTAACCTTCAGAGTGCTGGGAGCCAGAGAATTTGACTTCAGCTATTGAGTGTACCCACAAAGCTGACAAGGAGAGAACTCTGCATGCGCCTGAGTGGGAGGACAATGTTCCATGTTGTCAGAGGGGCCAGGGCTTTCCTACAAGAGCTCTGAGCCTCTTTGCAATTGCTGACAGAGGCAGTGCTGTGTTTTTGCTTGGGGCTTTTCACACCTTGTCTTTGCATATGGAGACTTGGGTTTAACATCCTTTGAACAGTTACCTCTGTCAGCAACTTGTGTTTCGTGGCTCAGACAAGATTGAAGGTTTGCTTTTTGATATTTTCCTTTCTCCTGTTTTGCCAGTCCCAGTTTGAAAGATGCACGCTGTTACCAGCAGAATGAGGGACGTGTCAGCAAAGTCAGGGTTTTTGGAACAAAGGTGCCATTGAACTGAAACATTGCATAGCCAACACACAAAGTGATTTTTTCCAGTGAGATCTGCCATGGGGGAACAGCCTGGGAACTGCTGAGGACATCAGAAATTCCCTTGTGGGCCAGCACGCGTAGCAGCTTAGCTGTGTGCCTTCATGTAGGGTGGGTTGGATGGGTCCTTGGGGTATGTGAGATGGCCCTTGTGTAGCCATGGAGCTGTGTTTTGTTCTCTAGAGAAAGTGTTTGTGTTGGACTGCTTTTAACTTTTCTCCTATGCTGTATATCTTGTATACTTTCACTGCATTATTCAAGAGCAATATAGAGCTTATAATATCAAAATACATTTGCAATTTGTTTGCTATTTTCTCAATTTTCATTTCTTTCTAGGGTAATTATACCTACCAAGAAGACCTTTCCTTCCATATGCAACACTGTGTATTTAAAACTATTCAAAATAGTCTTCTTTTGCGCTTGTCTTTAAATACTTTCAGGCCAAGTAAACTTTGCTGCAAGAATATGCTGACTCCATGCAGGAGTCTGACCCTACGTGTGAAAGTAAGCAAATTCAATTACGCTTGCTTCTCTTGCTCCGCGTTGAGTGGAACGAGGAGAGTTTCATGGTAACATCACCACGAAAACAAAGGAAACAAAATCCTTTGAAAAGAATCAGCTTGGTCAGCTCATTCTTTCTTCCCCTCGTGATGAAAGAGAGAAATTGTTATTTTGGAGACAGAACACAGCATTTTTACAAAGGAAGCCTGTTTCAGGGAGGGAGGTCTGGGGTGTTATATTGGGATGAAAAATGATCTTGGTTGAGTCTTCAGACTCAGTTCTTTGCACTCAGGTGATCTTGGTTTTCAGGGTTTTCAGAGTTTTCTCTTCTCTTTTTGGGCCACTGTGAGGCATATAGAACTGCACTGCTCTTCAGTGATTGCAAACATCTTCAAGCCTGCAGAAAAACCCTGGAGAGACAAGAGGGAGCTCTCTCAGTGGGAGTCAGTGGACATAATGGAAACCATTGTGTACACATTAAAACGGAATGATTCAAGTCAGACATGAAGAAGTTGCAGCTCCTGCCACATATTACACACTGAGACCAAGTTCTGATCCTGTAAGATACCAAACATCATCTACAGCTCCTCTAGTTGAAGCTGCTGATCGGGGTCCCGAGGTAGAAGAGGCAAAATCTTCATCGAGCATCTGATATGTGAGAACAGCGTTGCTGTTCCATTTTGGAGCATGCTTGAGGTGGCTCGTGAATAAGCAACAGGACTGTCAGAAAAATTCTCAGGATAATTACGGTTGATTCAATTTCTCATTAAATTTGCAGAGGCATTCCGGTGATCTGAAGCATTAGACGAGGTGAGAGTTGTGTGTTTAGGCATGGGAGAGTGCTAAATAGGGATGAGAGTAGCAGTGGGTACTGCAGCATTTAAAAACAGTCAAATGTGTGACATTAGCTTGAGAAACAAAAATCACAGTTAATTACCCAGAAGTCCTATGTGCCTACTATGTACCTATGAAGTCTCAGGTTGTTTCATGCATTTACCTATGTTGATGCCTGGTGGTTTATAGAAAAATGTTGTTCATTCTATTCACACCCAGAAATAAGAAGGCAGCACTCATTTCTGGGAGGTTATAGTCATGGCTGTTCTTCCTGAACCATTTCTGGATTTCGTACTTTCTCATGTCTTTCATTTTCTCCCTCTTGAGTGGCTGTAATTTTGGCTATGGCATTCCTGTTTTGCACATTGATTGTAAAGAAAAGCTCCCTAAAATTTTCAGTAAGACTATATGTATTTTTCCAGAGACAGAAGTGCAATTTAGGAAAGTTATCTTGCATCCCTGGGCAACAAGAGAAATGCAGATAGTCTTTGTTATGGTTTCTCTGAATAAGGAGGAACCTGTGGATGATTACACTGAAAATACTTCCCTCTTTTAATGTGGAGATAATCCAACTTGAAAAAGAAAAGGTTAAGAGTTCTATGATCACGAAAACGTTGGGTCTGTCTGTATGTTGGCTCACTCACTGAACACAGCTGTGTGTTAATTTTGTGCTCAGAATCATGCAGCCACGTGCTTTGACTGATTGGTCACGAATCTGAATTATGCTTGGATCCTTTCCATTTCCTCTAATAACCCAGGAGTATGCTAATCAAGAAGTGCAGCTCAGAAAGCCCTGTAAAGAGGGGGTTAATTCTGCCTTTGGGAGGCTCCTCCAGCAGCCATGGCTCTGCTTGTTCCTCTCCTTGGGTTGGCCCATCTTGGGCAAGAGGAGATGAGAAATTGCGATGGGCTTGCTTTGTTTTATTAGCTAATTAGGGGCTTACCAGGAAAGATCAGAAATGGCTTATTTCCACTGCAGAGTCAGCGCTAACATAGCAGAAATATCAAGGAAGGAAGCAGAAAACCTGCACTTGGGACTGCAGCACCATGGCAGTGGGGAAGGAAGCCGGGTGGGTGCAGAGGAACTGGATGCTCTTCTTTCTCTCACCTCAGGGGCACAGCACATCTGCTATGCCTTGGCTTCCTGAATTCCACTTGGTTTTCTGCCTCATCCAAGCACACTGGTACTTAAAGCTTCCCTTGCGTTTCTGCCCCTCGTGACTTAGGAAGGCAATACTGCTTGCCCCTCTTTGGAACATAGCGGGTTGTCCATTTCTAACTTACATATTTTTTTTAAACCAGACAATATTTTGAACCAATACAAACACTGCAGAAATATTCCACACTTTTAAGGCTTAGGCTATTTGAGATCATTTTGTCATTTCAGAATGTTTTAGGCAATCTCAGCTCCGCAAAGCCTGAAAATACTTCTCCCCTAGTTCTGCCTCCAGGACCAAGACTGTATTAATTCTTGCTAGCTATGACCATAGGAGAACTGTGATGCAGATAAGAGGCCGTGCACATCTGCTGAGCCTGATTCCCTGTGATGTGCCATAGAATCATAGAATCATAGAATCACTCAGGTTGGAAAAGACTTTAAAGATCATCGAGTCCAACCACAACCAACCATCCTACCCTAACTCTAACAAGCCTCCGCTAAATCATGTCCCTGAACACCACATCCAAACGGATTTTAAACACATCCAGGGATGGTGACTCAACCACCTCCCTGGGCAGCCCATTCCAGTGCTTAACAACCCTTTCAGTAAAGAAGTGTACAGTAAAGTAACAAGAATTAGCCGTTACTTCCTAGAAGAGTGCAAAGAAGTGTTACACAGCAGAAAGATGCTTCCAGAGCCTCTTTGGGGTTTAAACTCTGAATTTTCGAGCAGTGGTAAGCAGGGAATAAATAGCTGTGGCAGGAGATAATGGGTTTGGAGTTGGCCAAGAGAGGTGCTCAGTTAGCACAAGATGAAGTGCTGAATGGATATTGAGGAAAAATACTGAAATAAGAGCTCAGCAAATAGCTCACAAACTAAGATCTGCTTGTCCACAGGGCACATTACATCAGTTTGACAGTATCACCAGTTAACTTTTTGTAGGCAAACTTGCTTCATTTTAAGAATGGCCAATGACATTTTACTTAAACCTCTTCCCAATCAACAGAAGCTAAATGCAACATTTGGGTTAAGCTAATAAAGGATTATCTGCATGGTGTCTTGCAGTGGCTTAGCGAAATTTAACATCTCTTAAATTAAAGTACTGGCACTTAATAAATTGAGAAGCTCTAGACATCATAATGCAGAGGGATTAGGCACTCTGCTTCACGTCATGGGCTTGTGGGAACCTGAAGAGAATGTGGTAGGGTTGGATGAAACTGTTCTGAAGGACATTTCCCTCCTGTCTAAATATGTACCTCATAATGTGTGAGTATATACAGTGCATTTCAGCAGGTAATACTGATGCTCTAATTTCCATCTCTTTCACTGTGGAGGATTCAAAATACCTAATAGTCTGTGGCTTTGATTAATGATATTTTTGGATTTGTTTTATTCCTGTGTAGGATTGAAATTGTTTTTAAGAAACAATTTTAGAAGATAAAGCCAGTTTTTGGAGTTCATATTATATTCAACCTCAAGAAATGTTTCCACTTAATGGTTATATCCAATAAATTCTGTGCAATGTTTCCAATTAATAATGATCTCCAAATTCCCATATTACCCTCTCACAGAGGATTTAGTAATATATGGGCAAATTACTTTAATTCTTCCACGTTCCCATTAGCATACTAAACTACAATTATAATATTCTCATATTTCAAACATCCTGAAGTCTTTACCATATAACATTGTAATTCCTTTCCACGATGTTTGCAGAAAAAAAAAGGGAACTCGTCTGCATAACACTATATTGGAATTGAATAGAGCTGAATCTGCTATTAAGAAATGAGTATTTCACAGTTTGCAAAGACAGCTTTAACTGAGCAGGATATGGTTCATTACAAATATATATATATATCTTTGCCTCCAAAACTGGCTGATCTGACCTACGCTTCTTTGTTAATAAGAAAAAACATACATGTTGATGCTAATAGGCAGAAATAACTCGCCTCAAGACAGCATTGTTGCAAAAAAGAAGCTGTAGCGTTGCTCCTCAAAAATTGCCAGTATAATGCTGGCTTGCTAAGAAATGTTATAAAACACACTGAAATGTATCTGTCCTGAGTTTATCACTTAAGGAAGCAGAACGCCGTTTAACACAGAAATGGGTCCAGTGGCCAAGTTCAGAGATTCATCTGCCTCAATATTCCTGTCTCCAGCAGTGACCATAAATGAGTGCCTGGAGTGGGACATGAAAAATAAACCTGAGCCTTTGGCTAAATTCGATACTTTACCCCAGTAGCTCTTCCTATCTCCAGTGCTTCTGAGCTCGTAGAATTTCTGTGCCAGATGTGACTTCTGTGTGCTCTGCGATTCCTGATGGGCTGCTCCATGTGAACTTTGTACAAGTTCACAATTGATTGCAAAAGTGGAAAAAATGCAGGGAAATAACAGTGACTTTCTGGTAGTTCCTATTGCAGTAGTGAGATGAGGGCTGACCCTTTCCCAGCTGCGGATGTAAAGAAAATGTAAGCTGTGGAAGCCACGAAGCACAGAGGAGCCCAGTGCACTGCAGTTTGGAGCTTAGAAGAAAAAGGAACAGGAGCAGGGAGGGCTAAATGGGACCTTGGCTCTCAGGTTATGTAGGTCTGCTGGCCTCCTCTTCTGGGGAAATGTCAAAAGGAAAGGGCTAATGAAAGGACTGACAACAATAAGCTCATGGTCATCGTGGCCAAGAGAAGCCACAAAGTTCTCTACAAAGGGATTTGTGTTTTTATCAATTGCAGTCAATTTTCTAATGAATTTTTAATCGGTTTCAATTAGTAATCCTTCCCAAAACACTGAGAAATGTATCGATAAATGATAATAGTGGGAGTAGGGGAGGTTCTGGTTGGATATTAGGAAACATTGCTTCTCCAAAAGAGCAGTGCTGCAGTGGCACAGCTGCACAGGGAGTGGTGGAATCAGCATCCCAGAGGTGTACCAGAGCTGTGGAGATGTGGCACCAATGGACATGGGCAGTGGGCATGGTGGGCTGGGTATCTTGAGGACTTTTCCAGACTTAATGATTCAATAATTCTATGAAATGCCCTTGGAAAGAAAGATGGTGTTTTTTTGTTGTTGTTTTTGTCTTTCTCCCCCTGCCCACAAATAGCCTTGTCAAGAAGAGACTGATGGGACATCAGAGAGAGGTAAACATTGGGAGGATGAAGTGTGAGCTGATGCAAAACTTTTAATAGTCTGTGGTATTTAAGGATGCCATAATGTTACTGTTTAAGTTATAGGACCTAACTGTAAATCTGCTGGAGGGAAGATCTCTGCTCGGTGCAGTACAAAAACCTGCAGCAAGACATTGGTGTAGAAAAGGGCTGTGAGAGAGACCTTCAAGGGCAGTTTCACAAAACATTTGAAATCAGTGGCGTTGCTTTGATGAGAATCTTACATGGTATTTGTGAAAATGATATTGCAGAACTAGGGAGGGTTGAGAAGAGCAACAGAAATGGTAAAGGCTGAGGCATGCAAACCTCTTCTCAGAAGAGCCTCTGAAAACCTCTTTGTTCTCAGAGAACAGAAGGTGTGGGTTTGTCTGTAAAGGCTTTTCTAAGGGGCACCCTTCCCTCGTGCCTCTCCAGAATGGGAGAAATTCAACGCAACTGAAAGGCTGAGAGAGAAAAATATGTTCTATGTCATTTGTACTGAGCCTGTGGAACTGTCAGATAGTGACTGGAGCCAGAACCGGCGTTACCAATCGCATGCTTTGGTGGTTAATTAAATCAGCTAGATTGCTTATAATCGAGGGAGGAGGGGGAATTCCCTCTCGTTGCATTTAAACCAATCTCCATCTTCTAGGAATAGCGTGAAATTTGTTGTCAGAAACAGATTATCCCACCTGTCTATCAGTGGGGTTTCACATAACTCCCTTTAAAAGTCTGCTCTGCAAGTAACTGCTGGAAATGAGACATTTGGCTCAATTCCAGCCTGGGAATTTCTGTGCTCCTGACTGCAAATCATTTTTGGTCAGGATAATTGAACCAGATCCTCAGCGGATGTAAATTATCCTTGCTCTGTTGGAAGTGCTGTTCCATGGTTTGTGCAGATCCAGCATTTGTGGTCTTGTACATGGTAGTGTTGAACGTGCTGGGAGCGCGCTGAGTATCTGTTCCCCTGGATATTTCACAGGATTATTAAGTTAAATAGGTGAGCAGGAGGATTTGTATGATGTTAATTTAGTTGTACTTTAACTACTTTGATGAATTGTGGCTAGCTTCAGCAGCAGGGCATGTTCATCTGGTTGGTGCAGCAGGAATGAAGGCTGACTGCAATGTGTGTAGTCACCACTTTGAAATCTCTTTTTTTCTTAGTAATTTTTTTAAGTTCTGTAGATTCTCTTTGTTGTTTTCTTTTTTTCTTCTGTCCCCAGCTAGAGAAATAATAATAAAAATGAACCCTGAATGTTTACTGCTAAACATAATGTACTCTTTAAAGAGGAAGGAAATTTTATGCACCATTTGATATATATTTTAGAGCCGTTTCTGTTAACCAAATTGGGGTGCTAACAAGTAACACATTGAAATATCTTCATCAGATCTAGACATGAAGGCTGCATTGTGGCAACAGAAATAGGTGAACAAATTAAGCATTAGAAAAATGCATATGAGAAAACACAGCGTATTCTTATTAGCTCACTTTGAAGTTCACCTCTTCTAGCATTTTTCTAATATATTCCAAGTTGGTGCCTTGGACACAGCTTTGAATTCAAAAGAAGTCATTGTGAGTTACAGGCCTGGGAGAAGCGGGGCCTGTACAAACAACAGCTGTAGAAGGACGAGGGGGATTTTCAGGTATTAGGCTGCGCTCAAGGGAATGTGGTTGAACTCAGCCCTGTGCAAAGCTCAGGTGTACGCTGCTGTTCCTTTTGTGTATGCTTGTGTCAGTGTTTTAGTTTGGGCCAGGAATTCACTTTTCAAGCAAGTCTTCAGTCTTTGTCACTTTACTGCATTTTTTTTTTTTTTTTGTGGGGTATGGAGCATTTTTGGCATGTAAAAATTGATTTGGGATGTAGGTCAGCTGAAATGAGTGCACCCAACACGTGCCTACCACAGGCCCACGTTCAAGGCGCTGTACCAGACTGGAGCTGGGCCACAATAAAACATGTGAAACATAAGGATGCTGGGTATGCAGAGACAACTGCTGCACTTTATAGGTACACTCCTATCGTGGCCACAGGAGCCCTGATAAAATGAATGTAGCTCCCTTGCCTCAGTTCTCTCTCCACTCAATGGACACTCCCATCTCCCATGTATTTCTCTTGACTAAGATGGAGAACAAAGAGCAAATTTCATATAATGGGATCATTGGAGTGAGATTACATAGTCATGAAGGATCTTTGGAAACAGCATGCTCAGGATCCCTGAATACACCAATAGGAGCAAAAATGAGAAATGTAATTACATTACTAACATTATATCCTGGTGTTCTACCAAACTATCTCTCTATTTGGGACTTGGTCTTAACTGGGGTCTTGAAGATAGTTAATCATTACAGATTTCCTGGAAAACTGCTTAACCTGAGGCTTAACCTTTAAACAGAAGTCTTTCCAGTTCAGATCTAACTGTCATGACAAATAGAAAGATATTCACCTCCATCCTAACTTTATTTTTTTTTCAATTATTGTAAGTTTATCAGGACAAGTTTATCAATAAAAGAAAAGCTGATTTGTAGCTAATGGACGACCTGCTAATATACAGCTTCAAAACTTTATTTTCTTAGTGAGAAAGTGTTAGGTGACAAGGTAGAAGAGTGAGACATCGTTAGACAGAATGAGCTACAGCATGAGAGTTCTGTAATTCCTTTACATGAATGCATGAATGACCTTTTTTTTTTTTTTTTTTTTAATTACTGTTTTGTTTGTTTGTTTGTTTCTTGTCTTTTAGCAAGCACACGGGAAATGGTGAACTCAGTTACGAATGGCTTACTTTAAAAAGAAGCAAAACATGGCACAGAAAGTTTGGGTTTTATGGTTAAGCATGGTCATCATGAAAGAATGACTCATCATTCTTAAGCAGGTTAAGAAGTGAATGTTTTCAAGGTTATCGTTTGCTGTCTGGAGCACATATCTGGTTGTCAGCCAATGAACAGGAGGAAAATCAGAGGAGGAACAAGCCACAGGACAAAACTCACCTCTTCTTCCAGGTCCTTCCCAGGCCAACCTCTCCATTGCCGAGCTGTGATCTCACAGCAGGAGGAGTACAGACAAAACTGGTGTCTGGAAAGAATGTGGACTGTAAATAGGCCAGGTCAGAAAGGATCCAAAATTGCCTGTCTTGCATGCCCTGTATGCAGTTGTAACCATGGGTTGCTCTTTCTTTTCTTTCCATTTGTTGCTGGAAGACTTGGTAGGCTGCAGAGTGGTAGGACTATACTTCTGGTGGGTATGTAGGACTGAAGAGGACACTCGGGGTCTCTGAATCAGCTGACCTTGTGGACAAGCTGGTAAAGGGTATCTCATCCAGAAGGATCCATAGAGCATCCCTTCCAAGCTGCCAAAGCCCAAAGGCTGCAAAATGCTTTCCAGCACCCTGGAATGAATGTGACTTTCCAAAGTCCTTTTCCACTGTACTACCCCACAGACTCTGTAAAATACAGAGGAAGAGCCATGGCCATATTTTAACAGGCTTTTCTTAAAGGAAATATCTCTCCCTCATCAATCTGTGTATTCTGTATCAGTCTGTAACACAAGAGGATGAACTCCATTTGGCAGTCCAAAGCTAATATTTTGGCCAAATAAATCAGAGTTACTGCAAGACCCATGTACGTGAATCACATTTGGATTTTCTTTACATTTATATTTAAGTCCCCCCCTTTTTTTTTTCTTGAAACTTCTCTAATCCTTGCTATTTAGAGAGCATCTGCATTTTTAATCTTAATAATATTTTTCATATTAATAAGTACCCATCACTAGTATTAAAAATAGTTTAATTCCTAATTCATTCTTATAGAAGTATGAAACTGATGAGCATAAACTAGCACACTTCCTGACAGTACATATAATTTCTTCTCTAAATGTGTGAATTCTGCCTGCTTTTCTCTGATAGAATTGTACTGGCTATGTAGTCTACCTCCAAAAGTTCTCTACCTCTATCCATGATCTACTACCTCAGATATTACCAAAAAGACAACTGCCATGAGCTGGGGCCAAAAGTTTCCCTCTGAGGCCATTAGAAAGTCATTAGATACTATCAATAATCCTGTATATCTCTAGTCTTGTGCACTTGCCCAGTGTTTTTAAGCTGGATTGAAATACGAATGTCAAGCAAGTAATTACATTAACCTCCAAATATATGACTTAGAAGAAAATGAACATAGCACTTTGGAAGTTGGAAAAAATATGGTAGGTTATTAATACTCTTTTACATATTAAGGATTTTCTGCATATATAAAATATTTGGGGAAACTCAGAAACTCCTCGTCTGTAAGAATGCAGAAGTATGAAGTTAGACTTGCAATTGCATTAAAGGGATGTTTAAAAAAAATTGTTGGGGTTTCATGACTTCTAATCTGATAGTGACTTCACTTTGCAGGAGCTGTGGTAGAGGTCTTCAGGGTCCTTAATGTATGTCTATCCCGCTGTCCTTCTGGATCCAGATCCAGATGGGATCTCGATATCAGTACCCCTGAGGAGTATCACTCATCACTGTTCTCCACATGGACAGTGAGCTGTTGACTTCATCTCTTTGAGTGTGATGATCCAGCCAACTCCTTATCCACCAAGTGGCTCATCCATCAAATCCATGTCTCTCCAAATTGGAGTCAGGGGTGTTGTGCTGGACAGTGTCGAAAGCTTTGCACAAACCTAGGTAGATGACATCAGTTGCTCTTCCCTTATCCACTACTGCTGTAAATTCCATTGTAGAAGGCCACTAAATTTGTCAGACATGGTTTGCTCTTAGTGAAACCATGTTGGCTGTCACCAATCACCAGTCAGCCTTCTGCTTTCTCTTAGGTACTCACATCAGTCATTCTTTTTACCCTAATAGTGCCAAGGGGGGTTGTTCCCTTCTGCTACTCAGATGTGCTCCAAAAGTGGATGTCTTTCTTTGTTTGCTTAATGCACCAGCCTCCTTCACCAAGGGGAGTGTGCATTCAATCTGTAACCCAACTGAACAGCAAGAAATGCAGCAGAGCCCACGAGGAAAGAGCTCTTTCAGGAAATTTCCATTCTCTTCACTGCCATAGCAAAGATGTGTTGCTGCTGGGATGCTCATCCAAACAGAACTATCACATCTGTAATCGTTCACTGCACAGTAGCAGTGGCACAGCAAGAAGATTAATTTCCACTGCTTGTTATTATTTGACTTTCTTGTATTAATAACAGCAATGCAAATTGTCTTTGCCTCCATAAAATCAAGCTACATTCATCATTTTATTGATATGAAGTAGATTTACTTGCATTTAACTGATTTTTGATAGTATTAGGAGATAATTCTTAATTAATCAGCAGGATTTTTTATTGTTTTATTTTTTGCAGAGGTTCAGCCTGTTGTTAACAAATACTCCCCATTTCTGTTTTCAGGAATGTGGTTCCCAGAGTTATAATTTATTCTGCATCTCATAGATCACTGCAGGATGATTCCTGGCAATACAGGCTTGTTCAGCGTGTTTGCAGACAGATTGCATTATCTCGAATGTTTTGAATCTGATCATGTTATGTATCCAGTTAGTGTAATCTCTGAATCAATTTCCAATGAGTTTTGAGATCTGTTGTTTTTATTAGCTAAATTCTGTGTCTGGAGAACCTGGAGCTGCGTGGACGTAATAGCCAGAGTCTTTGCTGTGAAAGGCATATTTTTTCTATGAGTCTTAGAACAAAACCAGATCGAGGATTTCCATGTGGCTCTGGCACTTGCTGAACGTAAAAGGTTTAGGATACTTGTTGGTACAAGGGGATCCTCCCATGTCTGGTGGGTCATTGAATCATTCAGGTTGGAAAAGACCTCCAGGACCCCTAAGCCCAACCTGACCCCACCATGCCCACTGCCCACGTCCCTTAGTGCCACATCTCCATGGCTCTTGGACACCTCCAGGGGCAGTGACTCCATCGCCTGTTGGTCTGTAGGAGGCTTCCTCACCCTCACTTTTTTCTTTTGACAAGCTCTTGGAAGCAATGAGACGAGAAAGCAAATGTGAGTGCCATTTCCTTACTGGGGCAGAATGTTTTATTTCTTTTTCTTCCTTAGTAAATGTAGGCTGCTCTTACAAGCTTGGGCAGAAATTACTTCCATAGCTATGGTAGAATCAAAAAGGTTTTAATTTCTTACATTTCACCGGCTTATAGCTAATCATCTCTTCTCTTGATGTCAATTGGTAACATGACTTGCCTGAAAATAAATAATTTCATGTATGACCATGCCAATTAAATCTGATCTTTTCTGCTGAGCTGTCCAGAAACCTCAAAAATACTTATATATATATATAAACAAAGATAATTATAACTTTAAGCAGAAAGCCTCTCAAAATACAGACAGACATCACGGGGTCTTGTCAAGGAATAAGGGAAGAAGAGCAAACTGAGGAAATAATGGAAGCCTGCTTTTTATCTGCCTTCCCTGGGAACCCCATCCATTCTTCTGTGAGATCAATGGGAATCATTTTCCTCTCTTCACTACAGTTTTGAGCAGCAACTACAACAGTGGCAGATTTAGGTATAATATTGCAGTTCTCCTCTGCTCTACATTTTCTCTGAGTATTACAGTGCTAATATTAAAGTACTGGGAAAGAAGCATTAATAGCGTTTCTGAGAATACTTTATCTTGTATTGCAAAGGAAGGAACAATACCACCAGAAATAAGGAGAGCTTGAAAGAGCAAGAATTTGTTGTGTTTGTTGTTTTTTATTTTCTCTACAGTTCTCATTATCAGTATTTCAACAGGGACACAGTCCTTTACAATGAGATAAAGTAAGCACAGAGAAATAATAGCTGTACTGTTACCGAAAAGAAACCGATCCTATTATGGAATAAGGTGGCTAAAACTCCTATGCACTTAAGCTAGATAAGGACAACTGATTGTACCTTTCCCTTAAATGCCTTTGCAGCTGCTGAGTGCAGAGATCTCCTCACCCCCTATTAAAATCACTACGGTCTCCAGGACCCAACGTGGCATCAGCTTAGCGGTCTGCCTAAACAAATATATTTTCCATGACCAGGCAAAGTACATGCTAGCTATATATTACTATTAAGAGGGGAAGCATTTAGACAAGCTGAAATAATGATTTGCATTTTTTGGTGCCTGATTGCTGTGCAGGGCTAAGGCTAATCTGCCCTTGCCATTCTTCTCGTTGCCTCAACTGGGTGCATTATTAATGGATAACCATTACGCTGCATCTGATAAATACCTACCCAGAGAGAAGCCATCTGCTGCGTTGCCAGCAGCAGCCTGGGTAGCACCTGTGTCTTTGCAGTCCTGAAAAAACACTTGGCTTTGCTTATCTGATGTCTTGGTTTAACATAGTGGGGCAGTGTTTTAGAAACAATGGCAGTGCATTGGAAATCACAGAATCTTAGAATTGTTTCAGTTGGAAGGGACCTTTAAAGGCCATCTGGTCCTCTCTGGGGAAAAGACAGTGGATGTGATGACTTCCCTCCAACTGAACATTGGTTACACTTTGTGTGGAGGCTGTGGTGGTGGTTCCCCATCCCTGGAGTCAGCCAAGGTCATGGGACATGGCTCTGAGCACCTGATGGAGCTGTAGGTATCCCTGTTCATCGCGGGGATGTTGGACTAGATGGCCTTCAAAAGTTCCTTCCAACTCCAACAACTCTATGATTCTACACTGATCCTAACTAGCTGTGCCAATAGCATATGCTATTGGCATTAGCATTACTGGATTAACCACAAAAGGATGGTGAAGCCCTGTGCAGAGGCAGACACCATGAGGACTGCATATGCCAGAAGCACGCTGGATTGTTTCTGCTTCTGTCTCGTTTTTGGAGTGCTTGAATTGCAGCAACCCATCCCATCTTGCAGTAGTTTATTATCTGTGCCCATAGCTCAAGTAATAAGGGAGAGTTAATCAATAAAAGTTGTATTTAGCGTCAGTATTCCTGGTTCTCAGTTTCAATGCTTTGAGGAGTGCTGAGAGTTCAGCCCACGCTGCTTTACAGGTGGGTTTGTGCTTTTCCAGGTCAGCTATTACAGCCAAATGGGAAAGTGTGGTACCCGGTACCAATTAGAAAAGATTGGCAGTTGTAATAAGACCAAAAAGAGTGGTGGTTTTTTTTATTCTCCACAAATCTGTTGAACATAGGAATTAAAACTTGTGACTCAAACCCTCAGGAACATCAATTTGGCTTAAAAAATATGAGAGAAGTGGTATTTTAAGGATACATATTAGTTCTTAATTCTTCTCTTGTTCTGCAGCTTCAGATTTTCCAGCTTCATCCCTTAACTAGCGGCTGTAAACTTTGATGTTTGAAGCAAAATTAAAATGAAATTCTAGGCTTTTGGAGCTGTAAGAAAGCAATATATATTGCAGTTCTAAAGGTACAGCTGTGAATGCTGTAACAGTGACTGAAGCATATAATTTGCTCCTGGTATTGTTTTAGCCGCGCTCGGTGTGGAGGAATTTTTTCCTGATGCCACTTTCTCTGAGTGCAGCAAATGCAACTTGGTTCATTTAGACTGATCTTGTTTTGGCCCAATACCTTCATTCAATAGTAAAAGTAATAATAATAACGAAAATAAGCTTTCTTATATAGAGCTTGGGGAAGGCTGTGCGAGAACTTTCGGGAGGGCCATTTCAATGAAAACCATTGTGGAGATTTGATGCTTTTCAGACTCCCACCCAAGTGGACACAACTACAGCAAAAGAAGTGCTTTTTGAGTTCAGTAAAAGAGGTGTTCTCTTTGTTTTCTTGATGTCTCATTTATCATCTGGGTTTTCAGCTGTCACTGTTAATAAAAAGTACTGCGGGGCTTTAAAGGCAGACCGAAGTGTTGCTCCTTTCCTGGGACCTGGGTTTATTCTTTTTCAAAATGCAGGGAGCAAAGAATTAAGTAAAAGGAGGATCTGTTTCAAAGCCTTCCACTGAAATTTCCAACTGCTGGCATCAAGTCTAATACACTGCGGCTGATCTCAAATCTAAAATCAACTCTCATGTCTGCAGCATCTTAATTAATGATGCTGGAACTCTCCACCTGTTAAAAGGAATCCATTTACTCGCAGAAAGAAAATTACAGCCTTGACATATTTTCCCCACAAATCCATTTGCATTCACTTCCTCTGCTGCTGTGGACTTGGATAAAACAATTGTACTTTTAAAACTCTGGCAGAAGACAACTTTCAATGGAAATTTCTTTTGCAAACATTTTACTCTGACAGTTTTATTGGGCTATGAATAGGAACTTGAGGCAGAATTTAGCGCATTGATAGGCTTTAAGATACTGCACGAGCAGTGCCTGCTGAAAGCAATTTTATAAGTCAGTCACAATATCCATTAGTTTACAGATATACTGGAAGTAACTTTTGCCTTCACTTCACTTTAGATCAGCTCTTTCCCACCTGTATAAAACACTGCGCCATTTCAGAGTGAAGATCAAGCATTCAGACCTTAAAAGCCAGCAAGTGCAGTGTTTCAGTGGGCAGCTGCAATCCCAACCTTCAAAAGCACCTTCTCCATATGCCCTCACACTATGGGCTCTGTGTTGATCATCTTAAGTCCCTCACCAAGCAGTGGTACAGAAAATGTCAGAAGGCTGATTGGTGTCCTGCTCAGGTGCTCATCTTTGCAATGCCATGGGCTCCAGCAGCTGTTTTAAGTTAAAACCCCATTGTTTTGAGGCAAAGCCCCCACAGACCAGGAACACCACAGCTGTTTCTGTTACTAAATGCCCATAAGATCCTGACCACATGAGCTGTAGTTTGTTCATTCTTGCTCAGAACTAGTTTGGCTTTATGTCTGTGTTTTTTCCTGTTTGTGCTTCATTCCTGTGTTGGGGTGGATTTCTTTCAGAAGCCCTCCTGGTGCTTCTTTATCCCCTTGATCCCTTCGTGTCTGTGGGACCACACCAAGGGCTTTCTTTTTCCAACTCTTCTAGTATTTTAAAGCCTTTTACTTTTTGGTTGACTCCAATTGTGGTTGTCAAAAGTAATCACATTATTATTGGGGTTTTTTTTGGAAGCTTTTTCAATTTTTTTTGGCATTTATAATGTTTGAAAGAAAAGAAGGTGGCAAAGATGTAGAGAACATCATCCTCTCTGGGTCTTCAGTGTGCTGCTTTGTCTTGTGGTGACCCATGACTAACTTAAGGCACACAGGTTTGTCCTTGACTTACCTTTTCCTGCCTGGTACACCAAGCTGATGGAAAGTGTCACCCTGTACAAAGATCCCTTTTAATTCCATTTTCTGGAGCTGATTAGGAGAAACAGAGACGTTTGTTCGGTGAAAGAATGAGAAGGTTGTTTCCTAGTCAAGCCTAGGTGGAAGGGGAATGGAGCAGAGGAATGTGGGGAGAGCAAATGAGAAGAAGGTTGGAGTCCAGCAGCTCAGTGCTCTGACTGTGGGTTTGTAAGTCACATCCTCCTTTTGACAAGCAATATACAATGCACCTTAATTCTGCTCTCCATTAAAGAAAGTAAATAAAATGGTGGGACAGTGGCATTTTTAGTGAAAGGCAAAGTGTTCTTTCTGGCCAGCCCAGTGCTTTAGAAAAGGCTCTAAGTCATACTTATCATGGTTGAAGGGTGTTTGCAACCTGGGAGCTAAAATTGAGTAGCTGTTGATGCCTGCTTTCATGCCAAAAATTATACCTGTAGTGGTCAGCTACAGCGTCGTGGTTTGCCATGGTGACATAACACAAAACATTCACTCCCATACAAATTTTCATCTGCATTCTGTATTTCTTGCCATGTATGACTATTTCTTTTGATATATTAATAATTTTCTTCCAGCTGACACTGTAAATATGCCTGTTTGGTGAGGTGTTCTGTTTTTTCCATGCATATTTATTATAAATTAAGTGCTAAATTTCATTGCATTAGCTCAGAGATGGATTTAAGGAGCAGAAAAATGCAAGTAAGCTTTTGTTTTATGGACTACAGTTTTTATAATATACTTTCTTCAAGGAAGAATGAACATGCTTTCCTCATTGACATAACTCTTTGAAAGCTAATATTTTTACTAGTGCTCACAGAGCACTGTAAATTAATTTTAAATACCTTTTAAAGATGTAATAACACAACGAATAAGAGAAGTAGAGAGGAAAAAGTGCTGTGAGAAATTCAAATGAAAATAATCAAAGCTGATCATGCCATTGAGTTTTCAAACTTTATATAATGATGAACTTGAAGGAGGCGGAAAGAATGAATAAAACCCAACTCATTTACTTCAGCCTAGAGACCTGATTCCTTTTTATCTTTAATTATCTTCGGTGGCTTTTGTTACATCCATCTGGCAGCTGGAAAGTGGAGGGAGAGCTCAACATGCATCCTAATAGGGGTGTCTGCAGAAAAAAATGAATATCAGGATAAATTTGATGGTGTCCGAGGACCAACAGACCTCCCCATTGATGTTGTGGATGTTCAGACAGCCTGTTGCTAGGCCTGCCAGCACACAAGGTGATGTGTGTACTTCTCTTCAGCTTATTTTTGTAGAACAAGCCAGGTGTGGCAGGAGAACAGTATTCTCACAGTTAAACAGGGTTGCTTCTAAAATCGTACAATAACCGTAAAACCAACCGGCAGAAATGTCCCAAGTATCCTAATTTCACATAAAATCAGTGAGAACAGTTTTACATTGAATTTGTGTCTCTTGCCTGGACATCTGTAGTCCAGTGGTGGTTAACAAGATGAGCATGAGCTGGTAATGAATGGTACTTGAAAGTTCACAAGTCTGATGATAGGAATTGCTTGTATGACAGCACATGGGTGCCAAACTAAAACCGGCCTTCAGTTCTTTCAAGGAAGGCCTTTTTACTTTCCTACAGACACTCGGTTCAGTTAAGGGAAGAACTGCCTTTACACACATCCCAGCTGTAACCAGGACACCTGGGCACAGGTAACCACAGCAGTTTATAATATTTTAGAAATAATCTCCTTCTCATCTTTCACAATTACTGCTGAGAAAGTTGTAGCAGAATATCAGCCCATCTCGGTTACAAAAAAAATCTATCTTTGTAGCTCCCATACAAATGCCTTTATTCACCAAATTTATAAGCTCATAAAAGAATGAAATCAGATTTGTCTGACATGACTTATTTTGCATAAAACTCTGTTGACTGGAATTAATTATTTCCCTATCTTTTAATCCTTATTGATTTCCAAATCAGCTTCCTCATTATTTTGCCTGGGACTGGGAGCAGATTAACTAGCCTGTACTTGTTACATCGCAATTGCTCTTTTGAATGCTAGCATCAAATTTTGACTTTTGCAGTCTTCTGGAACTTCTTATGTATTTTCATACTTAGTAAGGCTTAACAGCACTTGGGAAGAGATTCTTCTCAAGGAAAAGTATTTTTTTTTTTTTAATCATTTTTGACTGAAATATATCCGGGTTTGCATAACACAATGTATTTTCCCTGGGTGGCTTTGTGTTTTAAAAAATTAGGCTTATGAATAGCCCAGAAGGTGCTTCACCAACCCTTCCAGACACAAATACACCTCAGCGTCTGCTGGAAGGGGCTCTGTACATACATCAGAAATAATATTTCTGTGGACCCCACGGGATGTGAGGCCCCAGCCCGCTGCTGCCCAAGGTGTGACTTCCCCCTCTATACTGCTATCCATGGGGCTGGGAAGGGTGAAAAAAGAGGGGTGACATGAGGAGCAGTGGAAGTTGGTGGCCATCAGGGAGGTGCGATGCTCCACGGCTCCCTCCATCACTTCTTCCTCTTTCAGATGACGTGGCTGTGCCATCCAATTAAGGGATCGTGAGTGGGAGAGGGAATCTTGCCCAGATTATTTAATAAATAGTGATTAATGATAATTGTGTGTTACTGGTTGTTAATTTTAGTCCTTTTTTTCTACCTGCATTTGTAGGCTTCCAACGCTGGCAACTTTCTGCTGTATGTAAGTAGGTCAATCTTTTTCTTTATCCTACCATGCAATTATAAGAGGAACATTAATATAGATATAAATTTAGCAAAGGTCACATTTTACTTTTATTCTTTGAAATTTCTGCTTTGATAAATTTGCCACTTGTAGTGTTTATGTGTCACTGAATACAATGGCAACGACCTACGATTGTAGTTGAAAGTTCATTAGTTCTGGTAGATTAGACAGTATTAATTAACTAAGATTAAACATTCTTTTAAACCATCATAAGCTGCCATCTCACTGTGGCAGCTTATTAAAGAACATTTTCTGGTTGTTTGTTAAACCATACTGAAGTGACAATGTAATTATATTTGTTCCATCAAACAGAAAGGTCAGTTGACAAGGCTGATGTTTCCTAGTTAATTACAAGTGGATGATTTCATTGATTAAAAATATGAGCTTGTTAAACCTGTGCATACAGCTAAGAGATATATAAAGACCCGGGGGAGGGAGAAGTAGGCGTGGGGGAAAGATAATTTTAAATGTTATCTCCATTGCACGAATGTGTCTAAGTGAAAGGCAGGACCATGCCGTGAGGGGTTGGCTGAGCATGGAATGGCAGAGATACAATGGAATGTGGGACTGGGGCCGATTTTGGGGTGTAAGACTCATTTAAAGCAACGCCATCAAGACATGTAATATGGCACGATGTGTCATGGTGCTTAACAGTATGCAAGGTCTACTTGTATGTCCTTTGTCTCTGGCATTCTGTGGAAGGCTGATGTGCTGTAACACTGGAATTCACCTCTGGCTGAATTGATGTTGGCTGAATTGATGTTGGCTGAATTGATGTTGGCTGAATCTTTGTGAATGGAAAATTGAGTCTGGGATTAGACAGTCTTGATATTTTTGTTCTTCCTTGGAAGAGCTGGTCCTCTTCGATATTCATCAGCTTATTTATTATTGTTTTTTTGTGATTTTAATTTTTCTTTTTTTTTGAAATTCCCAGAAAAGTTCAGGGAAAATCATTCGGTGCTTTCTGTTTTTTGTTTGTTTCTATCTGTTGCCAAGATTTTCTGTGGGAATATTCTGCTTTGATACCATACGGGATTCAAACATAACAGAGACCCATCAGAAGCACCACCTCCGGCTTTCTAGGACAGAGATGATGTCAATCCAAATGAATGACTGATTTGCTTGGACTGATCTAACTAAAGGTTAAGGATGCCCTCAACAAAGGAAAAAACAGGCCAGTTTAGGCAGTGTTCTTTTTTAAGACCTGTTTCTAAATAAATCCAATTATTAGGCAGCTTCTCACATGTCTGTGTTCTTCCAAAAATACATTTAGAAAGCACACAGTGTTCCAAAAATAAAGCAAATGGCAGATAATAGTGTGTTCACAGTGAGAGAAAGCATGGTGCCGGTGTGGTGGGCACTGGTGAATATCAGGAATGATCTTTGGAGCCACAGATTAGGCATGCTTCAGTGGTGCTTAGATTAAAGCACTTTATTTCCATCCACCAACAGTACCTGCAGAGAAAATCCCCACATTTGCAGCCAGATGAAGGAATATTGGTTGTTTGCACCTCTTAAATCCATTTTGAGCCAGAACTTTGAGACCAGGATTTCTGTATTGCTGGGCTGCCGTGGTCACTCCCAGCTGGGAGCACTGATTGGAGATGTCAGAAAAAGGCACAGAGAGCTTGGCTTTCCTCCCCTCTCTTACAGAAGTAACCTCATAGATCCTTGTTTGACCCAAGGGAGGCCTTGTGGTGTGCCCCTGGCTGTCCAGCCATCCATCTGGGCACACCAGGTTGGAAAGGGCAGAGGGTTACTTTGGCAGATGGCACAAAGGGCTTTTGTCCCATTTGTTCCTTCTCCTGCACACGGTCTTTTTACAGCACTTTGCTAATTGAGAGGCAAAGCAGGCAGGATAAACAAACATGAGCAATGAGAAGTGAGCAGAGGGTTTCCAGGTTTTTTCTTGGCAACCAGAAAAATAAAGATGCTCCTTCTCCCTTCCTAACACCCAGTTACTCTCAGGTGAAAGATGCTGCTTGGAGCAAGCACAGTGGCTGTTAAAATTCACTTTGAAAACTCGAAGGGTGCCACATGGTGACAATGTTGAAATGAGCACACCTTGTTCAGGGCAAGCAAACTGATAAAACATGAACCCTGTTCCAGGTGGAGAAGGCATGGGGCCTCAGAAGTGATAGGAAGGGAGCCAAAACATCTGGATCAAAAGCTTCTGTTAGCAAACAGCTCAAACACTGCATGGGGAAGTGACATCATTGGCACCTGAACATCTTCCAGCCTTGGCAGCCAGCATCCCTGTCAGAAAAGCCATCCCTCCTCTGGGTTTAAGGCTGTCAGACGTGGTGGTCAAAACTGGAAGTCTGTTCTGCCAAAGGCTGTTCTTCACTTGTTTGGGATGCTTGCTGAATTAGGTATTTCCTTGTAACAGGTCAATTATTAAAGCATGACAGTGACTTCAGCACTGATTGGCTTTCCAAAGATAGGGTATGTAAAGAGCTATTTTTTAATAGAAAGATCCCATATTATGTATGCCATTAAGAAAACAAATCAGTGTGAGAGGTGCTGGGAGTCGACTCATTAAGAGTTTCTGTCTTTGGTGTGACACTGCTAACTTCAGTCACATCATGTCAGTTTGCAGCCTGACGGCGAGGCTCCAGTCTTTCTCACTTGTTTCATTGTGCCTTATTTTCTCAGCTGCCACCTAAGATGAGTCTGAGGATATGAGTGCCATAGGTGTAATTGCATGACTGGATGGAGCAATCCATGCTCTGCATACTTCTTTATCTCCCTGCTTTATGGAAGTAGTTTGCCTTTTATAAAGAGGTTTACTAATCTATTACTGAGCTCCCAGATAGGCAGCTCCCTTTATCTTCAGTGCATCCCCTCAAATTCATTTCCTTTGAAAACCATTGAGATGATGGTTGTGTTGCAATAATAGCCCCATAACAAATAGTAAGAGAGGCTACAGGGCTTACAGTGGATGCTCATGTCAAGCTCACACTGCCTACAGGACACATTTTGCTGTCAAAGTAGGCGTTTATAGAGCCATTAACTCTAAGGGGAGCCACACAATTAAGTACTCCACAGATCTTTGGGAATTTGCTCTGCAGCAGCTTGTGGACTACCCCAGGCGGAAGAAACAGCCCATTATGAGGACCAGTATGTAAGGATAAGCATACAGGCACAGCACATGCAGGGTGAAGGTTCCTGTTCTCTACAGCAAGGCAGGATACAGGCTAAAACCCAACCCAAGTCAGGAGAAGCTGATATTTAATCCCACTGAAGGGATGCTGGGTGACTGATGTGGAATTGGCAGACGATCTCCATTCATTTCTTCATCTCGATTTTTCTCCCCCTTGACTCTGTCATCAAATGACACCAAGAGCAAAGAGGCAGAGGAGTGAGAGAGAAGAGAATGGCATGCCCTATCCTGGTAACACCTTGAGGAACCAATGCTCTTGCACCTCTGCGAGGAGCACTTGAGTTTCTGGCCAATATTCTTCTTTTTGCCCCAAACCCTCTCTTGAAACAGGTAACCAAAACAATAGAGGAGCTTGGTCACTTTCCTGGGAGACCTTAGCCAAGTGCATGGTAAGAATACATGAGGCAAGGTCAGGAGAAAACACTTAGCAGAACACAACGCTATTTCTGTTTTCCACTCATAAATCATATTTGCAATGGCATGAGATCCTTGGAGAGACGTTGCCAGAGGCTGTTACACAGCTTCATGTGGCAGTGCACTTAATGCATGAGAACTGCCTGCAGCTTTTGTGCTGCTCCCACTTGCTGGTGTTGAGGGTCATCTCATACAGTGTGAGAATACATAGGAAAATACTTCGGCATGGAACAGTAGAAACTTAAAGTTTTTTATGAGAAATGTTTCTCAATGGTGCTGAGGTCTCAGGCAGACTTTTTGGTTGTTGTCTCACTGCTGTGAAAGTGCAAAGCAAAAAGTCTATTATACATTAAACAAGTATAATTGACCTGTGTTTTGAGGCACTAAAATGCATGGAGAAGATTTACAGAGTTTGCTATGCTGGCCTCTCCTTACAGCCACTCATTAAAGATCTTTCCCTCCCAGGGCTTGATTCTCCTGCTGTCTCTCAAATCTTCTCCCTTCTTCTTTCTAAATTCAAGAATATTTGCTTCTAACCCCCTTCAAATGCTAAAATCCTCCAGATTCAGCAGTTTTTATTCCCACAGGTTTGTGGATTTTGACATCAAAAAGGTGCAGTTGCAACCAAAAAGTGGTCCTGCAGCAATGGTGTTCCTTTCTGTCACCAGGGCGATGCCATCTCCCAGGGTGAGGACTTCATCCTTCGCTGTGTTTGTGGCTCTGTCACTGTTTTATTGCCCAACAGTTCAGCTCTGTATGAGATTCAGAGTTGAAAGCTGTTGTTGGCCTCAGGATCTGGAGTGGAAATGGCATACAACGAGGTCAGAAGGCAGGCTGCAATGTAAATGTGATACTCATCTTGCTGCTCCCCCAGTTTTAGATGCAGTTGACCCAGCCTTAGGGCATGTAAATAGAAAGATGACCTCCCCAGATCATCCCATCCAGTCCTATTTTTCTATTATTTCTTTACCACATCCAGAACAGAATTCTTCATGCTGGTAGCGTTCGCTTATTGGGGCTTGATTAGCATTTGTACGTACCTAATACACAGACTTACTTCAATTCCTACAGACTCACAGGGGAGCTGTCTTGTCTTACTTGGTGTTTCCATGTACTCCAAGCCTGGATGACAGAATGTCTCATTTTTTTTTCATCTAAATGTTGAATAAAGGATTACATTTGATTAGACCATGACACCTTCTGAACAGCGTTTCCCCTCACTCCCTTTGTTCCTTCTGATGACTTCACTTTGATTTGCATAGCAAATGAAAAAGTAATAAATCCCAGCTGCCGTTAGCTTGAGAATTGGCATTTGAACAGCAAGATAATTATATTACTGAAAATTTTGCTTCCCCCTCTTTGACATTTTAACTTAGGGGCATTCTTAAGGTATCTCTTACTTCTGTGTGGTCAGATCAAGTTGTCAAAGATGTATAAAGATCAAGGTTTCCCTTTCAGTCTTTGCTTTACTGATTAGTCTGGCATTATCCAAATATGCTCCCAGATGTTTGCAAAAACACGAAGACAGCATGGGTGACTGATGGGGCGACGTGACAAAGGCATATGCTGGATTTCACCTGCCAGAATGAGAATGAACAGGATTATAGCAGCTGAGGTGTCCTGGGAAGGAGGTATGGAGAGGTAGGGAGCGAGCCCATGTGGTTGCAGAAGCCTTGTAATATAAAGGTCTGCTTTTCTTCACATCCCAGTCCTGGAGTTGAGGGCGTATAGAAGAGAATAGAGGGAGTGGAGGGAATATAAAGGAGTATAGAAGGATCTCAGCCTTGTTTTTCTTTTTTTCCTGTTTTATTTTTAATAAGCTGATACAGGCTTTTTGGGGCTTGTTTGCAAGGGTAAGGACCGTATATTGTTACCTGGCCTTGATAAGAGTGAGTGCTTTCTGCTGCTTGGTGGAGCTGAGTATGGGATTGTGCATTGCATGCAGCAGGGCAGAGATGTTGGCCAGAGAAACTGCATGCAGTGTGTTGAAGAGTTTGGGATATCCTCTGGGATACATGGGGCTAAGTTTCCTTAATCAGGAAAAGGTAGCTGCTGTGCTATGAGAAGGGATGCTAAAACAACCTGGAGTGAAAGCCTCATCAATACACCTACCATGCAGCTGCCCAAATGCCCATGGTGAGATGTTCTGCTCATGGAATCATTAGGGTAGGAAAAGACTTCTAAGATCCCTAAGCCCAGCCCTAGCCCTCCATGCCCACTGCCCACATCCCTCAGCGCCACATCTCCATGGTTCTGGAACACCTTCAGGATCACCATCCTACCACTCTCTGGGCAGCTGTGCCACTGCAGCACTGCTCTTTTGGAGAAGAAACTGTTCCTGATACCCAGCTTGAACCTCCCTTGGCACAACTTGAGGCCATTACCTATTGTCCTGTAAATCACAGCAGCCATGTCAAAACCAGGCAGCTCAGCAGAACTGGGCCCATGAAACTGGGATGTTTTGGGATGGACAGACCATGAGCATCCTCTCTGACACAGGGAGAGGGGGACAGACACCCAGCAGTGACACACAGCAGGCAGGGCTGAGGATGGGCAAAGCCACCCAGACAGAAGAGCCAAGTGAAAGGTCTGTCAATGAATGCAGTGCTGTAGTGGAAGAAAAAAGAAACACTTGGGGGTTTGCTTTATTTTGTTTTGTTTTGTTTTCCCCTCTTCTTTTTCTTCATGTTTGGAACAGAGGTGGTCGACTTCCCAGTAATAGGAAGTGATTTGTATTCAGTTGGAAAGTTTGGCAGCTATATTAATTTGGAGTTTCTTGCAGGGATGATCCAGTATTTACTCTGGTATGACTGAAAAGGCTCCAAATGGAATGATAATCCATAAAATAGGTCTTGCATGACGTTATTATAAATTTAAATTATGCCCTGAAATGCCAGGTTATAAATGAAGACTTAAAGGGAGGCGAAAGCTAAGGCTGCTGTTAGTATGCAGCGCGGTGAGTTTGTTTATGACAGTAATCACCAGCGTTCTTGTGAGATAGCCAAAGAAAGCTGTTTCTAAAGGGAATCTATTTGCAATGGAGATACCCTGACCTCTGTAATAGCAGAGCAATGACCTGCTGCCCACGGAGAAACCGAGTCAGTCAGGCTAATGAATCCTGCCATTAAATGCCTTCCTGTCCCTTCGATTCACGCCGTGCTGGCGTTTGTATCGTACATGGTAATGAGCTCCAGTGACAGCTGGGTGTGAGGCTGATGGAGAGAGCAGAGCTGGGAGATCTGCAGGATGGAGCAGGCAGACAGGGACCCCTGCTCCTGGATACCTCCCATGGTGACAGCTGTGGGCAGATCTTGGGTTATGATGAGCTGAGAGGACCCATGTTGTCCCGGAATGCATTGGTAGTATTTACGTGACCTGGTGAGTGCTAAACATTGCCTAGATAATGTAGGGTCTTCAGATGGAATTCAGGCAATGAAGGGAGCGCTCCCACGAAATCTCAGTGTAACTTATACTCCAGCCAAAACGTCACGAGCAGTTGGGTATGAGGGTGTTATAGACAAATGCTGTTGTGCTGCTGAATTTCCCCAGCCTGTTCTAGCCCTGGTGCAGGATCAGAAGCTGCCTGTCTCGTTTCCTGGCCCAGACACCCACAGCAGCTGCTCAGAACAAATGAAGCACGCAGAAAATGAGTTGTGTCCTTGCCCAAATGAGCCACTGCATTTTGAAACAGCAAAGGGCACTGTACACCCCAAAGCTGTTTTCTCTGTTTCATGCAGAGGTGGTTTAATGAAAAGCTTCTGAATGTAGGAGTGAGACCTCAGCATCCCCTCCACCTTTGAAATACCTTCCTGGCACTGCTGAGTCGTCTTCCTATGAAAAAAGGCTGAGGGAACTCAGCTTGTTTAGTTTGGAGAAGAGAAGGCTCCGGGGAGACCTCGTTGTGGCCTTCCAATACTTGAAGGGAACAAACAAACAGGAGGGAGAATGGCTGTTTACGAGGGTGGATAGTGATAGGACAAGGTGGAATGGTTTTAAACTGAGACAGGTGAGGTTTAGGTTGGATTTTAGGAGGAAGTTTTTCACCCAGAGGGTGGTGACGCACTGGAACAGGTTGCCCAAGGAGGCTGTGGATGCCCCATCCCTGCAGGCATTCAAGGCCAGGCTGGATGTGGCTCTGGGCAGCCTGGTCTGGTGGTTGGTGACCCTGCACATAGCAGTGGGTTGAAACTAGATGATCATTGTGGTCCTTTTCAACCCAGGCCATTCTATGATTCTGTGATTCTATGAATGACACACAGCCCACCTTCTCAAGCTATTCTTTCTCCCAGCCATGATTTCTAAAAGTGTAAAATACCCAATGTACTTAAAATACACAAATTTTATTCTTTTTATTCAGCTTTGGAGATGGAATAACTGTTTTGTCTTGCAGAAGGAACCCAGGGGAGGAAATCTACCTGGCTGTCAGACCTACAGGCTAGGTTTGGCATTGGAAAATATCCAGCTAGCTGCCAGGAAGAAGACGAATAGCTGCAATTGCAGTGAAAAATGTGAGGTGCAGGGATATTACCAATGTCCTGTATCTACGATGAGATCGAGCTGCTCATGGCCTCCCACTTACCTTTCCAAACTAAGAGCGAAAGCTTAGTTTTGACTGCAGGTGCTTCTCTGCTTTCTTAGTACATGTGAGGGAATACTACTTTCCCTTTTACTTGTCTGTTTTAATGTTGAGATTAAGGTCTTCACAGGGTCACCTTTTCACCTTGGTGTTTTGACCATGGACTTACTGGCAGGTTTTCCTTTGCAGCATCATGCCAAGGAATGAGTGTTCTTGCTCAGGAGTAGCATTTGTAGTTTGCATGCTCTTCCATCTTTGCAAACCTGACAGTTGTTTGCCCAGTGAGAGCTCCTGCCATGTCTGCATAACTGCCGGGCACTGCAGGCAGCAGGGCAGGGCTGGGGCATTGCAATCCTATTCCCTTGCTACATCCTGTGTTTAGGGCTCCTTCACTTCTTCCAGTGCCTTCTCCCTGTCCCAGCTGCTGTGAGCTCATCCTCATGTCCCACCATTTGACCACTGGTGCCAAAGGGTGTGTTGGGGAAAGAAAACAGGACACAGGGACAAAGCAAGGTGAGGACTGGCAAAGGAGAGATGGAAGAGCTGAAGTAGCAGACTGGAAAAATATGCAGAAGACAGAAAGACCAAAGATAGGCTGGAGTCTCATTCCAGAAAGCAACCAGCCCAGAAGCCCCCATGCCCAGAGCTCAGCTACTTCAGTAGCACGTTTTGCATGACTGATGAATGGCGTACCCATTCTGCTGGATCATAGAATCATAGAATGGCCTGGGTTGAAAAGGACCACAATGACCATCTAGTTTCAACCCCCCTTGAATGCCTCCAGGGGTGGGGCATCCACCTAAGCCAGAGCCCATCTCACGGAGCACACGCAAGCAGCATCTGGTGGAGCAACGTGCTGCTGCCAGAGCAGGGCTGTGCACGTGCCTGGGGCTGCCAGAGCTCCAAGCAGCACTGCAGGTCACTGGGCACTGCTTGCCTGCAGAGAGCTCCTTCAGCATACGTGCTGCTATTCTCTCTGCTGTTCCACATGCATAACTAACAAGGCAGTGAAATTATATTTCAGCTGGGAAAGAAACACAACCTCTGGATGCTCGTTTGCTGGCACATGCATTCCCCCTGTGTACTGCTGGCTGGCACCACACCGCCAGCACCTCCTGCCTTTGGGTTTAATGGTTGCTGGTGGGGAGTGTGCCTACAGGCAAGCGTGCTTGTGCAAATGTAGTACATTTTGTGTACTAAATGCACGCACAAATAGCCTGAGAAATGACGTTTAGAAATTCCAGACTCCCACCCGCAGATCCAAAGTGCAGCAGGAGGTGAACTGAGTCCTGCACTCAGAGTGCTGCAGTGAAGCGTCCTGAAGATCATCCTCAACCAGGCCCTGGGAATTCACTGGGTTTAGCTTTGCTTACGAATTGCTTCTGGTTCCCGAGTTAAATCTGGAATGCGATTTTAGCAAAATACAATTGGTGGATGAGTGGGTTTTTGTTAAAGAGGGATTTATTAGGAAAAGACACACAGCAGCTCACCAGTGTTGTGTTAGCTTGCAGAAACCTTCGTTAATCCCGTATTAAGCTGAGGGAGGCACCAAAGTAAAGCCACCATATAGATTTTGCAGTGCTTGTTCAACCTCTGCGTTGCTGTGACTGAGACTGCAACCTCGGTTGTGCCAGAAGCTGTATGAATTAGTGGCAACAAAACTCCTGTGATTGGAATGAGAAAAGATGGATTCCTGTTGCCTTGTGTTGTCACCCAGCCCCTATTCCATGCTAGTGCCCCCTATTGTTATTATGCTGGAACAGGTTGCCCAAGGAGGTTGTGGATGCCCCATCCCTGGAGGCATTCAAGGCCAGGCTGGATGTGGCAGCCTGGTCTGGTGGTTGGCGACCCTGCACATAGCAGGGGGCTGGAACTAGATGAGCACTGTGGGCCTTTTCAACCCAGGCCATTCTATGATTCTGTGATTCTATGATTAACGCCAACGTATGTCACTGAGATGTCAGGGAGGGAGGAGGGTCCCTTGGTAATTTGCTGGAGTAAGAAAAAGCAGAAATAACGTGCTGGGGATTTGGGCAGAAAGATTCAGGAAGAGAAAAGCCCATAAACTGAGGTAATAGTAGTGATAGAGCAGGGGAGAACAGGGAGGAGAGGGAGCTGAGAAAAGGACGAGGAAGATGGGAGTTAAACCAGAGAGTGGCATCTTTGGCTGAAAGGGGGAATTCACTGCACAGATACTGGAATAGCGGAGGCTTCTTCCTTCCCCATGTGGCATTGTGGCGTTTGGGAGATCTCTGCCCGTTTTTCCACATAGCCATTTGCTGTTAACCAGCCCCTAATCAATTCTGTGAGCTGCGTGATACAATCTGGATCAAGCCAGATAATTTGTTCTCTGCATGTTCCTCGAATTCAATTGATGCAGTTAATAGAAAGGTGAGAATACACCAAAGAGCAGCTTTTCCTACTAATTAAGCCAAATTAGAATACGTTTGTTACTGGAAAGCCACCTGCTATTTCCTATTTCCTTAATGATTTAATCAAATGCTAATTGCCTTCCCTTATTTTCCCATGCCTGGGAGTCATTTGGTGCTGTGTGGGAAGCAAGAGGATGCTTGGAGCAGAGTCAGCAGCCCAACATGACCATCACTGAGCGTGTCACTCAGCCCTTGGTGGTACCCTGGGGCTCTCCACCTGCAAGCAGCCTCCTGTGCCTGCAGGTCTCCATGCTGTGTAGCTGCCACCAATAAAGAGGAAACCCATATTCATCGTGAGACCACTTCTGATTCTGATGCACTTCCAATTCCCTGCATGCCAGACGTAGCTCTGCAGCTGAGATATAAGACTTCAGCTATTTTGGTCTGCAAATCCTCGAGGACAAAGCTCTTACCAGATTAGTCCATTGGAGCTCTGCTCGAGCATCTTCTTTTATTAGTGATAATATAAACTAAAACAGCCGTAAACCTGCAGCCTTCATATATCTGTAGTGCGTTAACTTGATTTATTTTGCTTTTGATAACACCACAGCAGTCTCCTCTTTGAGGAGTGGATCAATGACTTCTGGAGGTTGTAAAGGGAATTTCTCAGGCTGGTTTTGTTCACTAGCAGATCAATGTGCTTTTGGCAGAGGCGCAGCTCTGGGGGCTGTGATTTCAGCCAAACACCCTGCTGGGGCCTGGTTTGCTCCAGGAGTTTAGCAGGAGCTGTTGTTTTGATGCAAGATGTAGGGAACGGCTCTCTCTTGCCACTGATCACAGAAATAAGCAGCAGAAGATTTTGTCTCTTCCCTTCCTGCCTTTGTTTTCCACGAGGACCTGAAGACCTCGATCCTGCATGGCGAGGCTGGCACTGCCCTGCTTCTTCAGGGACGTTCTCATGTGATAATTTGCTGAGTGTGGGTATGCTCATCCATTCTCCCCTCATTTTTAATGTCCGAGTCCCTCGATCCAACTCCTCACAATTCTTTTTTTCAATCTCTGAAATCATTGAAGTGATATTAGCATAAAAGTAGCATAAGAATCAGAGCAAGATGACAGTGAATTCAGAACCAAGGCGGGATCGTTCTCTTCACTTACTGCAAATTTGCAAGAGAAGTTTGATTCCTTTGCAATTAGTGTTATCTACGGGAAGGCATAAGTACCCACAAGAAACATCCAAAATGAAAATATCTGTTACAATTACAATTTGGAAATGAAATTATGCTTCGTTCTGACTTTAATGTTGGACCTGTGGGAATTTGGGAAGCTGTATCGTTTTTGCTTCCTATTTTCAGATTCCCTTATCTCCCCTTTATAGCAACCCAAAATGAGACATCTCGCTTGGTTCTTCCTTTGAAGAAGAGAAAAAATAGATGAAGGAATCAGAAAGGGAGATGGGCTCGATGAAACATGAAATGCTGCATTCAGGTTTATGCCAAAGGCCTTTTATTTTCTGTGTCACATAGAAAAAAGAGACACGGCTGGAAATATCTGTGATATGGTCTTTGGATTCCTAAAGGTCAAGCCGGACAGTGAAGAGCTGTTGTCCTGCTAGGCAGCTCTCCGAATCATGGTGCTCAGCAACACCAGCCTGGGGATGCTCACGGTGGTGATGGGCTGATGGTTGATTTTACAGGTCTATTACGACCTTAATCACAGAATCACAGAATGGCCCGGGTTGGAAGGGACCTCAAGGATCATCAAGCTCCAACTCCCCCGCTGCAGGCATGGCCACCAACCTCCACATTTCAGACCAGCCCAGGCTGCCCAGGGCCCCATCCAACCTGGCCTTGAACACCTCCAGGGATGGACGGGGCATCCACAGCCTCTCTGGGCAGCTGTTCCAGCACCTCACCACTCTCATAGGAAAGAACTTCCCCCTGACATCCAACCTAAATCTTCCCTCCAACTTCAAACCATTTCCCCTTGTCCTGCTGTTATCTACCCTTTCAAAGAGTTGACTCCCCTCCTGTTTGTAGGCTCCCTTTAGGTCCTGGAAGGCTGCAATGAGGTCACCCCGCAGCCTTCTCTTCTCCAGGCTGAACAAGCCCAGCTCCCTCAGCCTGTCTTCATAGGGGAGGTGCTCCAGCCCTCTGACCATCTTTGTGGCCCTCCTCTGGACCCTCTCCAACAGCTCCCTGTCTTTCTTATATTGGGGGCCCCAAATGATTCTACGATTCTGTGATTCTATACTGCCCCTGCTGGGTAAGGGGAACAGCTGGCTGTCCTGCTTTGTTTCAGATCTGTGCTGACTCCTTGGCCTGCCCTGCCCTGCATGGAAGGGGATGCCCATGACAGAGCAGGGAGCTCAGCACAAAATCTTTGTTCCTAGCTGAGGATGGTTATTAAAAAGAGCGGTGAAAGCATCAGTGATACATCCCATCACTCAATTTGCAAGTATTTATAAGGCATAGCCGTGCTACTACACAGTCCTGAATACCATTTTGCTGGTAACTCTGTTCACGCTTTTTGCAATGAGATCTTTGGAAGGAAGATGCTGTAATCTCACACATGGCAATGGGTTGCCACGGGTAAGAGGGAGGAAAAGAGTTAATAAGAGTTCTGCCTTCTTGGTTTGTGTTTGGATTGGTAAGTTGTGTTTCAAAGAATACTAAGCTGTGATGCTTTGTTAAATGAAGGTTTCAAGCAGTGAATTTTTACAAACCTTTCTATGCAACTCGATTCCCATTGTTGACTAATGAAAGAGAGAGAAGGCTGCAGTGTATTAAGGATCGTCATCTTCCTGATTGCTGTGTTCTATATTATGGTGCTGTCCTGCCACTCTTGGCACCTTCAATCGAAGGAAGATGCACGGGCTTCTCTGCTGTCACTCTGCTGTGATGTTACTGCTGTGATGTGAAAGGCAAAGTGAGATCAAGGGATGTCTCACTGTGCTGGCTGCATCCCGTCTCGTATCGCCTCAAGGTTACTCTGGGGCTGGATGTCCTGATGTTACACTTGACCTAAGCAGGGATTGTTAGGGTTAAAACAAAGTGAAATTCAGTTGTTTCTGTTACACGGCACAGCCACACGAGTGATGCAGTGCTATTTTCTGAACTCAAACACTGCAATCTGTGTGCCTGCTTCTGCAGCCTGCCTGTGCCTCAGATCAGCCTGTATTTAAATCAGGGACAGTGGCCTCTTCTCTTTCATCAGTGACTTCCTTTTCCTTGATTCCTCGACTTTATTTCCTTCAGCTATTTCTAAGATTGACCCTGAGCTTTAATTCTTTCACTGTGGTGAAGCACAGAGTGATATAAATCAGGATACGTTGTCCTTTTGCTTTCTTTCTATCTGGATTCTGTTCACTTGGGGAGTCTGAGCAGATCAAACAGTGGCTTCACCAAAGGAAAAGGCAAGGTGGGAAGATTAAAAGAGTGCCAGACGAGGCAGTGATGGCTTCATCAGATGAGAAGAGATGCCAGTGACACACTGGTGACTTGTGTTTCCTCTGCAGTATGATACTGGTGATGTTTTGTTGTTCTCCCTATGATTTTTGTGAGAAAAAAACTTTGGTTGAAGTGGACAAAACAAAGCAAAATATTTTTTCTGGGCTTTCATTCGCAGCTCATGTTCTTTCCCTTCTTTCTTTCCTTCCACTTCTATTGCCATCCAGATTGAATACAGAATCACAGAATGGCCCGGGTTGGAAGGGACCTCAAGGATCATGAAGCTCCAACCCCCCTGCCAGGCAGGGCCACCAGCCTCCACATTTCAGACCAGCCCAGTCTGTCCAGGGCCCCATTCAACCTGGCCTTGAACACCTCCAGGGATGGACAGGGCATCCACAGCCTCTCTGGGCAGCTGTTCCAGCACCTCACCACTCTCACAGGAAAGAACTTCCCCTGACATCCAACCTCAATCTTCCCTCCCTCAACTTCAAACCATTTCCCCTTGTCCTGCTGTTATCTGCCCTTTCAAAGAGTTGAACACTGAACTATTTCCAGTACAAGATGAGCGGCATATAGCTGTTTTCTTCTACATGCAGCAAATTCCCCATGCAAGGGCATTTTACAACCATAAGAGGCTCCTTGGAGTCCTTCTTTGACATATCATGTTGTGTCCCTAATAAATCCTAACAAGCACAGCTCTCCGGAAGCATCTCACTCTTTGCTCAAGGCTTCAGTGCATCATATTTGAATGTATTTGCCTAAATTTGCTCAGCACTGAGGACATTGTTACATATTTTCATGACATTATATTAACAATTGATTTAGGAACATTTCATGTTGGAGCACGTCAGACACTTGATATGAGTACAACTCTACTACTGGAATGGCTCATGAGCTATGTTAATGTGAATGGGTCTTTTGAATAGCTCTGTCTCCCAGCTACCATCCTGTGTGACTTCCAGTAGCTATAAAAATAAACAAACAATACCCTTGGTAAAGCAGCATAAAAAATTACAGAGGTTCCAAAATCCCTGTTTATGCAGCTGAATCAGAGTGGTAAATACTCCCCACTCCCCAACGGTGGGTACCTGTAAAAGAGAGAGAAGAGAGACCAGGAAGGGATTCCATTAAGATTACTGAGCTCCCTGGCTTTGCAGGGACAGGCAGCATGATTTTGAAGCAGACATCTGACCTTGGTATTAATACAAATGGGAGGCTTGGAGAAAGGTGGCAGAAGGTCCCAGTTCACAGTGAACTTATGTTTCTCTGTCCCTAAATACAAAGAGATGCCAAAAAAAAGAAAACAGTTTTGAGATGCACGAAGGAGAAATCTGGAGGGATACAGAGCAGGGATGCAGGCTGAGCAGCCATGAGGAGCTTTTGGGATGGGGTTCACAGAGGTCTCCCAGAGGAATAGGATGGATGCCTGTTGTTGCTGGAGACATAACCACAGGCTGAGCAAACCTCTAGTGAAGAATTCCAAATCTTCTCAAAGTCCCTGTGATTCTGTGCATGGAATGAGCTTTACAGTCACATTTAAAGACAAATTGCACTTCCTACTGTTCCATATAACACCGGTGTGGGAAAATGTTGTATGTAAAAGGATATGCTGGTGAGTAAAAACATCATCATCTCAGCTTTGGTGAAGCATACCATATATTCCCCATTGGGCTGTGCACGTTCAGTGTGTCTGTAATGGTCTCAAAACTTTCCCAAACGTTTATTTTTCTCACTTCTGGGAAGGGTTACATGGCCTGTAGCATGTAAAAATAATAATAAATCAAATAGAAGTCTGGTAAGACTTAAGAATCAAATAGACTTTCTGACATGCAACGGGCATGGCAACACGACAGCACCAGCACCAATGATGACAACCTCTCTCCTGTCCATTCCCTAACAAAGAACATCACTGAAGGTGAAAATAAGCTGCAGGTTGTCATGGCTTGAGGCTGTTAAATCAGGCCATCAGCTTCAGTTTTGTTAACACTCCAGTCAGGAGGAAAAAACCTTGCTGCTTGTGCTGAACTTTGATCACCTGCAGGCAACAGGCCCAGACTCATCTGACTCCTGTGCTTCTCCATGCAGATAAACAAGATTTGCAGTACTGTAATGGCAGCAGTTACTGTTGTGAAAGATACAGACTGCAGAGCATCTGAGGAATTTGGTCCGTGCAGCTATAAATATTTCACGCTCAGAACGCACAACACAGCATCATCTTAGAAACCAACCAAACCAAAAACCCTATATGAAAGTTTAATTAGGGGAACAAATGAATATTTTGGTGTATATCCAAGTAGGAATGTCTTCATTATCAGTGTTTTTTTGTGCCAGCATCCCTGAGGCCATTGCACTGTGTACAATTGATGGGCTTTTACTACTGCTTTAGCCTGAGAATATTAAGTCTGTACAAAGTAACATTCCAGTTGCTTCTTTTTGCTGTTTCCTCATTAAAGCCTTTGGTTGACACTTACAAAACTTCTGCACTACATGCAGAATGCATTTGTCTGCCATCAGACCAATTTGCCGAGGTTTGCAGACATCGCCTAAACCAACCCAGATAGTGGAGATAGTGCTGCAAGATTTGTGTTCAGCAGCCCCATGTATATAGAGAAAACCAGCAGCCATTTGACCCTTTGTACGTACCTGAGTGCTACGAGATTGGGTGGGGATAATGCAGCATTAACAGCCTGGGAAATGGCTTCCTAGCGTTCTTTTCTCTTTCCTTGAAAGGAACTTCAGGAGGCACTCCATAAGAAGTAATGGTAATGTGTTTTTCACAATAAAACAGGCTAATATCACCCTGGGATGTATAATACAGGAGAGCAATCTGTGCTATGTAGGAGGTACATCTCTTGAGACAAACCAGCCATCTGAAGTCTGTGCTCCTGCTTTTATTAACCCGAGATGAGGAGTTTGGGGATGTCTGTGGCCCAATTCCCCCGGTGCTGAGCACCCACTTGCTGCAGAGATGCTCACCTGTTTTCATCGTCAGGCCATATGTCTCCATTTGCTCTGTTGGGTTGTTACAGACCTCAGATTGCATTTCATGATTTGACATTTCTCCACTGGACAGAAATTGTACGAGAGAGTTGGATGCAGTGGAGGGTCAGGAAAGTGTAAAATAGATTTTTTGCTGTTGTTGTTGCTGTTCCTAACTGAATTTTTCATTAGATCTTTTATGCTGTAATCACTGAATGATCTGCAGGGTGATGGGCAATCACTTCAGCAGCGGCTGTGCTTTGTTGGGGTTGGACTGCATGAGTCAAGGGCTGTAAAAAGACCCTGACCTGTGGACTTTGGCAGGGATGCACTGGAGATTCCTTAGGGAAGAGATTTGATCTGGAGCATCTCCAGAGTGGCTCATTGCTCTTATTTCTGTTCTGGATGAATCGTCTTCTGAAACTCTCTTCCACTCTTCTGTACAAGGTGAGGTCAGGTGTGCAGTTCTTATGAGAAGCTTGAATTTTAGGGAGTAAAAATCAAAAAGTAAAAGAGAGTAAAAGTCAGGTTGGATATGAGGAAATATTTCTTCTCCACAGTCAGGCAGTGGCACAGCTGCCCATGGAGTGGTGGGGTCACCGTCCCTGGAGGTGTTCAAGAACTGTGGAGATGTGGCACTGAAGGACATGGGCAGTGGGCATGGTGGGGTGGGCGGGGTTGGGCTTGGGTGTCTCAGAGGTCTTCTCCAACCTGAGTGATTCTGAGTCTAAGGAAGATTAATGCCGCTGAAAGAGTAATAGATAATGTACCAGCCAAGATTCCATCTTCTCCACTGCTAATTGTTTTTTGCCCCAAAGCTATTTGTTCCTTCTGTATACCAAATTTCATGGCCATGAAATGTGGAAATGCAGGTGACACTATAGGTCCTCTCAGAGCTGAGAAATTCACACTCTTCGGACCTCAGGATTTCTTCCATGAGGAAATGATCATAGGGCAGATCTGGAATTAAACCCTTAGAAGTGGTGGGTTGCCTTCTACTCTACTCTTTGGCCTGCAAATCAAGCCCTTGGGAAGAGATCATGGAATCCCAGCATGGGAAATCCCCAAAGGATTTCAGCCTGAGGAGAGAGTTCTCCTTCTTGCAGTGCTGCCTCAATTCACATCATATCTTTGACACAGCTTTACATGCTGTACCTTCACAGTCCCTAGGGAGGTGACTTAAATTGACAACCATCTCTCGCTGCAAGAAGGGTGAATAGAGTACCCTGAGTTGGAAGGGACCCACAGGGCTGTAGAGTCTCACCCCTGGGATTATGGATGTGCAGATAACCTCACAGAGTCTGCGCTGTGTCAGAGTTTGCTTTCAGCACAGGGAGTTTTGCACAACAGTCTGACAGGCTGCTGCCATTCCTTTCTGTGATGGATGGAACACCAGGGCTGATTTATGAGCACCCATGTCACACAGGCACTTGCCCTTGTCCCTGAGCTATGAAAGGCTGTAAGAATAAAGGAGATAAATGGCAAAGTACCGCAGCTGTAGAAATAATTGACTTCAAGAAATGTAAAAACAAACCATTTTTCCCCTATCCCTTTCAAATTTGCTTCGTTAGCACTGGATAAGTGCAAGAAGACGTTGGCTTTTCAGGATGTCATTCACAGAAATGGCAGACCAAATGGAGCAGACCGAAGGAAATCTGCTTCCAGTTAAGGAACACAGATGATTTTGGCTCAGGTCTTGACTTTGAGCTTAGGTTACATTTTATTTACTGGTGCAAATTTAGCCAAGAGTACAAAGTTATGATGGCCATCCTTCAAATTGTCTCTCTTCTACCATTCATGTGTCATTTTGTTTTCTTTTCTTAAGGCTGTCATGATGTACGTTTTAAGCAAGGAAGGATCTCTGTGCCACCCTTATAAAGACATAACCCAGGCAAATTGGTACTTTCTCAGTCTTGCTCTAAACTAGTCAACTTAAGGAATGGAGCAGTCACCAGCTCTTCTATACTGAGGTGATCATCTGAAACAGAGCCTCACATGAGCAGATGTCTCATGTCTTGACTGCAGGAAGTGTTCCACAGGGCTTTTTTGGATGGAAACAGTTTTGGCTGGCATCTGGCAGTGATGACATTTGGCTGACCGTAGATTCTGTTATCAGGCTTGCAGCTGGTGGCAGTGGGAATGCAGGGAGCAGGTGGGACTGGCCATGCACAGCTCAACCCCAAACCCTCTTTTATGAATCAAAGCCCGGCAGCGGTACATGTAGTTTTGGTGCCCAGGTGTGCACCCCATAGAGTAGTGCCCATACATTTTTTCCTGACAGGAATGAAGGGAAATAAATGGGACTGAATGGAGGACCAGGGGTGAGAAGGAGGCATTTTAGGATGGGAAGTCCACATTAGAGTTCTCTTCCTTCTCCTCCTCTGTCTGATACTCAGTGGAAAACTTGTTCACGTCCTTAAGGAAGCATCCTCAGGACGGAGTTTTGGATTCTTGACTCTGGGTTATGGAGGGATGGAGATGTCACCTCAGCAGTCCTTTCTTGGGCTTCAGGAAAGCTGCAGAGATGTGTGTGTACCCCCCTGAATCATGGAATCACAGAAGGCTTGGTTTGGAAGGGAACTCAAAGCCCATGTAGATACCAGCTTGGTGCTCCTCGATCCAGGACATCATGGAGCATGTCTCACTCTAAGGGTGGGCTTACTATAAAATGTCATATCAATAACAATTCTTTTTTCTTTTTTTTTTTTTTGTAAATAAGATCCACAGGCACTCACTAAATCAATTTAAAGACTACACTTAATGTAGTCTTTTGAAGTGGCTATTGCATTTGTGTCTTAAAAAGTACTTGCTAAGTTAAGCTCTTGGAGGCAATGTCTAATGAACATCATCAGCTGAATGATTTCAATTAACAGGAAAAACAGGACCAGTCTTTTGCTGAAAGACATTTTCTCTCCAAGATGCTTTTCTCTTCTATAAAAGTGGATTTTATAAATGTGACAGAGGCTCACATCCCTAGGAGATGATTAAGATAGCCAAAACATCCACATATTAGTGACATGGAAATATATTCTGGAGTACTGCTTCCAGACCTGGGGCCCCCAGTACAGGAAAGATGTGGAGCTCCTGGAGCAGGTCCAGAGGAGGGCCAGTAAGATGATCAGAGGGCTGGAGCACCTCTCCTATGAGGTAAGGTTGAGGGAGCTGGAATTGTTCAGCTTGGAGAAGGCTCCTGGGAGATCTCATTGTGGCCTTCCAGTACTTGAAGGGAGCGTATAAACAGGAGGGGGAACTGCTGTTTGTGAGGGTGGATGGTGATAGGGCAAGGGGGAATGGTTTTAAACTGAGACAGGGGAGGTTTAGGTTGGATCTTAGGAGGAAGTTTTTCACCCAGAGGGTGGTGATGCACTGGAACAGGTTGCCCAAGGAGGCTGTGGATGCCCCATCCCTGGAGGCATTCAAAGCCAGGCTGGATGTGGCTCTGGGCAGCTTGGTCTGCTGGTTGGCGACCCTGCACATAGCAGGGGGTTGGAACCGGATGAGCATTGTGGTCCCTTTCAACCCAGGCCATTCTATGATTCTATGATTCTATGATTCTATGATTTTTTTTTTCTCTCTAATCTACCAATGCTTTCAGCTTTAACAGACATACATGTGTAAGGGTAAGCCCTGTTGGAAAAATAATTTTTTGCTTGGCTTTGGTGCAAGCCATGGTGCTGATCCCTTGGTAAGATGGGAGATGCTCATCGCTACAGCAAAGAGTTCATCTGTAGGTTGAGAGGTTCAGTGCAAACCACTGTAAGCAATAGATGAGCATTGAAACAGGTTTGCATCTTCCTTTCACTTTTGGAAACATCAAGGAGGGGAGTGCTGAGGGAATGTGTGCACTAGAAATGGTCACAGACTGCCTCATAACAGTCTAGCTGGACAAGAGAAATCCCCTTGGAGTAGGAAGCTCCTGCTTGGCACAGAACTGCCCGCACCTTCTCCCGTAAGAGGGTGTATTGGTATCCTACAGCACAGGCCGCTGCAGTCCTTGACCACCCCAAGAGTCCTTACCTACCTCTAATATCCCCTGTGATATTTTAATTCATGGCGTTTTGCACATTGGCCATCATCTCCTCTTGGAACTGAAAGAAAGGGACTGAGTGGTGTGTCCTCTGGTTGGTGGTATGCAATATAGGCCAGCCTTTAAGCAGAGACTAAAATCAGATTGAGATTCAAATCTTTTGCCAGCCCAGCAAGGTAACTCAGCTATGCCTGTGGTTCCTAGGGGCAGATGGGGAAAACCATAAAAGAGTTGGAATACTCTGATGGCAGAAATCACTTCCACAATGAGGTCATTGCGTATCAGTGCGATTAGCTGTGCTTTGGGGAAAGGTCTGGGTTTGCATATCTGTGCACCTGGTTATTTCCTACAGTCTCTCCTTATCTCAGTATAACTTTGCTAATAAGAGTTTCAATATATCTTTTTAATTTCTTTTTCTAAACAATATGATATTGGCCTCTGAGGCATTAAGAAGAAAATATTAATTAAACCAACTTCCATATGGTAATACAATCTCCCCATATAATTTTCATAGATTAAATCCATACTGAGAGCAAAAAAATGTTCTCACCGGCGGGAATGTGTCATCAGATTGCTACTGATACCAGCCACATAAAAGAAAAACAATAAGGGTGTTAAAATGAAACCCTTTAGGACTCCTTGGTTTGAATATGAAAAAATAGAGGAAACAGTTTTCTCTTTGGCTGTGCTAGAAACTACAATGCACTGTAGCTTTTGAAGGAGTTAGAAGAAGAATCTGGCACTAATGATTCTGGAGCAAGGTGAGGTGACTTATCTTTCCACCTCTGCTTCTTCTAGGTGCTGAGTTAGGCACAGTGTTGCTCTTGCCATTGCGCAGAGTGGTGATGTTTCGGCCAGTCCTCTTAGAGGCTGCCAGCCAAGAAGCATCTCTGGAAGAGCTGGGACGTAACCATCCTGAAGAGCTGGAGCCACCTCCCTGGCTGCAAGCTGAAGCACAGAGCACATGTGACAGTCTGCTAAGGAAAGCTGGGACATCTCCAGAGAGGTTGTGGATGCCCCATCCCTGGAGGCATTCAAGGCCAGGCTGGATGTGGCTCTGGGCAGCCTGGTCTGCTGGTTGGCAGGGGGTTGAAACTAGATGATCACTGTGGTCCTTTTCAACCCAAGCCATTCTATGATTCTATGATCTCGTGTTTGGCAACCCACGGCACGGGGGTTGAAATGAGGTGATCTTTAAGGTCTTTTCCAACCTAAGCCGTTCTATGATTCTATCATCTACCCAGCACCCCAGGGCTGAAGATGTTCCCCAGGCACCTGTATGGGATGGCCCTTCCCATGGCACAGTTCTCCTCCCTGCTCTCCCATGCAGGCTGCTGCTTGCTCAGCGTGCAGTGACTGCTGAAAGTTTTGCACTTGGAGCTCTGATGTGTTAAGAGTTAATAGACAACCTCATTCCAGGTTGGCACATCCCAAAAATCTAGCTGCTGGATTATTAAGTTGTGATTTCAGCAGCAGCAGAGCACCAGTTTTCCAGCCCAAATAACTTGAAAGCAAGTTGTGCCTTATGTTTGAATGTCAACAAAGATATGATCTAAAGGAACAGATGTTGCTGTCCTCAGTATGATTTCATCTCTGCATACCAATGTACGAAGACTTGAGTGACTCTGTGGGTATGGCCTCTGCCTAATACATGGGCCTTCATGGACATTCAGCCTGTGTATACCCAGGTGAAGCAACCTGTAACAGATACTCAGAACCAACACACCTAGTCCTACCTGTGCATGGGGTGGGAAGTCATAGAATCATAGAACGGCCTGGGTTGAAAAGGACCACAATGATCGTCTAGTTCCAACCCCCTGCTATGTGCAGGGTCGCCAACCAGCAGCCCAGGCTGCCCAGAGCCACATCCAGCCTGGCCTTGAATGCCTCCAGGGATGGGGCATCCACAGCCTCCTTGGGCAACCTGTTCCAGTGCGTCACCACCCTCAAGCCCTGGCTTTAGCAAGGCCAGGGGCTCCTTTGTCCAGCAAGGTGTCTGGTCTCCTAAAGAGCATTTATTGGTGGGATTTGCTCCGTACAGTGCTATAGGAAACCCATAACCTATTTCTTTTTCAGTTCTGTATTACCTGTGTTGAAGTATCTTAAGTAAGTCCAAGTACAGTGTTATCAAAATAGTGTCAGTGGAGGGAGCCTACAGTGGGGTCAGATGAGCTGAAAATGCTTATTTTTCCCCCATGCTAAGTTCAGCAACAGGGCAAAAACCAACTGATCAACAAAACCCACCACCACCACTAACAGTAAAGCAAATGAAAAAAACCATCCCAAACCAAAGGAAATGCACCAACTTCTTAGGAAATCAGCATTCATCCTTCACCCTTTCAGGCTACTTGTGTAAGCTGGCGAATCAAGTAGACCCTGCAAGCTGATTTTCAGGCTGCTATCACTTTTTGACTGCTTTGCCTACCTGTGATGCCTACCAGAATGTTGGCATTGTTCTGTGACCACTTCAGATTTGAGCACAGCACGTAGAAAAACTTGCTTCCTGCTGCAGATACCTTTTGACTCCAATAAGCTGGTGTGCAGAGAAAGTGAACTTCCTTGATATGCCCATTTATTCTGAGATTATCTTATGTGTACTTTCTGCTTTTGATAAATCCTTGTCTGCTTCCAAGTGGACATTGAAAGATTGGATAACTTTAATGTAAGTATAATTGTGGCTAGCCCAGGCATTGGAAACTACTCACAGTAGTTGAGCTAATTATGGAAAATTTAGCTTGTAAAGGTATGTAAGTGTTAGCCATGCATTCTTTATAAATATGCATAGCCAGGCAGGTGTACAGTCAGCTGGTTATTACATGGCTGAATGGTAGCTGCCATTTGATTGCAAAGCTGTAGACAGAAGTGAATCATCTAAACACTTTGTAATCAGCCCTCTGCCTCAGTTTTGTCTGATTAAAATTGCTGCACAAGTATCTGTTCTTTCATACTTCGTCTCAGAGGAAGCTTTCAGGGTCCACTGCAAAGGGAGATATTTATAAATGTCCAAGATTTATCAGGTCAGATAATATCAGGAAAAAAATACTCTTAGAAGGAAGGAGTGGTGCTGCAGTGGCACAGCTGCCCAGGAGTGGTGGGGTCACCATCCCTGGGGGTGTTCCAGAGCCATGGAGACATGGCACTGAGAGATGTGGGCAGTGGGCGTGGGGGTTGGGCTTGGGGATCTTGGTGATATGAGCAACTTAGTCTAGAGGGAGGTGTCCCTGCCTATTGCAGGGGTTGGAACTAGATGATCTTAAAGGTCTCTTCCAACCCAAACTATCCTATGATTCTATGATCTTGGAGGTCTTTTCCAGCCTTAATGATGGTATGATTTGTTCTCTGAGGCCAGGAGCAGAAGCCATATTGCCCTTATGCTTGGATGCCTAAGTGACACTGAATTCATACTTGGACTGGAGAGGGATGGAGTAAGAAAGAAAGATGTGAGTAGAACTGATTAGAGCAAAGGCTTCAGATGCACTGCAAGGTCCTATGCTGCTCAGGGAATTTAGGCATGAGGCCCAGCCCTCCTCTGCGGTTCAGAGGCACTATTGTGTTATTTGCCCACTGTGGCTCTCCAGGGTCTGTTGAGAAGAGGTCTGTTGAGCAATGTAGGACCATTGCTGGCAATGTTGAACTCTGCACAGACTCAGGCTTCGGAGAGCAGAGGTTTTGCCTCACATTTTTTTTGTCCTTTATGAACACACAGAAATTGTTCCCATATTTCTGGATTCCTGACACATCTGCCTTTCTCTGAAGCAGCTGGAAGACCTTGCAGGTGCTCTGCTTTCTGCCTGATACTTGCCCACGAAGGTCACGTCATATGTGCTCTGAAGTGCACGAGGCCTTCACTGGCTGCAATACACTGACGTGAATAAAAGACAACTGCAGAGTTACATCCAGATCATAGCAGTTCTGGAGAACCAGCTGCAGAAGAGGCAATCTGCTCAAGGTTTGCAGCGAGCCTGGAAGTGCCTCACTAATACCTGTAATGAATAGCACCAGATCTGGCAGTAGTTTTCCCTCTTGTTTTAGCATCAAAGCTGTTGTTACAAGCTTTCACACAAAGACAAAAAATGCAGCCTTAATTTCTCTGTTTTTCAGAAGTGCTCTTTCATTAACATCCGTCTGTGTTTGTCGATGCAGCACTCCCTCCTTCTGCCACTTCTCCCAGACCCCACATTTGACATTTGGTTTAAAGCTTTCGTGAGAAATTGAACATCTGATTTATATTTTTAAAACCAGCAGAAGTACATCAGGGCCCCCTGCTCCCACTCCCTGCAGTGCACAGGGACACCCACAGCTCCATCAGTGCTCAGAGCCCATCCTCTGACCTTGGGTGTTTGCAAGAACTGGGGCATCACTGCCTCTTTGGGCAGCCTGTTCCCTGAGCACCTGTAGCAAAAATGCTAAGTCATGGCTAGAAGCAGTGATTGAGCACCTGGTGGGAAGGCAGGACCAACCCAGGGGAGCTCAAGTGTATGAAATGCACCTGAGTGAACAGAAGGGGTGGATCCTGGCTCCACCCCTTCCCTGACCTCATTTAAGGGCTGGCAGTGATAGCAAGGAGGTCTTGCTGGAGATCCCTGTGTACCTGAGGTCTTCTAAAGGTAAGCAGATTTTCTTTCTTTGTTTTTGTGCCTGTGGCTATTGTATTTGAGCAAGTCTTCACTCACTGCAGTCCGGGACCTTCCTACTCCACTGTTATTGCTGTACTTTCCATTGCATTATAATATCTGTCTCTTTGATAAAAGAGTTTTGTCTGTCTTTCAGTGAAGTGGCAATTCCAAGTATTTGGGTGATTCATAGGATTCCTCAACATTGACTCATATAGTGTATATTTGTCAGTTAGTTTGGTATTTTTAACTAAGTCATGACACAAAGGATCTTATGGGTGCTCATGACACCTCCTAACTTAAGAAACATGCAAACAAATAGTCTGGAAAAATAGGGACTCTTCAGCTTCCCAGATATTTTCTAAGACATCTATGCACTACACTTCCTGTCTAATCTTCCTGCTGCAGACTCATTTAGAAACCCTGTGAAGCAGAGGCTGTGACTCATGTAGGTGGCCTCAGGTTGTGTGCTGGTTCCATAAGCCATGGGAGCCTACTTGCTATGCAGGCAGCTCCTCCCCATGTCCCTACTCTTGGTGTTTTTGCTGGGCTGACTTTTCCCCATCGGTCAGACAATGCTGTTCTCTATCCAAGCCTGCTCACTTCTCTAAATTGAATTTGAGGTTTCTGTTGCTTGTGTTCTTCTAGCCCTGCTCTGGGTTTCTCTGTTTCAAGGTCAAGAGAATTCACTGTACTGAAGGATATTAATGTATTCACTACAAGGAGAGAGCAGAGGATTTAAATAAAGATGGAAAAACTCCCCTCCTGGTGCAGTGCATTATTAGAACTGAATCTGCACTGAGCCTTTTTCCCCTATTTAAATGAGTGCAAAAGCTAATAAAATGCAGATCTTCATTTTCAGGCATTTTCGGATTGCTCCAAAGACAGGAATGAGAAGTAGAAAAACACAGAAATTCAGGAGCTGTCACAGAAGTTGGGACAGGGATTAAAATATTATGAAATCTGACTTGGTTGTTCCATGCAGTTCTTGAAATCTGCTGCTTAAACCAAGAGACAGACAGGAATTTTGGCTTTGATTTAAAAAGTAAATAAAGTTAAAGGGAATCTTTTTCCATAGAAGTAGCTTGGCCTGGAGAAATAACTTATGTTTCTGAGCTAGGAGGCAAATAAGAACTGAAGTGACATGTTCTAATGGGGGGGGGGGAAAAAAGTGGTGATATTCAGCTTTGTGATTGTTTTTGAAGATTTTTGTTTTAATATTTGGAGACCTGATCTTGACAATGGTAAGAACATGGTAAACAGAAGTTATTTTTCACATAGCTCACCTGAACTAGAAGTAGCAAGAGTCTAATGGGGCTCCGAGATATTTAGCTCCAAGCTCAAGTGTGGCATGATAACCTGTGCTCACCTTCCTCCGGTGCTCATCCATGCCCCAGGGTTCCCAAGCAGGTGCTACGTGATCAGAGGAAATCTCTACCTCCTTACAGCCTCCAAACCCTTCTGACCTCAGTCCCTTCTCAGTGTGAGCTTTCAGACCTCTTTCACGTCTCTGTTCCTTTGCTTAGTGGAGGTGTTGCCTTGTGTGTCTGGACTTGTTGCAGGGATGTCCCCAGTGCTCCACCCAGAAATGCCTCTTTGCACAACTGCCAGTATTGCACCACAGCCCAGTATTATTCTCCCAATGGGCAAGCCCACCCCTTAGCTGTATATAATGACAAAAGGCTAGAAGGGAATTTTAATGGGCTCCTTTATACCTTTCATTGTTCTGAAGCAATCTTTTTCAGACGGGCTCTTGGAAGAATTTCTGCGAGCTCTAGAGGATCAATTACAAGGAAGAGATGATTAAAGAATAGATAAAGGTTTTTAATAAATTATAAACTTCCCACAGAAGTGTTTTAACAAAATTAAGTTATGATAGTGGTGATATGATACTGCCTTATAATCATTTCCCATTTGTGAATTGGAGATTAGATAAAGATTAGTGAAACACGGGAGACGTAGGAAATGGGAAGTTAAGGTTCAAATGCATAAGAATACTACAGTGACAATAGAAATTGTGTTAAAATACATCGTTTGTATGGCACCTTGTCTTACCCAGCAATTTCTGTAAGCTAGATTTTGATCAGAACAATTGTGTGAATACTCTGAGCTTTCAGTGTTCAAAACCAAGTTGTGTTGCTGGACACAGACTCAAGATGACACAATATGCTGGATAAGTGTGAATTTTATAGATTGAGTTTCCAGGGGAATTCTTATTTCTTGAGGTAGGATTTGCTTTACAAATGTGTTGTATCCAAGAAAACTCCAATTAGTAGAGTCATAGAATCATAGAATCACAAGGTTGGAAAGGACCTACATGATCATCTAGTCCATCTGTCCTGCCATTGCTACCACAGTGGTTGATAGGAGAGGTGCTCAAAGTGAGCTTGGTGGACAAACAAATGTAGGATGTACGTGCAGAGAAGGCTTTCATCTGTGGGAAACAGCATCAATCAGAAAACTGTCCCTCAGTGGAGCGTAAAATATCAGACTGAACATTAAGTTATAGTATGCTGAAATTAATTGCAGCTATTAATAGACTAACAAACAGATGATGAAATAAAAAATAGTCAGTAAAAATGAACTATTTTAATCTAGATTGCTTTGATCCTCTTTCCCCAGGGAAAAATCACTGAACTTAGTTCCTGTGAAGCATCCCTGTGCCAAGACAACTTGTGCTATCTGCTCAAAAAATACAACACCCCTTTATTCCCATTGTTAGCTCCTGTACCCAATAACTCTGATTCTGATAGTTCACCAGACTGCTGAAAAGCATCTGGACTCTGCTTAGTGATGCTGATTTTAATGAGATTTTTTTTGAATGAGTAAACTGCTCGAGATGAGCAGAAGCATCAAAATGTCACCCAGTGTCGCCTTGGTGCCGTCTGTTGTTTGGAGCTGAATGCGGCCCAGTCAGTGACCCGGTGGGAAAAAAGACACGATTTTCATTTACTCATCTGAAAAGGGCAGTGCAGGTCTGAACTGCCCTTTGTTTGTTTTCAGATTGCTTTCAGACTCCTCTCAACATAGGGTGAGTACCAGCAAGGCGTCTGCCTAAACTTGGTGCCATTTCCCTCCCTACTAATACTGTCAAATTCAATTATGTGTCACACTGATGGTAGTTGATTTCTCAGCTGTTCTATAAATATTTTTTTTACAGGAAACAGTGTCTCAGAATGTCGTGCACCAGTAAATCAGCAGGGCTCGATTAAGCCCAAGGAAAGATGCTGATTTACTTTACTTGTGCTTTTTTCCTTGCGTATTTATTCTCAGTGATCTGGGGATAAACAGATTGAAAATGGCAAATGACTAATGCAGCTTTGTGAATCTCCATCCATCTGTCCAATCTTCCCTGGCTTATAATAACATGTTAGTCACAGGGAAGTGAGAACAATTAATAACCTTGTTTCTCCCATTCATTTGCTGGTTGACTAATTTGTTCACTCTGAAGTAGGGTAGCATCTCTCCTGGAGAAATCAAATGCAGACCATGAATGCTGCAATTAATGACTATTTGCTGTGGTGTTTAGTGCATATAGGCCTTTCTCGTGTACTTTGCAGCAAAGTCCTTTTACATATAACATGTTATTTACCCCCTCTTGATTGCAAGTGCTTTAGTTGCTGGATAGTAAAGGGAAAAGATGATGGCTTGTAGGTTTTACATAGAAAAAGAAGGCATTTAGATGAATGTTATACAATTCTTGTGGTGTTCTTTCTAAAGGAAAAATTCTCATCTTAATAATAGAGTTCCTTGGCGAAGTGAGTCATGCTTCTGAAACCAGACCTGGAGCTGCTTTTAGTACTCACTGCTGCTTGTTCATTTATGAATGTTGGCAGAGGTGCCATGTGTTGGTCTTCTAGAGAGGGTCAGTTGGCAGCAACTTAGAGAAATATTCACAGAATGGATGGGTTGGAAGGGACCTTTAAGACCATCCAGTTCCAACCCCCTGCTATAGGCAGGGACACCTCCCTCTAGGGCAGGTTGCTCACAGCCCCATCCAGCCTGGCCTTGAATGCTTCCAGGGAAGGGGCATCCACAACCTCACTGAGCAACCTGTTCCAGTGTCTCACCACCTCCACAGTAAATTTCTTGCTAATTTCTAGTCTAAATCTGCCCTCTTCCAGTTTAAAGCCATTTCCCCTTGTCCTGTCACTACACATCCTTATAAAAAGCCCCTCCCTAGCTTTCCTATAGGCCTCTTCAGGTACTGGAAAGCTGCTATAAGATCCTTCCCAGAGCCTTCTTTTTTTATATTTTATTTACTCAAAAATCTCCTCCTGCTATTGCATGCACAGTTTTCCATTTAAAATAAACGAGTCTTAGGACTGTTCAGCACTGAGTTGTGACTGTGATCAAGCAGACAGTATATTGCTGTTATTTCAGCGTTTGAGATTGTAAAATAAATTCTTTAGCTGTAATGTGCTGCAGTGTGGTGCTGCACATGAACAGAAACATTAATCCATTTCTTGTTAAGAACTATCAGAAAAGAAACTCCAAAGAGTAACGTATGTCAGGAACCTGAGATATTGCTCAGTGGTGCCTTTTTGAATGAGCCATATAATTTGTTGGATTAGTTTATAACGCCTCTGAGTGATCTGAACACTGAGATCAAAAATTGATGCTGTTGGAATTTGCTTCTGTTGGAAGGAACTGTGGTTGTTATGCTTTTTTTCTTTGATGTCAAGTTGTTACTGCAGTGGGCTAAAATAATAATAAATGCAGGATACTTGAAAACTATACAGATAACTGTTAAAGCACTGGGTAGCATCTCTTTTGTTGTTTGAAAAAGAAAGAACAAAACATGCCTGTGCTTTTATTTGTTCACTGTTTTCCTGTTGAAAGGATACAGGTACCCAAAGCAAGGGCTAAAACAACCTGGGTGCTCAGGTTTGCAGCTGCTGCAGTGATGGGATCAGTACAGATGCATGATTTATGACTGTCACAAGTGCTGTGCTCAGGATGTATGAACTGTGCTCTGTCCCAACCAGCTGTGATAACTGTTGTCATATGCATCAGATCTTGAGAAAGGAGAAGCGTATTTAAGTCAATGCCTGAAGCCAATAATTAAGGTTTGAGTTTTAGGAGTATTAAATATAGACCAGGAGAAAAAAAGACATCTATGCCTCCATATCCTCAAGACAAACTGATAAAACAGAGGAAGGGAAAGAATAATTAGGAATGAACTTCACATAAATCTGCATGTCATCTGCATTAAAAACTGATCTCTTATCTGTATCTTCAGATCATCTCAGTCAAAGGGAGCTGGTGGAGGCTGAATAAAGATGAGCCCAGTGAGAAGCCCTCTGGGGCACTGGAGGCATCATGCTGAAATCAAAGCAGATCAACTACCCAGTGCAATGGGATAATGTGAAGGAGCAGAGCCCAGCCAAAGGGGAATTGTGCTGTCACTGTGGGGTGGTTGGGAGGAGCAGAGCTGCCCCTGCTCTGTGTTGGGAAGGATGGAAAGGCTGGAAGCTCCTTGTTCTGAGTGCTCACAGGGGTACTGCTGGGGTGTCATGATGGCAATGGATGGGCACTTTGTCTTGGAAAAACATACTATGGGAACAAACCAGCAAGAAAAGTGGCAGTTCTATCAACTAGAATATGATGCCTTTTGTTATCTGTAATAGTTTTGGCACCTAGCCCAAGTCCAGTTATCTGGATACTATACAGCCCCCATTTCCCAAAGAAAACAGGTTTTTGACAGAGCTGCTCTGAAGTGCCTATTTCTGATGTCTCAGGGAGGAACATCTTCAGTTAGTGCTTGGCTCAAGCTGCACATCTCCCATTTCAGAGTTTTGAACCTAACCACTTTGTCTGCAGCTATCCAAGAAATACTGCTTGACCTTTTTTCTGCTCCAGAAATGCAGGCATCCCTCAAAATCCTCACCAATGAGCTTAAAGGGAACCAGCTGCTCCACTGCAGCAATTGTGGGTCTTCTGTTAGGCTCCTTATCGCCTGCTGTTGGGCCAGGGCTGGACTTAGCATCTGAGCACAGCAGAGTGGGAAGAGATCCAAGCTTCTGCCCAAGGAGGGCAAGGTGTGAAGAGGTGTAACAGTAGAGTTGCCCTGGCTATAAATAACTCCTCCCTGCATCTCCTTTTCATTCCCATATGATGAGCAGGTGTCCTTGAAGAAATTCTCATATCTTCAGGTTTGCTTCTTTGTTCCTGTCTAAGCAGCTATTGCTTTAAAATCAGGATTAAGCAGAGCACTTCACAGTGTACGTGCATATACAGAATCTGTGTTTGAGTGCTTTGATTCAGGGGGTAAACTGATTACCAGCAGTTTCATTAACAATACCTTATACATCATTTTCACATTAAGTTCTAAATATTTTTTTTGGGTGAATTCAGACATTCATATCATGCATCAGCTCTGTTCATTAAAACAGATGATTGCCTACCCATGTTTATTAATGGAGCTAGCTTTCCTGTACCCCTGAACTATGGGCAGATTGCTCAGGTGGTGTAAATCAGTAGTGATGTTGTCATCAGTGGTAGGATGTTAATTCAAACCTCTGAGAATCTGCCTTGATGGGCTGAGACAAGCTTCTAGAAACCCGTGGTCCAGGTGGATCACAGCTGGTCTAATTTAAGTACAAGCAAAGTTGGCTGGGTGGAATCCAGAGTAAGCTGATCACACAGTAGTGGCCTGAAAACACATAAATCATGTATTCAAAGCATTGTGTTGTGGTTTCTAACAAGCTTATCTCCCAGCTTCAACAAGCCAATCTCTTGTGGGGAAAAGCCAATAAATAAGTGCAAAATGAAGCAGGAATCTCAAATATTGCTGTTTTTATAATTTATTAAGTGCACTGGCATAGAGGAAAGCACTATGCAAAGAGGGATTGTGAACCAAGTTTCACACCATACTCAAACAACATAGCATACTTCTCAGGTCTCTTGTGCATTTTATTGTTTGCTTTGTTTAAATTTGGTTTGCTTGAAGGCCTGGGGAGGAGATGTTGGGAGTCACCTGTCTGAAATGGTTAATGAATGGTTAACCTGCCTTAATGGTTAAGAAGGCAGAGAAGAAGGAATGGAATGGCTGCAATAGGAATTCTGCCCGTATCGCTCACCGTATGCTTCTCAACCTGCCTCTGAGTGGGGCTCGCCACGAGTCACTCCTTTGTGAAGACTTTGCTTTGCAAACTAAGCAAGCAGGTTAAGTACTCAAGTTACAGAATTATTATCCAGGCTGTTCCCTGGAGCCTGGAGTGGAGTGGATAAGCCGTAATGGCTGCATCATAAACCAGCCCAGGAATGCTTAGCAGCTTCGCAGGCAGGCGTGCTGTCATTGTCTTCACTCCGTGGGGAGCACTAATTGTAGCTCTTGCTGCAGTCCCCTTCAGCTTCCTGACGGAATGCCAATTTCAGGCAAGAACTAATTTGTCAATGGCTGTAGTGGCTAAAGAGAATGTATCTCCTGTCATGTTCTGGGCTGCGGTGTTTCTCAAGTAGTTGTGTTGCTCTCACAAACAATGCACGTTAGCGGAGTATTTCTGCTATAAGCAAGGCTTCTAGACTTATTAGATAACAGTTGTTCAACATTAATCTATTTTAATGAAGTTCCTGACCTTCTTCCTCGGTAGGCTGGTGAGTAATTTTCCAAATAAATCTTGCCTTGTGTCTTAATCCTATTTTGCAAATAATCCCAATAATTCATGTATGAACACTTATAACATTAAGATTGTGGGGGGAAAAAAAGAGGGAGATTAATACACGTGGAGACTAATATTCTGGGTAATTACATTGCGTGGTACTTGGGATAGCTACTGCCAGTTCTGATTCATGGGGAAAACAGTACACAAGAAAGATATGAAGTGGACTATTAAGTCCCATAAAAATTTATGCAGATGTCTTCAACAAACCTGTGCAATCGTAAAGTAACAAGGCAATGTGGAAAAAAGGTCTTATTTATGGAGCATTGCATAAGTCAAGAGATTTAGTAGGACCTTATAACAAAGTGAGAGTAATTAAATGCCTTAGAATTGGGAATTAGACACTGTAAATGAAAAATGTCTGCAGAGGAACAGTTAATAGAGTATGTCAGTGTGTGTTTCTAGAGAAGTTAATGGACATGATTAAATCTATTTTATATCTCTATCCATAAAGCATACTGGTGCTCAGGTACTGAGGGCTGTGTCTGTGCATGGAGGGAACTCAGAATGAAGTAAGAAGTGAGGAGCCATGTCTGAGTAGGCAGCGTGGAATAGAACAGTAGAAGAAGGATGTTGGAAATGCTTTTTGGTTTTTGCTTTAAATTGGAGGGAAAAAAGGGAACGTGCAGCAAAGGAGAGGGCAAATATAGCAGCGGCCTTCTGGCTTTCAGTAGTTTATGACTGTGATGGATGTTTGGTGATGGGCACTGAGGCCATGGTAAAAGCACAGTGCTTTGTGGATGCGTTTTTTTTCTCCCATGCTGTCTGGTGGAACTGCCTGGTCCTACATTTCCTGGACTAGATCTCATCCCTCTTGTTTGCCACATGGTTATATCCAGCAGTCCTGTCTTCCACAAATCATGGCACTTGCTAGGTGAAATGACTTAGAAGAAGCATCCTAAAAAAACAACGAATAAAACATCCCAGGCCAGGGGCCATTTGAACCTTGTGTATTTTGGAGTATTTCTGCATATTTACATGTTTTCAGATTAGATAACTGCAGTGGCCTCTTTGGGTGTCTTTGTCCAATCAGTGTTCTTTTAACCTAAGCTTGGGCTGCTGCTGACAATACTTTTTTTCTTTTTTTTTATTTTTTTTTTTTTTATTTTAGATTTTTTTTTTTCTTTATTAGTTTTTTTTTTTTGTTTCATTTTTTCTTTTTGTGTTGTGGTTTCATTTTCTTTGGTTTTTTTTTTTTTTTTTTGATTTGTTTCTTTGTGTTTTTTTTGTTTTTTGTTTTTTGTGGTTTTTTATTTTTTTTTAGTTTTTTTTTTTTTTTTTTTTTTTTTTTTGTTTCTTTTTTTTTTTTTTATATTGCCTTTCTTGTTGTTTTATTTTTAAAATATATGGATATGGGTCTTTGTTCTGGTCACTCATGAATCAAACAGTCCTTACTGCCCAGTGTAATGTGCTATAACTGAGCAGCTTCCTAACTCTGAGCACAGACTGACTCCTTTTTTAGGAATATGTACTTTGCACAGCTGTATGGGTTAATTTGAAAGTTGTTTTGTTTGGATATTGCAATGGATGTGATGGTGATAAATTGATCATAGAACGGCTTGGGTTGGAAGGGACCTCAAGGATCATCAAGCTCCAATGATGATAGACTTTGATGATTGGACTTGGTGATCTTAGTGGTCTTATCCTACCTTGATGATTCTATGAATCTATGGTTCTATAATGCTAGGAGTCCATGGTTCTATGATTCTGTGAAAGAGAGTAAGGCCAGATACTGCATCGTGTTCTTATGTGCTGTGATTGATTAACCACCACGGGCTGTGGATGAAGGGTGAAGTAAAAAATACTACTTTTCTTACAAGATTTTGCTAACTGCTCGTACACTTCTGATAGATCACCATCAGAAACAAATGAATGGATTACTTCTTGGAACAGTGAGAAACTTTTCCCAGAAGTGAGCTGCAGTGGTTTTCTATGGAGATGTTTACACTTATGCAGACGACCTGCATTATTCTCAGAAAGAGATACTGAGATGTCAAAGGAGAACTAGGAGTTCATGCATGGAAAGGAAAGGGCATGACTGCAATTTAGAAACCTGAGCTGAGCATCCAGGGACAAACCAGCTCCTGTCTTCTCTCAGCTGTACCACACCTCTGCTCTGTGTTGTAAGTCACAACCCTTGGGAGATGTGGGGAGTTGGCATGGATGTATGATGATTTCTTATCTTTTATATAAGAGAAGTTTAGATAGCAGTTATTATGTCAGCATGTATGAGCTAGGCTTACTACAGAAGTCATCATGCTCTGTTATTTAAGAATTATGCCTTCTTTATAAGGTACATTGCAGTATTTACTTCTCAATAATTACAAAAGCCTTCAGATACTAACAGGCATCTCTAAGGGATAATTATGGGTTTAATGGTAAAGTTAAAGACCACTTACGGTAAAGTTTCAGGGAATCCTGAAAACTAAATAGAGTAATAAAAGCAGTATTTCAATCTGTCAGACTTGATAAAGTTTATTAAAAAATGTGTCTGAGTCTATTAACTAGCCTTTGTGTTACATACAGCAGGATTTTCTGGTAATAGGTTTGTGCTACTAAAAGGGAGAGGAGAGGAAGGGGAGGAAAAGGGAAAGGAGCTTTACTACAAAAGAAATAGACAATGAAGATTACAGCACAATAAAGAACCAATGATGTTTTTTCACTCAGTACTTTCTGTAGTTAAATTAATTAATCTGAGAAGATCATTAGGCCTAACAAACCAAGTGCATTTCAGCCTTGTGTGAATTAGTTCAGTTATTGCTGTAGGTACAAACCTATGCCTTACAACCCCCCTGCAAAAGAGCACACTGTGCTCCAGCTCACAGCACAGGTGCAGGAGGCCAGGTGACAGGTGCCTATATGGGGCATGGGAGACCTAGAAGAGAGTTGTGAAAGGAGCAGTAGTGCTACTGACAGCAAAGCAGCTGCCTCCCCACGACCTCACAGGTGGGCCCTGTTATGGTTCATGGTCTGGCAGCTGGAAGAATGGCCTCTTGAGGAGATGCAGGAGGCCACGGGGTTTAAACAGTGCAACAGAGCATCTTTTGCAAAGGAAAATTGGGCAGTCCAGGTGAGCTGGAGGGGAAGCCTGGGGGCCTCTGAAGGAGGAAAGGCTGGTGGCAGAGGTGGTTGTTGCTTTCTGATTGAGCACAAGCCATTACATTGCAGCTAATGTGACAAAACTGAACATGTAAGAAGCTGGAAGTGAGATGTGCACTAGCATGCAAACTTGAGTAATTCCATGCATCATCATACAAAATAAGCAGTGATGTGAAAGCTCAGGAGCAGGGCAGCCCATTGGCCAGACAGCCCTGGGGCTCTGGGAACATGGAGAGGGCCTGTTCTGGTCTGTGGAGATTCAGGTGCTCAAACTGCAAAATATTAGCAAAAAAGAGCATTCCTGTGTTTGGCCATTCATGATCACATTCAGGTCATTCAGTTCTTTATCCAAGGTAACATCTTCACTTACCCCGGTAGCTCTTTATTTTCCTCATGTTTGTCACATCTCTTATCTTTCCAGCCAAAGTTGGGATCGCACAATGGCAACATTTCTTCTTCTTTCTCTTTTGCTGTTGCCATTGTGTTCAGTCCCAGGTACCTTCTGCTAAGGTGCCTGGCCTGCAGGTCCTCACACTGAATGCATTCCTTCTCTCTTCTGTGACAGTTTGTGTCAGAGACAGATCTGTGCTCTAATAAGCTCCTGTATTCATTATCACAAGGCATTTTAAGCCAATACTGCAGCAAAATTCACACTGCATTGTGGGGGTACCTGGGATGGGATGTCCTCCATCCTATGGGACAAAGCATCCCTGGAGGCATTCAAGGCCAGGCTGGATGTGGCTCTGGGCAGCCTGGTCTGGTGGTTGGCGACCCTGCACATAGCAGGGGGGTTGGAACTAGATGAGCATTGTGGTCCTTTTCAACCCAGGCCATTCTGTGATTCTATGTAGTCATCACTTCTCCAATCTACACTGATTGAAGATATATCTTTGACTCTTTATTGCGATATAAACTTCTATAGCTATTTCTTTTGTAGTAAAGCTTTTATTCTTTTATTTTACTTCTGCTTTAGTAGCAGAAACCCATTACCAGAATATGCTGTGATATGTAACACAACACTACCTTTTAAAATCTAATTTATCTAAGTCTAACAGATTGAAATACTACTCTTATTACATTATTTAGTTTTCTGGATTCCCAAAATAATTATTAAGGACATCTTAATAATAAAAAGAAGTAGCAGCAGCACAACAACATATAGTATAAAGTCACTTCCCTCTCTGATTTATACATATTTTTATGTGCATTTCCAAACCTATGATAGCACTGGTGAGACACATCTGGAGTGCTGGGTCCAGGTTTGGGCTGCCCAGTGCATGGGTGGTAGGGATTTGATCACAAAGGTCCTTGAAGATCACAGTCACAGAATCATTGGGGTTGGAAAGGGCCTCTGGAAATCCCCCCCAGGCCAACCCCCCTGTTAAAGCAGTTCTCTACAGCAGGTTGCCCAAGAAAGTATCCAGATGGGTGGAGCACTCTTTCCAGTGTCTGGTCTGTGCAGTCTGGGGAAAGATGGCATTGCCTTGGCCTGCTGCCATGGTGGGAAAGGTGGGGAAAGGGCTGCAGTGACCTCCTAACAAGAACTGTAAACGTGTCTGAGAAGAGAGATCCACAGCAAACAGCTCTGTCCAAACACATCCACTTCTGTTGTCTGTGGCCATCTAAAAGTAGCTGGAACTTCATTATAAACAAAGCTCTTTACACATGCACTGAGCTTCTCTTCGAGGTGAATACAAAACACAGAAAAGGTAAAAAAAAAAAACTTTTTTTTTTTTTTGTGTTTTTTATTTTTTTATTTAATTTTTTTTTTTTTTTTTTTTTTATTGATTTTTGTTTCATTTTTTTTTTTTTTTTTTTTTGTTTTCTTTTTTTTCTTTGGTTTTTTTTTCTTATCCCATATTTTTTTTTTTTTTTTTTTTTGTATTTTTTTTTTTTTTTTATTTTTTTTTTATTTTTTTTTTTTTTTTTTTTTTTTTTTTATTTTTTTTTTTTTATTTTTTTTGTGGTGATTTTTATTTTATTTTTGTGGGGGTTTTTTTGTTTTTGTTTTTTCCTTTTTTTTTGGTTTTTCTTTCCTTGATGTTTCCTTTTTTTGTTGGGGGGTACCCAGCCCACATCAGGGGGTGGAACAGGGTGATCTTTAAGGTCACTTCCAACCCATTCTATGATCGTGAGCCTCTGAGGAAAGGTAGGGCTGTCAGAAAAGTGCTGGGTAGGGGAAAGCAGAGTTTCTGGGGAGTAGTGACTATGATGGCCTTGGTCAGCATCACTCTTTGTTTTGAGAGTGTTTCTAAAACCATTGCAGCTTAAAGTACTCCAGAGGAATGGAACATCAGAGCAAAAAGCTGCAGGATTGCTGATAGGGTGTTTTTGCAGTGAACTCCAGAGCTGAGAATGGGAGGAGCATGTTGTCTGTGCACTCAGGAGAGCAAGCAAAAATGGATCTGAGCAAATGATGGCAAAAGACCACATTCCTGCAGCCTGGCAAGCGGCCGTGCAGGCGTGTGGATGGAGATGCACAGTGGTCAATGCTGCAGCCTGGCTGACAGCGATACATTAATTAAGCTGTGATAAATCCCCGTTTCACTTGTCAGTCCAGGCCCGAAGTATTCCTGGAGTGATAAAGTCCAAAAAGATATTGTAAAGATTTCCACCCGCAGGAGCAAATTAAATTTCTGCCCCCGTGCTACTGAGACTCTTAGCAGAGCAGATAATTTATGTCAAGAAGGTGATTTGCCTCTTGGCAGAGGTAAGGGAAGCAGAGGAGCTGAGCTGAGGGAGAAATTCAGGGAGGCAGAAGTTTGATCCCTCAATAGAAGAGAAATTGCAGAGAACCTCTGAGGGCAAAGAGATGCGTTCTCGTAGGGAAGCCTTGAAAAATCTTTTAGTGTGTTGGCAGGATGGGTTGGCAGCCACGAAGATGCCATTTAAAAATTCAGGTTCTAGGCAGCAGCGTGCTTTTCTCATGCAATTTTAGATTCTGCATGCCAAGCCTGGCGTTTTTTCTCTGAACTCCTTTTTATTCTCAGCACTGAATTAATATTTGTTTTGTTTTTGCAGCAAGCAGCAGTAGCACGTTACAAACACAAAGTCATGCAAATAATGCTAACCATTTCTGCTTCCAGCGTGCTCCTGTAGGTTGGTTTTCAGCCAGCAGTTTTGAAGACAGAGTGTGTCAGTGCCTGGATTTTGCCAGTTCACAAGCTACAGTCAATGAATGCCTCTTTAAAAACAAAAACATATATTTGTTTTCTTCTCTTTGAACTCATCGTTTAGGGCTAAATCTGTTTATAGAGCTAAATGAGAATGACAGGAAACAAAACAATGTGAGGGTGGCTTGTAGGCATGCAATGAAAACTGGCCTTATTTTCTTCTTTCTAGCCCAGCATCTGTTATGGTTCTCAGGCCAAGGTCTCCATAGGAAAACAGACTTACCGCCTACACGTGGTTAAAGATAATTTATTTGACAGAAATAAAAAGGGCAATCCACTGTACAAAATGCTGCTGGTAAGGGAGAGGCAAAGGAATAGCATGTGCTTCAGTAACACTTTGCCAAAACCTGTACTATGAAAAATGGTCCTCGGAGAACTTTGGTGGGGCGAGCAGTGATCTGAAAATTGCTGTGTGGTAGATAATCAGATGGACAGGACTATATGCAATACTGTGGTCCAAATGAGTAATTAAAGACCTCTGAGATCACCAATCCCAGCCCATCCCACCATGCCTACTGTCCACGTCCCTCAGTCCCACATCTCCATGGCTTTGGAACACCTCCAGGGATGGTGACCCCACCACTCCTGGGCAGCTGTGCCACTGCAGCACTGCTCTTTCAGAGACGAAATGTTTCCCAGTAACCAGCCTGAATTCTCCTGGTGCAACTTGAGGCCATTAGCTCTTGTCCCGAGTTATCTAAATAATAGGTTGAAGAAGATTCATTCTGGAACCAAGCTGAAAATGATGAAAAATGTGCTCTTATAGCAACAGACTCCAGCAGCACAATGTGGGTAACTTAGATAAAAGGTGATGTGATCATAATGTGTAAGTGCCTACATGGGGAATAGAAATTACATAATGGGTGCTTGAGTCTTGCAGATTCGCATGTAACAAGATCTAGTGGCTGGAAGTTGAAGCCAGTCTAATTTAGAGTAGATATAAAATACATGCCTGATGACGAGAGTAAATAACCAATGTGACAACTGATGGGGTAATGTGAAACTTAGAATACATACAGCACTGGAAATATGTAAACCAGTTAGGTATTTTTCAAGTAAATGTGCTGATTATTTTAGGAATGTGTGCTGACTAGTTTTCAGACAGGTAGGGAGCTTACAGGTTTAACAGTCTGTGAGTTCCTGGCTGTGTGGTTCTATCTTCACAGATAGAATATGGTATAGATAGAGATAGAAGAATGATATGGTTGCCTCCCTGGCCTGGTTGGAGTCAGCCTTGTCTATAAACCAGCAGAGGGCTGCAGGGATTTCCCCAGATCCTTATCCCAGGCCCATCCCTTATGGCCCCACATCTGAGAGAGGCAGACATGAGGTGGAGAGCTTTGCAGTGACCCCTTGCTCCCAAGCACCACTCAGCCTGGATGCATTGAGGAAGAGGAACGCAGGGGGTAAGATAAGAAAGCAATTGTGTAGCTGTCAGTGCAACATGAGGCATTCTAGTCCTGGAGATTGGCAGAGGTTAATTAAAGTGTGAATTTCAGAAGATTCCATTAAACTGGTACAAATCTCATTTTGAATACTCATTTTTCATTCTAATTTAATTTAAGGAATGGTGCCGATGTGATCTAAGTTGGGAATTGTTCAAACCCAGAATGATTATATGCACGGGAAGGTGCGCGTAACTTCAGTGGTGTGAACAGCCTGGAGCAAAACATGCGTCTTATACCTTGTGGAAAGAAGTGTGCAATTAATTTTTCAACTAGTGGATTTGCTTGACCCTTCTCACTTGTCTGCCTTTGCCATGCAAATTAGATATGCTTCAAGCACATGTCAAAGCAAGGCTTCCCTCTTCTCCATGAGTGAGGACATCAAAAAACATTAACTAAAGCCTGAATGTGGTTTTCCTTTAGAAAACACTTGGCCTTTCATGGACTTGCATATTGTTCATACAGTTGAAGGTTGGAGTTATAAATGGCATTTCCTTGCCTTCAGTTTTGCATAGCTTTATGTGCTCAGCCTCTACCCTGCAGTAATGATTTTTGGAGGGAAGTTGGAAACTCTTCTGTTATTTGAAGTCCTTACTCTCTTTTATTTTGGTCAAATGAAAACCTGACTTTAAGGGCTTGCTGTTGAGTCAAGTGTACACTGTGTTCTTGATGCTCAAGAAAGGGTTTTGAGGGTTGTTTCCAGTAGGGTTGGAGTAGCTTGCTAGGCACAATCCATGCTTAAAATGTCTTGGCTGAAGTTGTTTCAAATGCTGTATTTCCACGCAGAAACTCACTGGCTACTTCATTTAGAGGAAATCTTTCATGTGGGTGCAAACGTGATGTAAATGCTTCATTACATCCTGCTTCTTTTCCAACCCAGCTTCAGAAATGGGGCAAGGAGGGCATTATGCCAGCTCTTATGGTTCACCATTTGGGGAAGCAGAAACTGGAAGATGTCTCAGTACTTTGAGATGGGAAAAACTAAAATTTTCACTGGCTTGACAACAGGGGAACTTATTTCATCTTGCTTTAGAAGACTGAAAAGGATGACTTAGGTGTATTGCACAGTGGCAGACATTTAATACAACAGGGTTGTTCCCGAGCTACAGGCACTCACTGAACATTGCTTGTGCCTTTTGGACTGTGTGTGATGAAATGAACTGTGTCATATTCTGTTGTGTATCTCAAGAACACTGTTTGAAAATGAGTGTCAGAGAAGTTTGAGTCTAATTCTCATTAACTGTAAGTAACCATAGGAAACATTTGGAGACTCCAAGTGTCAGTTCTGAGAGATACGTTCTACACTGTTGAACTGAAAATACTTAAGACTGACTTTTTTTTCTTTTGCAAAAGCTTGTGCATCCATCCGAAACAATGACAGGGGAGCAAGACCCACGGTGCTTTGTGTTACTCATTGCAATCTCCTGACAATCTTTAAGATCTTTTCCAACACTAGCCATTCTGTCACTCTGGGATACGATTCTGATTCTGTGTAATAACACAGGAATTAAGGATGAAGCGAACTTGCTCTGCACTCTGGGATTGGTCCAGCAGTGTAAGCAGAGGGGTTTTTAGTTCCAGGTTGAGTTTTCTTCTGGGCTTGAAGATCTTTCAGTATGCTGCTGGATAACTGCAAATCCTGACAAATGAAGTTTCTTTACGTCTTTCTCATTTGCTTATTTTTGTTTTTTATCTCCAGAATGACTGTTCTGGGTAAAGAAAGAAATTTGGAAAGAGAAAGTACAGGAAAACCTAGGTGGCGTGCAGCTCTATTTAGGCTATTTAGTTGTTTTATAATTTTAAGGTTTGGAAAGAGATCTCTGGTCCACTTGGATCCTCTGGTGCCCCTCTGTATAGCTTGAGATCGTCAAGTTCTTTCAGCAATGTAACTCACAGAAGTGTAGGAGGGAAGCTTTAGTGACCTTGTCCTTTATAGCTCTGCAGATCATAGTACCATAGAATCATTGAATGGCTTTGGTTGGAAGGGACCTCATTGATCATGATGCTCCAACCCCCCCACTACAGGCAGGGCCACCAACCTCCACATTTCATACCAGACCAGGCTGCCCAGGGCCCCATCCAACCTGGCCTTCAACACCTCCAGGGATGTTTTGCTCTCTCTTCTCCTGATTTAAAGCAGATGTTCACTGTGAGGTCTCCTCTGCTCCCAGCTTCATTGGCACTATATTCAAAGATGTTTCTCTAAAAGAAAGGAAGCAAAATAATTTCATCTGTTCCCCCAATAGTGGAAGAAAGAATTGATTGTTCTCACCTTTATGACTCCTAAATATTAGAAGTCCCATTGTTACCCCACACCCTCCAGCCCCTCAATACTCCATGTCCCAAATTACACCTCTGCCCATCTGAGCAGTTTAATCTTGCTGGATGACTGAATGTTTCTGCTTGCCTCCTTCAAATTTTTCCATTTTTCCTACATCTTCCTTAATATAAAGTGCTCAGAGTCACAGAATCATAGAATTGCTCAGGTTGGAAAAGACCTTAAAGATCATCAAGTCCAACCACAACCAACCATCCCACCCTAGCTCTAAAAACCCTCCGCTAAATCATGGCCCTGAGCACCACATCCAAATGGTTTTTAAACACATCCAGGGATGGTGACTCAACCACCTCCCTGGGCAGCCTGTTCCAGTGCTTAACAACCCTGATGAGGTAGGACCAAAGTATCCTATATCCTATTCTCCTCTCTCCTGATAGTATCTCCCAGTGAGAACTGCCTTTTAAAGAAGAGCTGCACACGATTCACACACAGAGTAACAGGTTACAAATACCTGCAAATCTGCTACAGCTATTAAATGGTCCTCGAAGATAGGGAACAAAACCAGGCACGTGAGATGATGCTGACAGTGACAGCTACTAAGATGCAGAGGTGTAGCTGGACAAACCTTCATTTGACCATTCACTATTTCAACTTGAATGAAATACTGGCCACAAGTATGGATCCAGCTAAATGCAGATCATCTGCATTTTTATCATTATTAATACTGAAGGTCCTCAGAGCTCCTCAGCCCCATCTCCTGTCGGGACAGTAAGCTATAGCTGAGCGTAAGTGCTATAAGCTGTTCAAGTATTAGGATTGTACACCTGACACACTGACAGATAAATCAGCATAACTGGCATTCAAACATGCCACGTTTCATTTAGCTTAAGAAAATAAATAAGACGTGATGGTTCTGCTCATGCAGAAAGAAAATTGTGCTGTCTCAGGAAGTGTGTGTGCACATGGTGCCAGTTTCTGTTGAATGTATGCAAAATATATAAATTGAATGAAGTGATTTGACGTTAATTACATGTTTAATTTTCCCCACTGTAAACTGCATAGAGAATAAAAAAAATTCTGAAAGGGGGAAATGAAATCCCACTTCTGCTGCCTCTCAGATACATCCAAATTGAGTCTGCATCTGTGATTGCTGAAGTCTGACTGTGTGCAGACAAAGGTAGTTGATGGTGCTGCACTGACTGCCCTCATTTATTCTTCAGTGATGTTAGTTCTAAATCCACTCTCCCACACAGACAACCCATGGTGACATGGTTACTGGGCATGGTGGTGATGGGTCAACGGTTGGACTTGAATCATAGTTTCAGTAAGGTTGGAAAAGACCTCTGAGATCATCCACTGAGGGGAAGGAGTAGTACAAAGCTTTCCAAGTTGCTGCTGGAATTGAGGCAAAGGTGTTTTATTCCACACCCATCTGTGTCCTTCCTGCCCTGCCTGGGGCCAGCCTGCAAGGCATTTGGGCACCTAGAAGTAGGCATCCGTGGCTAGGTCCAGATAGAGGCAGGTCATACAGCATGCAGTTCTTCTGGTTGTCCATCCCCTTGGTCCCAAGCCCTCACTTGCACTTGTAGGGTGCAAAACATCCTTAAGATTTTGGGTTCTGAAGGATTCTTAGCTGCTTAGATGAAGATACTGGATTATGTTTAGGTCTCCAAAAGTATCTTGTATCTTTAACTGATCACTTCTGCATCTAAATTCCCTTTAAAATTGTCGTGTATAGTTCTGAAAATACAAAAAGAATCATCAGTATGTTTCACATACTGAGAGGGCCTGATGAAATTTATCTGAGAGCATTCATTTGCCAATGGTGTCCTGGGCTCCATCAGAAGAGGGGTGGCCAGCAGGGACAGGGAGGTGATTGTCCCTCTCTATTCTGCTCTCGTGAGGCCCCATCTGGAGTACTGCGTCCAGGTCTGGGGCCCCCAACACAAGAAAGACAGGGAGCTGTTGGAGAGGGTCCAGAGGAGGCCACAAAGATGATCAGGGGGCTGCAGCACCTCTCCTATGAAGACAGGCTGAGGGAGCTGGGCTTGTTCAGCCTGGAGAAGAGAAGGCTGCGGGGTGACCTCATTGCAGCCTTCCAGTATTTAAAAGGGGATTATGAATAGGAAGGGAATCAACTTTTTACAAGGGTAGACAGTGATAGGATAAGGGGGAATGGTTTTAAACTCAGGGATAAACTCTTCTTTCTGTGCCATTATGGAGAAGTCTCAGCTGTCCACATGTGGGCCTCAGGAAGCAAAAAGGGCATCAAATAATGGGAGGCAGTCCAGAGAAAAAATCAATAAAAAATGACCAAGGATCCAGAAAACGTGCTGATCAAAAGGGCTGGGGTTGTTTGGTTCAGACAACAAAAGCAGCAGGGAGATATAAGGGAGCTTAAATGTTTAAAATATTGCTGCAGAGGGAAAATATCAATTTTTCATATCCAGCGCAAGAAGTTATGGGTGTGAAATGCAGTAAGGGATAGAAGGATCAGTCAAAAAGGAGGTCCCAAAACCTCTAAAAGTGGTTTAGCACTGCAGGAGGAGAGTAGGCTGCCAGGGGCATGGGAGAATCTCCTTCTTTCCATGGTTCTGACCCAGAGTGTCCATGGTGCTCTGACAGGAGCTGAAACATTCCCCGTGAGAGGGGCTGGCTGGGTGACCTCTATCATGGCTGGGAAATCAGGCCCTTAGTTTCGCTCTTTTGTATTTCTCTCTGTAAAATGAGGACAGGTCATAGTGGGCTGCTTTATTACCTTAAATCTGTCAGAGATTATGAGGAGATTGGATGCTTCAGGAGCAAAGGAAAGGAGATGTACAAGCACCTGAAGTTGATCTGCAGCCTCTTAAATCTGTAATTTAAGTGGCTATGATAAAACTGAGATGCTGCCATGCTGAGGATCCTGCAGGGAATAGGGTCTCATTTTCTTTCTTTTTATGGAGCGTTATTGAATAAGATGTCAGAGACAATGTTTGAGAAAGCCACTCCAGACCAAGAGCTGTGATCTTTGTTTTCCTGAGGCAGAGCTTGCAGTGAAGCCCAATGCCAGTATCCATGTGACTGTTTGGGGAGATGAAGGAGTGCTGCCTCTCACTGTACTCTGTCCTGCAAAAAACCTGCCCTTAGGGTCAGCACGTTCCCATTTTGTATTGGGCTCCACCAGCTCTGAGGGGGAGGATTGCTTGCTGGGAGGGGAGCTCAAACTGGTGTCCATCTCAGATGGGAGCTGGGGCTGAAAACTCATTGTCTGAAATGCAGGAATGCTGAAGAAGTGTCACAAGACCACTGTCCAAATTTGGTTGTCAAATGCTGAGTTTTCTTGAAAAGATTCATTACTAAAAGTATTCAGACTTCTTCTCTTGCAGCAACTTGGGGTCTGGCACACAAGAGAGACAGAGGAAGTACAAAAAAGGTTGTAACATAGAAACGGAAACAGTATCTTCAGAATTTAGGCATGGGGATGGAGCAATGCAGTTGTCATGTTTTAATAAGCTACCAGTTATGAACTGAGCTGTCTTACATTGGTAGGCAGTGGTGATGGTGGATAGTGACAGGACGAGGGGGAATGGTTTTAAACTGAGACAAGGGAGGTTTAGGTTGGATCTTAGGAGGAAGTTTTTCACCCAGAGGTGGTGATGCACTGGAACAGGTTGCCCAAGGAGGCTGTGGATGCCCCATCCCTGGAGGCATTCAAGGCCAGGCTGGATGTGGCTCTGGGCAGCCTGATCTGCTGGTTGGCAACCCTGCACACAGCAGGGGGTTGGAACTGGATGAGCACTGTGGTCCTTTTCAACCCAGCCATTCTATTATTCTATGATGGGTTAGGGTAGGGAAGAGCTGAGACATCAGCAACTGAGACAAAGACCCAAGACAAAGACAAAACCTTTCACAGCAGGGAGAGGTTTTAATTGTCTCCAAAACATTCTCCTCCGTCTGTGTTTTTTTCAGAGTGCTGTGATTTACAGCTAGTACCAATTCTGGCAGACCAGGTCCCTTGGAAACAATCTGACTAAGCTGAAACATCTCCTTTAGAAAATGTCCTTCTTTGATTTAATAACTTCACATGGCTGGGAACTCATTACCTGAACAAGTAAATTACGCCACAAGCTAATTGCTTTGTTGTTCAAGAAGTGCAGTCTGTGTTTTTGGCCAGATTTTTTCCTGCCTCGTCTTTCAGCCACAGTTCCTCATATGCCTTTGTCTGCAAAGATCCCATCTGAAAGATATCTATTCTTTTATGCAGTTACTGAAAAATGAGATCGATTTATCCTGTGGCTAAACTATACAAGGTGTGTTTTTTATTCCTTTTGCTGTTTGGCAAGTTTTCCAGGCTTGGAATAAAACTGGAAGAGATGTCCTTTTCTACATGGCTATCTCTGCCCTGCAAAGCTCCGTACTCCGTGGGCAATCTGTGTTTGGAGAATGTTTATTCTGGGTTATATTGTGTTCCTGGAGGGTGAACTTGTTCAGTAAGAACATTTAAGTGGAGAATCTGAAATTTGAATTGAGATGTTGGAAGTGAGGAAGGACTGTTCTCAGCTCTGTGACTCCGTAGGTGATGAAGGGCTAGGTATGAGTGAGTAATAAGTTATCTTTGTATTTAACGTAGCACCTAGCTGGGATTTGGAGATTAAAGAGCAATCTTTACACCTCAGGGGTAATTTCCTGATTAAATGGTGGATTTGGAATAATACAATATAACACATATGGAAAATAGAGAGAAGGTTGTCCATTTGATATCTGTGGTAGCATAAGTGTAGATTTTCATGGAACAAGCAGCAAAACAGTAATTTATTCAGCATGATTTCTTATCAAGAAATTGCCTATTTATAGGTAAGAGTTATGTTCATTGTTGTGGGTTTTGAGCTGCTGATAATGATGAACATCTAATCATTCATAAAAATTTATATCGTGTTGCCTTCCTGCATTGTTTCCTAACAGCCTTGTTGATTCAGCTCGAGATAGTCATAGAGTAAATGCCTCACTAATGTAGAAAGGATACAGTGTTCATACAGTCATGAATTATGGAATACTGATTCTTGATCTAGTTATTGAGGTATTTACTATGAGCCTGTTTGGACTAAACAAACAGAGCTGTTAGCAAAAAATGATGTGGAGAAGGAAGGATTCAAGATAACTTGAGCTATAATCTATAAGGAATTCTGTCTTTCATCCACCACAATGGGGTCTCTGCACTATGATAGGATCAAGGGAACCTGTAATGTCTGCTTCCATCTGATCCCCACAGCCATGTTTCTTCTTCCATAAAATGATTTAACTCATCCTCCATCTCCCAGTGGGGACCAAATCCTCAGTGTCACTGTACTAACAGCTACAGATCTTCAGACAGCCAGCTGAAACAGGTTCCACTTTCTGCCTCTGTATTTTTGTTCCAGCATCTTCCTTTAGTGTAAATTGGTCTGCTCCCTTTGAGGTGCATTTCTGTCCCTCTCCAGAGACCCACAAAAAGCAGTGGAATCCTTCCTTAGCATTTATTCACTAAGCCTAACAAGCCCAAGCTTTCCTGTGAGATCACCAGTCCCTATGGGCTGTTCATAGTCCTTCCTAGCAATTACTTTGATGTTTTTTTTTTCACCCATCACATTGATGTCTACATGGCCTATCTGCTCCTGTCAGCTGCTGAGTGTCACGTAGGACAGATGTACTTCCCAAAACATGGTGCTTGCACAGTGTTCTGATATCTCTACAAAGGAATTATGTCAACACGATGGCTATGTTAAATTATTTTTCTCTAGGCCTTAAGGCCATCCAGTTCTTCCTCTTGATACTCCTGCTTTCCTCAGAGCTGACAATGCTGTGAGAGGTTTAATGGGAACGCTGCTAATTGGCTGCCCAGTGCGACAATATAAAAATTAATATTCTCTGAGGAACTCCTCTAGTAGTCTTGTTATGAAGATACATTTCCTCTTTTAACACCGTTTCTTTTTCCTGACCTCTTCCTTTTCCAGCTTAGTGTTAACCTAAGCCTCATCTTCTTGTTTATAATTTTATACTTTATGAAATACACTTTTGATTAAGCTACCACATGAATTCAGCCAGTAGTATTTTTTGCCTAAGACTCTTGTCTGCTATACGTGTAAAGTTCTGCTTCATTTTATCTTGATTTCCATTATCATTGTGTCTTTAACTACTTTTCCCTGGAAGAGTTGAGCTAAATTCTGGCACATAACTAAGCTTGAATTAGTTACGTGTTTGTATCCAAATCAGTCTTTACAAGCCTTCCTCTTTATCTGGCTATCAATGCAGTCCCGTATTGCTCTTAAACAGTACTGTGCTTGACCATGTACTTTGATTACAATTTCTGGCTACTTCAGCTACCAGTGGCACATTTCCTAAATGTAGGATCTGATACTTATCAGATTTGTAGCCTAAATAGCTGGAACATATTGTTTAGAGTCTTGTCAGTCCAGGTTTTTGTGTTTAATCCAAGAGGTTCTTGAGAGACAAAACCCATCTAGTTTTCAAGAGGCAAAAGAATTTTTCAGAAATCTCTTTGCCTTTCTTTTATTCATGAAAAAGGGCTCTTCCAGAGCTGTGAGTGCTGTTGACCAAACACTTTTGAAATGAATCCTTCCTTCTCCTCCTATCCTTGATCCTCAACTGTTTTTACATGCTGTCATGTCCATACTGCATCTGCAGGTGATATTTTATCATTTCATGACTTGTTATAGGCTTTCTCTTGACTTCAGCAGCCTACTTATCTTGGTTTGCCTTCCCTTTTGCATCCTTCTACCTCCCCACCTGAAACTCAGGTTTATGAACTGCTGCAGAACAGGTGGAAAGGGATGAAACTTGGCCTGTGGCTCTGGGTACATGGATGATCTGCAGTGAATCCAGGCCTAGAGCTGCCTTCCCTATTCAGGAGAGAATATGAGAAGAGAGAAAATGTTGGGTGAAATGTGCCTCTGAAAGCTATCAGGGCATCCACTGGGCTAATCTCTGCCCCTACACAAGGCTCAGGCTTATCCTGTCAGAGCTGCAGGAGAATGCCTGTACCCAGCTATGGTTCAGCTCATACTTCTAGCCTTGATTTCTATGCCTAATGTAAAAAGAAGCAGCAGGGCATTTGTTCCTTGGTCCAGTGATATATAACACACTGACACGCTCATTTCACATGGCAGCTGTGTAGGCAGAGGACTCATCCAGTTCATGGATGTGTGCAAAGCCCAGCTCTGCTGGAGGGGATACAGAGCCCCTGACCATGGAAAGGACCTCTGCCTCTTCAGAGCACTGCTGTTGGTTGACCACTGTGGGGACAGTATATCAAAGCTGAAAAAGAGCAAGGGAAATGGAATGATATGGAAAAGAATGATAGAAATTAGAGCTGGTAGGAGCAGAGGGCAATCCAGTCTTTGCTTTGAGGCCCGCCTTGCAAAACAGCCTGCTTTGTGTGCTGTTGCAGATGAAAGACAGCCTTTGCAGAAAGCATGGGTGCAGAAACCAAGCTCTGCCTGGCCAAGCAGCTCTTTGCATGCCTGGCTCTGCAGTCAGACTCCCTTCACTTGCTCTTACAGTGCCCCGACATCAAATTGCGTCTTCCCTTGCAATGGGCTCAGGACAAGAGATGAAAGGCAGCAGCAGGAGGAAAAGCCAGAGAGCCTGCTATTTCCCAACAGGGAACCAAGAGTTGAGGGCTGCATCCCTCCAGGCCTTTCCAGCCCTCTCCTGCTGGGAGCTATGAGATGCATGTGCCTTTCTGTTCTGTGGAGGGAGGAGGTACGAACGTAAGTAAATGATGCATATCTGTTCGCTTCATGCTGGTGCTGTGCTTGTGTTTCTTTAGTACTGTGAGCTCTTTACGGACCCAAAGGGAAAAATGCATATTTTGGCATGTCTTGCACTAGCTACAGGCACAGAGCTTCTCCTGAAGCACAGAATGACCTCAAAAGACCTAGAGTAAGCAGGAATTAAATGGAAAAATGGTCGAAATGGAGCAATGCTTAGTTGTTAAAACTACAACTTATTTTTTAGTGGCTAGAAGTAGGTACAAGAATTTGCCCAACACTTTCTCATCCTTCCTGCAGCCAAGCTTTGTGATACATTACAGTTTTTGTTTGGTTAATAGAAAACAAATCAATTTGTGAGCTTTCTTACTGAAAATGTAATCTAATCATTCCTGTAACAGATTGCTAGGTGCAAGTAACAAGATTATTTTGCAAGGGCCATGATGGGTTAAGAGTAATTATTGACTAACAAACATGCCTGAAATGTTGTACTCAGAGGCATGGCTGTTTTTTGCTTTTCAAGAGAATTAAATTTAAGCAATACTGTTGTGTTGCCAGTACCAAAAACAAAGCGTGAGATTCTTGAGAACACTGAACTCCTAGTGACCTCCAATGACTGTATTAGCACTTGGCAGTACCTGGTAGGAGAGAAGCACATTGAGAACAGATCACAGATGTAACCCTACTGCTAAAAGCAATCCTACCTAATACAGATTCCACTCACCTCTGAGTTACTCCGCTGGATTTCAAAGAAGTTGCTTCACTGTAATGCCAGAGTAAAGCAGTAGCAAATTTGTAGTCAAGTTGCCATTTCACTGACATTTAGGTGTGTTTACAAACAGAATACATAAAGATCTTAAATTCTTCATGCTGAAGTTGGACTCAGAAGGTCAAATGCTTATTGAGGAAGTTCTTTGTAATAATTTTCTCAGCAATGTCTGGAGTTGGGACCACTGGGGCCCCAGTGCTCCTCTGTCAGTGGGGCAATCTTGTAATGTGCTGAGAGCCTGGTGTTTGGGGGTTCTTGGTGCCATCGCTGCAGTCTGCTTCATCGATAGCCTCAGGACCTGCCCTACTGGCGTCTCCAAACTGGACCTTAAGGTCAGGCAGGGTGAGCTGATGAGCTACTAATTACAACCTGGGTTGTGCTCTGACAGAACAGAGGTAGTGTCTGGACACTGGGTGAGACCAAGGAGCAGTCAGGATAACATGAATTGGCCTTGATCTGATTTTTTGCAAAGTCTCTGGTTACAAAATGCCATCAGTTAATCAAACTCCTTCACCAAGCATGATCATGTGGAGCTTGGCAGCAGCAATGATGTGAATGCGGTCTCTGTCCGCTGTTTGTATATATAGGCATTGCAAATATTTCCTACTGATGGTACCAGCCACTATTGGCAGTAGAAAACAAAGCCAGCGGTGGCTGGTATCATTGCTCTGGCCTTGCTGTTGTCTGTGGTAGGCAAGAAGGTATTCTGGCTGAAGTTAGTGATCCCAGGGGGGAGAGCATTGGGGTGAAACATGGTCTCATCCCTGAGAGAATGGACGGCACCAAGGAGACACATGCAGGGCGGTGAAACAAGCAGGCTCCATTTCAACATTTCCCAAAAGGAACAATGAAAGGAGAAGCACCGGCACCGTGCTTTTATCTCTTCCATATCACTAGATAAGTCTACTGAACTGTAAGAAAAAGTATCAGCAGTCAAAGGTAAGGAGTGCATTTCTGCTCCAGGCAGTGAGCAAACACTTGGCTGTCAGCAGGGACATCCAGGTCAGCACAAATGAGCATCTGGCTACCTCAAGGCTGGATAATTCAGTGCAGCACAGGCTTGGTTCTGGATGAGCTTCTCATTAAAGTAGCAGGCGGTGTCATGGGGAGGTGATGCTCTCACGTTGCCCAACGTCATGGCACAGTCAGGGAGAGGAAATACTCAGACACCTCTGGACAACCTGGTCTGCTGACACATCCATCCTTTTTATCAGGTGAGGGTGAGCAGCTCCTGACCATCTGAATCAAAACAAAACCTTCTGTCACTGCCATTTCATTCGCATGATAATGAGACATAGCTGACAAGCTGAAGGGCTCACTGTTTAGAGGCACAGACCAAAAAGATGGCTGTGGATATGACAGGCTTTCCAAGATTCTGGACCAGATCTGAATGGCCAGGATTGCAAGCAGGCTTTTGTGTTGTATTCTGCACTAGCAAACTTGGGACTGAGGGTACCCAAAGCTCTTACTGATGGCTGTGTCATGTGGTCTGACTACAGGGGCCTTTTGCCTCTGTCCCCGGGGTGTTGGTCCATTTGCAGCAGGCACAAAGAAACTAGAATCCAGACAAATGGTGAAGGCAGAGCACAGCTGTGGCTAAAAACAGCAATGCTGGAAGTGGCTTAAGCTGGAAGTAAGAGTTAATGGCAGTAGGAGGTGGAAAACATAACTCTGCATTTTCCAGCAGAGGTGAGAGGCGACTAATGGATTAGAAATCAGATGCAGCCCTACTGTGGATTTACCCAGTCTGAAAAAGAAGGAAAAAAAAACAACAACAAGAAAACTCCATTAGTGTAATACATCTTTCACACAGCTGTGTCCAAGCAGCTCGCTCCATGTGGGGAGGGAACAACGATTTCTCCTGCCTTAAGCATTAATACATTAATGTCATCTGGGATGAAGAGGGAGAAAATGAGAAATTGAATGCAAAAGAAATCTTGTTTCTCTGAAGGGACAGCCATGGGACAGAGGTGAATCCTGCACTTCCAGATGCATGGGGATGCTCGTTAAGGACTGCTGATGTGTTGTCCTGGCCTTGTGTTGGTGTTCTTTGCTGCTGGGATGCTGGTTCAGCTCAGGATTGCTCTCCCTCTCCGGAGCTGCAGACAGATTAAGGACTTTTAAGAGGGTACACAGGCAGGATTCAAAAAAGCTGAGGCTGCCCCTGGCTTTACCTGAGGCTGACTCCTTGGCTTCAGCATGCTTGAGATAGCGTGGATTTGGTTGCAGAAGTCTGTCATAATCATGCAGCCACTTGCCACCCCCAAACTACTCCAAGCACAGGTCGTCTAAATATCTTTGAGGGTCTTAAGAACTGGGATATGAACACATCTCACAATTGTCATTGCTCTAGAGAGTAAGATACTGCTGGTTTTAGCAGGAACAAGCCACTAAAATACAGAAACACATAGGAAAAGGTTGACTTTCTACACAGGAGGAGGTCAGTACCATGAAGCCAGGGGCAGTGGGAACCTGCCCACCACCAAGGCCTGTCCTTGTGGTTCCTCCTGGCCACCAGGCTGCATACGCTCCTTGTCTTTGAGAAACAGGTAAAGGCTCTTTGATGTTCTTGCTGTGCTGTGGGGACAGCAGAGAGGGCTGACCAGGCTGGGTAACCAGTATGTACACTGGAGTAAAAGAGTCAGCCCTGTGTACTTCTCTCCATAGCTCAGTTTTTGATTCCTGCCATTAAGGTACACCGCTCTCTGGTTGAATGACATTCTACATGCCATAGCTCAGTGCTGCTGACCCAGCCTGACATGAGAAGCCATATAAGGACACTCTGATGGGATGATTATTTCCAAAGCGTTTGCTGGGTGTGATTACAGAAACTTCAATTTTCAATAGCTAGGATCCTATCAAAGGCGTGCTCAGTGTGTTCATACATATCTATAACTTCAAAGAAAGGTTGAGAGGGTTCACATCCCTTCCTGCTTGAATACTGGCCAAAATTGCCTAGTTAACTTAAATTACCTCCTGAGACTGATCGCAGCAGGGCTTTCTGCTTTTATCTAGCAAGGCATTTTTAACGAATTCTTAAAAGAACTGGACCCAAGTTTCTCTCTGTGTGTCCTATGGATGGGTCACGTTTGCACTGAAGGACACTGTGAGCTCCCTGCACTGCTTTCTTTTACTGTTGGGCTGCACAAGTTGTTGTCCAAATTAACCCTCTTGGTAAAGCCCAAGATTGTGTTAGGAACTGGACATGCCTGAGAACTCTGGAGTTCTCTGGAGTACTGCGTCCAGGCCTGGGGCCCCCAGCATGAGAAAGACATGGAACTCTTGGAGTGGGTCCAGAAGAGGGCCACTAAGATGATCAGAGGGCTAGAGCACCTCTCCTATGAGGAAAGGTTGAGGGAATTGGACTTGTTTAGCTTGGAGAAGAGAAAGCTCTGGGGAGACCTCATTGCAGCCTTCCAGTACTTGAAGGGAGTGTATAAACAGGAGGGGGAGTGGCTGTTTGTGAGGGTGGATAGAGATAGGACAAGAGGGAATGGAGGCATTCAAGGCCAGGCTGGATGTGGCTCTGGGCTGCCTGGTCTGCTGGTTGGTGACCCTGCACATAGCAGGGGGTTGAAACTGGATGAGCATTGTGGTCCTTTTCAACCCAGGCCATTCTATGATTATGATTCTATGAACTCCAGATTATCTATTTGTTACAGTAAGCAGCCCTTAGGAAACGTATGTGGAAAATATAGTCTGCATGATGAAGGTTCTGTCATCTTAAAAGAGTATATTCTCTCTTCTTCACGCTTTCCGCATATTCTCAGTTTTTCATTTCATATTGTATCCCTTAAAAAATAAAATAATGATGGAGAGGAGTTAAGGAAGGAAATAGATTGGAAAAGGGGAAATTGAAGAAAGTACTGGATTAGCCTACAGGGGATTTTTTGCATTAAAAAAAAGAAAATCTTAATGAGGAAAATCAGTGAGTGCACTTTTTATCAATTTCTCATGAACGAATGAGAATTCCCTTCCTCAGAATTCCTCTTCTTTTGCTGTTCTGAAATAGAAGGTTTCAGCCAGTTTTTTGTCATGCCTTTGCTTTTGACTAACCTGATATGCATTAGTACCACGACAGGGGCAGGATGAATTCCTGGAACACCTTACCAGTCATTTATTTTCTTTTGCTTTCTTTTGTTCCCAGTTTCTCATGCCTGCCCACCTTCCCCTGCTTTGCTCAATCCGTTCCTCTCTTACCTTTCATGGAAGTCCAGAGAACTCAAGTGGGAAATTGCACTGGATGTAGGACTCCTGAAACGTTGGCAGGCATGTCAGTAACAATGCAGTTTCACAAAGCCTTTCATCCTCCCTGCCAAACTGGTAGCAGAAGTCCCAATTTTATTTTAGTTGGGATTTTTAATGACACACGCAGAACCTTGACTTTTAGTGCATTTGTTTTCTGTGCCAGCTAAGTCTAGAAGAATTGCCAGCAGCTACGACTAGGCTGTGCTGGCACAGAAGTACCCTGCTATGCAGTTCAATGGACAAGATGTGGCACTGAGTGACATGGTGAGTGGCCATGGTGGTGATGGGTTGATGGTCAGACTAGATGATCTTAGTGGTCTTTTCCTACCATAAAGATTCCATCATTGTATGATTCTGAGACGTTCCTTGCTCTGAGGCTTTAAGCTCATGCAGTATGCTTGACCCTGCTTGGTTCAGTAACTCTCTAATAAATTCCTGTTATGGCATTAAACAAACAAACAAACAAACCGGGATGAAGTTCAAATAGTTGCTTTTCCCCGGGTGGTGGGAAAACAACTGTTTGAACAAAGAGCTGTGAATGGGAGGCATTTGTCAGCTCTTTGTAATAGCTCTATTGTGTTGAGTTGGCTAGTCTGATCAACTGCTGAAATCTAAGTACAAAATAAACTATTTTCGGGTTTACTAAAAGTAAAAAGCTGCATTTCTGGGTTATCCTAGAACTTCTGAAGACAAATAGTGCTCATGTATTGCCACTTTCTGTGGATGCACCTCTAAAGAACACCAGCAAATGCTGGAATGATCTGTAAGTTACTGAATCAGGGCTGCACAGCCTCACATCACTCCCATTTCGAGGGCTGTAAGAGGAAGAGCTTCCGCAGAACTGAAATCCAGTGGATAAGAGGACCCAGGTGGTTACTGTATTTCACATGGTTCGGTCAGCAGCCTGGTGGAAGAGTCAGAGTAGACCTAAGGTGTGATGCATGTTGTCTGGTTCGCATCTATGTCCTCCTTGCTGCCACCAAAAAAATTAGAAGTGGCTAAGCTGATGGTATGCATCTGATTGCTGACAGATGATCTTTGCCTTACCCCACACCAACGTTGCTGACACTTATGTTACTGATTTATTCTACCCTTTTGTGAGAGCAGATAAAACACACAATAATTGCAGTCTGCAGGTCTGTAATTGGGAGGACTGAAGGGAGAAATTGGAGCAAATTAAATGAAAAGGCTCATTTTTCTCAGACACAAGAAGAAATAATACGTATGTGAGTGCCTGTTTTTCATAAAAAGTCATTTACAGCTCTTCTCAGAAAGGATGTGTGAGCAAGACACAGATGCATATAATAGAGACAAATTAAACTCCCTTGAGTCCATGGTGGCTCTGCTCTGCATGGCAATGCAGGAGAAATACCTGGAGACACACTTGATTACGCCCTGTATGCAGAAGCCATACCACTCAGGTCTCATAGATTTGAGCATCTAATTCACCCCAAGTCCTTCCAGAATGGCAGCCTTAATGAGGAAACGGGTCGCTGTCATGGCCCATTGGACTGAAGGAGTTGTCCTTCTTCAGATGTCCTTCAGCCAAGCCCAGTACAGACCTGCCCTGTGATGAGTGACACAAATCTGCACGTCACAGTCCCGAGCTGTCGTGTGTGATGCTGCATTAGCTGGTGACATCAACACTGTGTTGGTTGCCAAGGTGATTACTTCTGCACTTGTCTCTACCTTTATTAAAGGCCAGACCCTTCCATTACCTTGCTGACTTCTCAAAGTGAAAAGGTCTTTCTTCATTGCAATAGCAATTCCATGTATTTCAGCCCATGACTGCTGAAACCTGGCTGTCCAGGCCGAGTTTGTCTCCATGTAGGCAGTTTTGCTATAAAAGGTTGCGTGTGGGAGCACAATTCCTTCCCCCAACTCTGCCTTTATTTGGAGAAAATTCTCCAAATCACAGATTCTTTTGCAAACTCCCTCCACAGGATCTGTCTTGCTGGTGAGAGCCATCAGCGTGGCTCACAGCTTGGCCCCTATGCCCCTATGGGGATCCAGGCACAATGAGGTAGGAAGAGCAGTGGATCATAGAATCATAGAATGGTCTAGGTTGAAAAGGACCACAATGATCATCTAGTTTCAGCCCCCCTGCTATGTGCAGGGTCACCAACCACCAGACCAGGCTGCCCAGAGCCACATCCAGCCTGGCCTTGAATGCCTCCAGGGATGGGGCATCCACAGCCTCCTTGGGCAACCTGTTCTAGTGTGTCACCACCCTCTGTGTGAATGCCTGGGAGCTTCTAGGAAAATGGTATAAAAATACCCTGCCCTGGATCTTCGCTTTGCTAATAACTCATTTTATTGTTTGGATATCTTTTCTTGTCTTTTGATATCCATACATCTTCTTGGAAACCTGATCATAGATCTTTCTAAAATTCATGAAATCTGATATTTAGCTGTGATATGATTAGAAAGAATTATATTGACAATGACAACGCAGTAACAAGGTTTTGGAAATGCCTACAGTATAGAATCATAGAACCGTAGAATCATTAAGGTTGGAAAAGACCTCTAAGGCTATCTAGTCCAACCATCCACCTACCACCATTGGTGTGGTGCTGCTGCTGCTGCTAATTAAATACATTTACTTGTTTCTGGTTGATCCAAGAGAAAAAGTAAATCAGGAACACAAAATAGTCTGTCTTTCTGGATCGTGATCTTGTTGAAAGATGTGGACTGAGTCACATAAATCAACTCTCCTGATATAACCGTAATATCACAACATTGAAAAATGTTTTGCATGGAGCAAAATCCACCATATGAATTTCAGAAAAAAGCAGAGCTAGAAGAACATCCTATCATAGAGCAGACAGCATTAAAGAAGGGATGCAGGGAGGGAAAGAACAGACCAGATGGCCAACACAAGAGTGCTCTGTGTATGGACTAGCATGAAATAAACCATAATGTTATTGAACTGAAAAACCTTGCAGAAAGTGCAGATGAGGGAAACATCATTGGGAAGAGAGAGCATTCAAATTAAAGAAATAGAATGGTGCACTGATACCTGGAAAAATGTTGAGCCTATGTCCAGGAGGCACAAGAATCCCCATCAGCATTTGCTTTGCTTTCACTAGGCTGCACTCCATCATGTTGCCACGAGAGATTATCTGCAGCTCATTTTAACAGGGATGTTGGAGCTATTTTTGGCTTTGCAGTTTTAAAGATTCTTGTCACTTGGCTCCAAGCAGGCTTTAAAACCAAGTACCAAGGGATCTTAAGCAAACAAATAACAGGGCCTATCCTGCTGGTAATGCTGCCTGCGTTACAGACCCATCACATTTAATGTGTCAGTCAGGCATTTAGGATCTGCTTTTCACACACACCGCTTGCATAAACGTCAAGTGTAAGTTGAAGCCTGGATTGTAAGCTCTGTATTATACTTCTGAAACAGATTCACTCTTCCCTTTGCTGAATGCTTATCAGACATTCTGCCTTCTCCTAATGCAGAATGTGGATTTTTCTTTTGAAGCTTTGGTTGTTAATGCAGAAGGAAATACCTGGTACACCATATTTGTGTGGCAGTGATGCAAGCAGGACTTTCTGTCACTTGGAAGCATCAGGTGGTTCAAGATACATGGAATCATCAACGTCTCTGTGCTAAATGGTTATCATGAAAAAAATAGATGCACAAACAAGTTCCCTTTTCTATTACTAAGCACAACTTGAAGAATTCTACTGTATCAGCCTAAAAAATCAGGTGTCCCACCAAAGCTGGACGCTCAGCAGATATTAATCATAAAATCACAGAATTGCAGAATGGTTTGGGTAGGAAGGGACCCATGAAGGCCATCTGGTCCCACTCCCCTGCAATGAACAGGGACGCCCACAGCTCTACCAGGTGCTCACAGCCTGTCCTTTGATGAGAGATGGGGCACCACCACCTCTGAGTAGCCTGTACCACTGCCTCACCACCCCGTTGTAAAACAACTTTTTCTTATATCCAGTCTAACTCTCCCCTCTTTTAGTTTGAAACCATTTGCCCTTGTCCTGTCACAACAGACCCCGCTAAAGAGTCTGTCCTCTTCTTAATTACAGCCCCTTTAGGTACTTCATCTTTTGTATCTTTGATGAACTTCTCTTCACTAGTTCAGGGGTGATGAGATGCTTTTAGGTAGCGCCCATCTCTTTTTACTGATTATAGGAGGAGTCTGGTGATTAGAGTAGTTGCTCACCTTTACAGGAGTAAAACCTAGCAGAGATGTTCTTGAACATTCTCCTGGGCCAACCTAGAATTGTTAGGATGAGAAAAGGAGTGTTGGTCACTGGTCACAGTCTTCTGCACTGCAGGACGTCCTGTCACATTGAGCTCAGTTTTGAGACAAATTAGCCACCAACTCTGCCCTTGCCCACGCTTCAGTTCACTCATTTTGCAAATGAGCCCAGCTTCACTTTTGATCTTTCAGTTCTTTGTTTGCAAATGTCCTTTGTATTCAAGATATTCCTAACCAAAAGTATTTTACTCATTTTGGGAAAGTTTTTCTTAGTATGCTAAAATGAGGTTAGTTATAGCTGAGTTATTATCAAGCCTGCCAGTATTATAGAGGAGCCAAATGATCCTTGTACAGCAGACCTAATTGTGTGTTTGATTGGGAAAACCTGCATGGGGCCAGATGTTACCTGTTTGCTGAGATGCCAAAGGAGTCTGAACAGATGTAGAAAACAGAGTGCAGCTGAGAAAGCTGTGCAGGCAAGGGCAGAGGAGAGGAGTCTGGTGCAACTAATTGTGGCTGGGGTTCAAACGCACCGCAAAGCAAAGACTTGTCAAGGTGAGGATGAATTCAAGATAAATTGAAGAGTGGCAGAAGCTTGGTTTTAAGGAGTTTGAATGGACTCCTCTTCAAAGAAGACTTTGGTGTGGGCGGGCAGCTGGAACCAGATACAGAAATTCTTATTTTTTGCTTTTAGTTTACTTCTTGTAATGCAGGACCTGCTCCAGCAGAGGCATTTGGAGGACAGAGATTACTGCTCCACTCACATCCCCATGTGGATATCTGTGGGAGCAGAGGGAGAGCTTGCTCCCAAGAAAGGAGTTTTTGTGTTCATTAAGTTGGAAGAGCTTGTAATGTGAACAGGTTAAGATTTTCTAAAAATAATAAATAAAATCAAATTAATAATTAAAATAATTGAATAATTAATTTAAATAAAATCCAGTAAGCAAGGGGAAATTCAGTGCCAATAAGACAGTAAATTAACAGGACTCTCTTAGCTCTGTGCTACCTTCGTTAACCACCTGAAAAGAAAATGGAGGACATTCAGCAGGGTGAGGACATTGGCACGTGGCTGTTCCTGTTTACAATAAGGACTTGTTTCATTCAGACTTCAAGGGGTGTTTGTGGTAATAGGTGTTGTTAGCATTTCTGGGTTTGCTGGAGGACACCTTCCTTGTACGTAGTAGTTAGTTGCATGGTATCTTGGTTGCTTGCTCTGATCCTTACGAGAGGCTCATTTCAGTAAATACAGCCAGGGAGGATCCATCTGTAAACCTGATGCTTAGGCTCTCAGATAATTTTTGTGAGAAAAGGGAACTTTAGGATGATGGATGTCTTGGTGTTTCTCCATGGGTGTCATCTGGTGGCACCTCTCAAAAGCAGTGATTTGCAGGATGCTACTTTCTGATGATGGAGGACATCTGTTTGGGGAGCAGATCCAGTTAGGAGACTCAGCTGGCCTCATCTCCACGGCCCCAACGATGCAGTGAAAGTGCCACAGTGAGGATATTTATAAACCACATCTGTTTAAAAAGGATAATGTGGTGAGGCTCCATTGTCAGGGAAATTCAGAGCACAGCTGTATTTCAGAAGTATTTCTCAAAGAATTATAGATGAGGTATTTACTTTGATTTAAAAACAGAAGCGTCATTTTAAAAGAAAGGAAAATACAGTTCCATTATTCCCCAGCTGTTCCCAGGTTTCCCTTCAGCCTTCCAGCCCCAGAGGCTTTGCTTGCATGGAAAAGTTTCTTGCACTTTTTGCTTCTTTTGCCAAGTTAACTTTGCTCTATTCCTACTTAGGTTAATGCTTTGGTGGCTCTGTTTGTGGCCTCTATGTATTTATTCACGTGTTCTCAAAGATCCTTTTCTGAAGACCTCCAGACCAAAGAGCTGTGAGCTGATTGCTCACGTTGCTCGTGCTTTTGCAGCTAAGCACTCTAGAAAATAGACAATACATTTTGAATTGCAATCTGTTTTTATTTTCTTTTTGGATTTCTTCACTATGGAGAGCAGATAGATGGGAATTTTGCTTCTTGGGCTTTCCTTGCATGAAGCACAACTCTGCATCCATCCACACCAGAGAATAAAATTGTTTGTTTTGCCTCGGGTGGAAATCAAAAGCTTTATTTGTTGAATCTCAGAGATATTTATACGAACTAACTTCAAAGCTCTGGATATGCAGAGCAATTAAATAGAAAACTATCTCTGTGTTATATGATCACTGCTCTACAATAATATTAAATAAAAAAACCTCATTCATGTTTGCAAAACAAAACCAAAAAGACTTTGGATAAGCATCTCTTTCATCTTCACTACAGAAGGATTCCAGGTAGCAAAGTGGGATGATTTTCACTGCAGTGCCTCATTAGTACTGAGTTTGCAAATGCAAGAAGGTTGATGAGAAGGAGTAGATAAAACCCATTGCCTTTTCACTTTAAAGTTGCTGCGTGCCTCAGTGTGTGAATGAGTGCTGAGAGCCTGCTGATGCCCAGCCTGAGAAAGGATCGGATTTTGCCAGTTTTAATAATCCTCATTCAATATCTTTAGCAATGCAAAGGGAGTTCCTGATTATCTCTTCAGCTACCTAATGATCCTGCTTGTTCAGTCTCGCTTAAGACTACATTAGTTTCATTTTAATTCAATCAGCAAACAGAACTGTAATGATAAATTACTCATAGCCCATAGAATTGATTTCTGATAGATGACCTTGTGCATAGCTCCAGTGTTTCCCTGGCCTTTGAGAAAGCTGCTGGGCTTTGATGGAGTGAGTGCAGGGCACAGCGGGTCTCATTGCTGAGCAGTGCTAAAACCAGCCAGTGTGCTCTTGCTAAGGCACAACAGAAAGGCAAATGGAAGTCCCCTTCTTTTTTGTAATGGCTGAAAAAAAAAATGGGCTTGGACACCTTGTGACCACTGTGCTCTATTTGACTTTTATCGGTATTCTTCTGTCTCTTACCAAACCCTGTTAAACTGGATGTGGAGCTCTTGGAGCGGATCCAGAGGAGGGCCACTAAGATGATCAGAGGGCTGGAGCACCTCTCCTGTGAGGTAAGGTTGAGGGAGCTGGGATTGTTCAGCTTGGAGAAGAGAAGGCTGCAGGGAGACCTCATTGTGGCCTTCCAGTACTTGAAGGGAGCGTATAAACAGGAGGGGGAACTGCTGTTTGTGAGGGTGGATGGTGATAGGACAAGGGGGAATGGTTTGAAAGTGAGACAGGGGAGGTTGAGGTTGGATATTAGGAGGAAGTTTTTCACACACAGGGTGGTGATGCACTGGAACAGGTTGCCCAAGGAGGCTGTGGATGCCCCATCCCTGGAGGCATTCAAGGCCAGGCTGGATGTGGCTCTGGGCAGCCTGGTCTGGTGGTTGGTGCACCAGGGGGTTGGAACTGCACATAGCAGGGGGTTGGAACTGGATGAGCATTGTGGTCCATTTCAACCCAGGCCATTCTATGATTCTGTGATTCTATGAACTGAGGTTAGCAGAGGAGTTTGGGGAGGACTGTCCTGATGGTTGAAAAATGGAGTATATCTTAGAAGAATTCTTCTTTCACCCACATCCCCCTCACCCCAACTTGGTGTTTCTTAGCTCTCTTTATGGGGAAAAAAGGCTAAGCTAAGTTATTGTGAGAACAAATTGTAGGAAGAGGTTGCTTGCAAAGCCTTTTAATTTCTCAAATTGACTTAGCCCTTTAAAAAATACAAAAGAAAAAGAGCAAATTTCTATCTTGGCTGATTGATCTTTAAATATTGTTTTCCTCCAATAGAAAAGAATACCACCTCGCACCCAAATGGAAGTGACTAGTACTATTCCTTTGCATCAGAACATAATTCTTCTTTCAAGGCACACCCGAAGCAAGAAAAAAATGAAAATAATTGTGCAATTGTACTCTTTAATATTTTCTAGTGCTATGGTTTTGGTGCGTTTGGGAGCCTCAGTCCCTTCAAATGAGTGCGTAAGAGCAGGAGAGGCAGTTCCACTTTTCACACCCTAGGAATCCCAGTTACACTATGTCATACAAAACCCTCTCCAAGCTAGAAACAGTAATTACAGACAAATGTGTTTTGGTGGTTTTATTCCCTGTAACACCGTGAAACATATGGTGCATGAATCACATTCAGGTGCCTATTGTTGTTGGAAGCAGTTGCAATTTGTGTACACAGTATGCAGTTGGTACTACAAATATTTATCTGGGAACATGAAATCAAAACAACGCATGTAGAATCATAGAAATATTAGAATTATTATTAGAATTAGAATATTTACCTAAAACTGCAAGACAGTAGAATTGTGAAGACCGTGGATTTTTCTGTTTGTTTGGCTGATTCACTGTTCAGTATCTCAAGCACTGAGATCGATTGAAAAGGTTTTAAATTATTGAATTACCTCTAAAATCGACCTCTAAAATCATTCCAAACTATACATTGAACTATCAGGTTTATCTGGATGCAGTATAATCACAGTATCATAGAATGGCCTGGGTTGAAAAGGGCATCAAAGATCATCTAGTTTCAACCCCCCTGCCATGGGTTTCCTTTTGATCTAGGGAAAATGTTAATGTTTTCTTCCCAGATAAACGGAAAGGCAATTTCAAAACAAAACCACAAGGCAAAGCAGAGAGAACCAAACATTTCATTTAGTTTGTCAAAATAAAATCTTTCTTTCGTGGTGCAGATGCTACAAATTTGCAAAGCAGCTTTACATATATGACTGGAAAATATGTCATTTAAAAGTAATTCCAGCATTGATTTTCATTTCCCAGTGAGAGCGCTCGTGAAAAATGATATCTCCAACAAATGTGTCCCATTCCCAGCAGTGCTGGATGTACAACATGCCAGAATGGCGTTAGTGCCCAAAGTGACTTCACATGGGCTCCACGGTTCCCATCTACAACTGGGTGTGTGGTCAAAAAAGAAGAAAGATGCTTCTGAGAGGATATTCATCCCCTTGTGTGGGATGTGCCCATGGCAGAGGGTAAGGGGGGACAGCCAGTGTGAATATCCTGGAGAAGTACTAACTTTGAGGTTGCTAAATTGGGTGAGATGAACTGCATTGTAAGTGAGCAATTTCAAGTGTGAGTCTGAACGGTGTCGTGGGTGGAAATCTCTGCTCCTGTTTCCATTGAGGTGATTATGAATTTATCTGGTTTTCTGTGTATAAATGGATGCGGTTTGTCCCTCTGAAACCAGGAAGCCTAAAACACACTTGTCTGGTCATGCTGCTCAGCTTGGTTAAAGGTTTGGTTGGAGCAGTAAAATGATGCACACAGGGGAGTTTGGCATCTGAAGCCATAGACAAGGGGCATTGCATTCAAGTTGCACATTGATATTAGCCCACCAGATTTCCAGTTCACTCGTGGAGTCCAAATCCCCATTAAAAAAAAGAGAAATGTGTGGGTGTTTTTCAATTTGATTCAGGTATGGCTGCAACCTCGCACTCTCAAAACCAGAAACAGCAGAAGACAAGCAGTAAGAGCAGCTTCTGATGTCTGATAAAGCTCAACTTTAGCCTAAAGACAGCATAGTCGGGGAGCTGTAATCAGCTCTGCACCGGCTCTCAGCTTCTGCAAAGGAGAACTGCTTCTTGAAGAAATTCTTCCTTAAAATCTTTGCTTTCATGATGAAAGAGGAGTCCTAGAAACCCCATGCTTTTATGCTCTCACAGAGATTTTTCACGGGGTGCTGGCTAAAGACATCTATTTCATAACAAACGGAGACGTCACAGGGAACGCTGCCTGCGTTCCTTTTCCTTTTATGCTTTCCCTCAGTGAGAAAGCACGTGGAAAGCAGAAAGGCTATTTCTTTTGAGTGGGCTAGAGCCATTGCTATGAGCTGGGCTTTGAGCGAGCCGTGGTAACAGGCAGGGGTGGGCATCGCTCACAGGAACTCGGTTTTCATCCTTCACTGAGCAACAGCTGTAGATACATTTGTCTACAAAGAGGATTTTCACGGAAAATCTGCAACCTGTTTTGTGCTTCTGGGATGTCTAAATATAAACGTAACAGCACAGGCTTCACTTAATTTTCTCCGTGTGTTTATGTGCTTAAAGTGTGCTCATTACAGAAACTGATTTCAGAAATAAAGGTCAACGTGACCCACTGGCTTGGAAGAGCAAAGTCGACAGAAAAAGCAAAATATATTTCCTTGGTCAGGGCAGGGGAATGACATGTGGAAGTGGTGAATCGCTGTGTTTTTCTCAAGTGAGCTGCAGGTGCTCTGAATGGGAGGGCAAGCGTTGTCCTGAAGAGATAGATGGAAAGTTTGTGCATGCTCTGTGCACCCAAGGCAGCAAACCTTTTGGAAAGCCATGAGCTGCCAAAGGGCTTTAGATCAGAAACACTTCTCCCAAAGATTATCTCATTTGGTATCCAAACCATCGAGATGAAATCACCCAAGATACAGCCTAGCTGCTCTAACATTTGGCCAGCAATGGATTCCTTCCCATGATGGAGAGTAGGTCATAATTTGCATTAAAATTCCCTTTCAATGTCAGCAAATACACAGAACAATTTAAAGGACCTAAATTCATACAACAGAGCCAGAATCCATGAAAGATTCATCATGGTGATGCGTCTTTGGATAGAGGGTAGACCTCCTGTATTATCCCCAAATCAAAGTCAGAGCACAACCTTTTAGAGTGCTTAATTTGTGCTGCAATGATATACTGCTCAGAGGGTCTTGTTGAAGGCCAGTATGGGCTTTATTGGAGTTGTTTTAATTAACAAGTTTTCAATAGAACAGAAAATTTCTCCAGTTGCTGGGTTTCTTTAGATAAGGCTACATCTCAAACAATTTTCTTTGTTATTCTCTATTTTTGCTTTCTACTTATTTTCTTCCTCTTCTATTACCTCTATAAAGTGTTATTAGAATTGGCTTATCTTGGCAATTCTGCTTACACAGAAATATGGAGGCAAAAATGACCTTACACTTTCTCTGAAAAGAAGAGGATCTTGAGATTAATGCTTCTTTCCTGTTCCCAGTTTGTGGAAACAGCATCGAAGTCTCACTTTTAAACTCACAGTTTATAAAAATCTACATGTATTACTGAAGAGCATTGTAAGATACCCTGCATAGCATAATGAAAGAATCAAGATCTCTTGTTTTTTTTTCAGATGGATGCTGGATTTCCTTTTGTTTTGAGAAGTATGCTACTTGCTTTCTCAGATAATTTAGTGAGTGTTGGGCCAGACTTTGAAAAAGAAAATTTATCCCAGTGTGAGATAAGAAAAAGTAAGAATAAGATGCAGGCTTGAACATCCATTTAGTACAGCAATGCAAGTTGGCTTTGCTCTGGCTTCAGACCTGATTTATGCTGGCGTAGGAATCAAGCTCCCACTTATTTTTGAGAGTAGACAGATGAAGCTCAAGCTTCTATGGGCTGAATGCAGCTGATGATGCAGACTGAGTAAAACAGATTTAGTTGTACGACCCTCTAAAGTGCACCTTGAGCTTGCCAAATGATGAAGGTCTTAATTCTTCACTTCTTCTTGTATGCATAGCAAGAGCCAGAGCAACTGGCCTGTCATTTCTAACAACTTGTCTTGCTTTAGATATTATAAAGATGAAAATGAGGTGCTCATGTGCAGGTAGACAGTGCATTTTCATTTTATAGGTACACACATTGTAAAGAGGATGGACATAATAATTCTTAAAGATAGAATGGTCTCTAGTAGAGATACTTCAGCTATATACCTGTAAACCCCAGCTATTTCAGGCTTGATCTGAAATACTAAGCTGTTATTGCAAAGAGGGTGATGGACAGCACAGTCACCTGGTGTGGAAGGTTGCATATCACTTGTATAGTTCACAGTCCAACTCAGGATGATACAGCCATCATGCTTTATGTGCGCTGAGTGACATATATGATGATGTAAAATGTAATGGTGTAGACCACAGCATATCCAGTCATCACTGGATTCCCAGCCACAACAGGCAGGCACAGCGCAGACCAGAGGAGACCAGAGAAGCCCTCAGCACAGCCCAAGCCTTCTGGCTTGAGCTATAGTATTTCTTGCTCCATATTGCAGACTCCTGGCACGGCTTCTGTAGGAAGAGTCTCAAGCATCTACATGTATCTGCTTTTGTTTTGACATCCGCACCACAATTATTTTGTCAGTTGATGCAGGTGGGAGATGCTGAAACCTGTCTCAGAGTCAGGAAGGGTTCTAGGAGGATACAAAAGACTTTCACTGCTGCATTCACATTGTAGCAGGGAATTAGAGGGAGGAAAAGCATTGTGTTGCCTTTCTCTTGAGCACTCTGTGTACTTTGTCGCTTCCCAGATCAATTTAGAGGGGCTGCTTCACCTTATACCTTTGTAGTCGCCCCACAGAGGTGGTGCAGAGTAGAATAAATGGGGGAAAAAAGCTCCAAAACCCAAAGGTAGATACCACATCAATTTGAATTGCATGTGCAAGTCTTCCAACAGATCAACCAGTCTCTCTGTGGCACATGGGACAGCTCCAGGCTCTCTGGAGGTGCAGGCCAGGCCATGCCCTGGGGTGCCCACAGCCCTAGGGCACATGGTGATAAAGCTTGGTTTAACAGGGCCACTCAGCTGTACTGACCCACATAACATGTCCTTTCTCCTCAATGGTGATGGAAAATCTACATGCAGATGTTATTCCTCTTTATGGTATTTCTGGGGAATTGTCAGCTGCCCTGTGAGGATGATTCTCCACCTGCCTTATTGATCTCAGGCAGAACAAACGGAGTATAATCAGGACTCAGAATTCAATAAAAACATAGACTGATGCTCCATAAGATCCACTGATTCAGCATTCTGCAATGTGAGCTTTGCAAAGTTAATGCAAGACTGCTTTAGACTGGAAGAGCAGGCTAAAGATAAAACAAAAGCCACTTGTACATGAAAGGCCTGACAATATAAGAAGATATTCTCTCTACACTCGGTTGCCGATATTGAAATTGAGTGCATACACAAATGCTGTTGACAATGTGACAGAGAAGCCTGAAAAACATGGTTTTGCCTCTGTGATCTTGAAAGATGCTGAGCTCAAATTGCTGCAAAGCAGACGCCTCTGCCATGATCCACCTGGTACGGTCAATTGCCCACACTTCTGGAATTTTAATAATTTAACTTTTTCCTCTCTCACATACAGAAACTGAAGCTATGCCTAGATTTAGTGACATAAATAGCACAGTGCACCAAACTATCCTCAGAATGTGATGCGTTCTTTCACTAAGGGATTTGGTTATGCAAAACTCTGTTACTGAGCTGCCTTATTTTTCCATCAGGAGGTACTAAGCACAGCCTCATCGGCAGTAACCGCTCTGCTGTGAGCTCATGAAAGAGGACTAAGCTAGCTCATTTATCTTTCATTTGCTGCAGGCTAATGGAATGTGTGTAGAAAATGATCGCAGCTCAGCTGTTGCATGGTGAGATTCTACCCACAAGTCACTTTGCAAAAGAAAAGAGGCATGGTTGGTCTAGTGGAAAAGAAGTAAAAAAAAAAAAAGAAGCACAAGATTCCATGCAAGTTTGTCAAGCAAGCTGAAGGCTGCATAATTACAATACAGCCTCAGTATGGTTGTCGGTCATTGACTGATGTTTGCTGAACTGTGGTGACTGGTTAAACCCAAGGTCTTGGCTGGTCTCAGTGGCATGGTAGGACATGGTCCAGGGTCTGCCTGCTGCAAAGCACAAGGAAGATGTCTGGTGTCGATAGCATAAAGGTGGCTAATTCTGGCCACTCAGCATAAGGAGCTAAAATTCAAAGACAGTTAAGACTTTCTCCTCTATGATACGTCACTGCTGTTGTGTACTTCTGGTTGTCCTGCCTTTTGTGGGAGATTTGGAACGCTGTAACCACAGTGGCTTTCGCACTTCAGTTACAATGCCCTACATGAGGACTCCTTGCAGGCACACTTGACATCTTCAGGCATTTCAAAACACCAGTACATACAGCTGAAATTGTTAATTGTAGCAAATACATAGCTTTGGACAGTGAGATCTAGTGGGATGTGTCCATGCCCACAGCAGTGGGCTGGAACAGAATGGTCTTCCAACCTAAACCATTCTGCGATTCTATGACACTGTATTCTCTCTGGCTTAAGAAAGGGTCTGCACCACAGAACCATAGAGTCACTAAGGCTGGAAAAGACCTCTAAGATCACCTAGTCCAACCATGCCCATATCCCTCAGTGTCACATCTCTGCAGCTCTTGAACACCTCCAGGGATGGTGACTCCACCACCTTCCTGGGGAGCTGTGCCACAGTCAAGTAAAAGCAGTGTACTTAAGAGAAGTCCTTGCTTACAGGCACTAGTCAGGACCTCAACCCCTGGGGTGAAAAGGCTTCTTTTTCACATTAATGAAAGAAGGAAAGAGAGAGACTTTTTTTTTTTTTGAAAAATAGCTTGACTTGCAACAAGAATTGCAGCCTAAAGAAATTCAAATTCACAGCAAGTTAAATTATGGAAGAGAGAAATGTGTAGTTTGGAAACCAGTAAGAGAACACTAATGAAGGTGAATATATTCCAAGTTAATAGGAAAACCACAAAACTCATTTTCTCAACATAAATTATGTATATCTACAAACATATATGTAGGGGTGTACATGTGTTTGTATCTCCTAAATGATGGAAATTAAACTACACAGATGGGATTTCTGATAAAAACCAGTAATTTTTTACATACTACATCAAAACTGACATTTTTACGAGTGGCTGAGCACTGTTTTTCACACTTTTCACTAGCAAACAGAGCTTTCCATGGCAGAAAACCTCTCATTTTCACCATTTGCTTCCCTTTTCACTTCAAGATAGTGAAACTGTTCTGAAGTTCCTCCTTGCATTTTCATCAAGAATTGAAAGCTTTCATCAACGGCTTGGGATTTTTCTCCTGGCTTTCATTGCTTCTGTGCAAGCTTGATAAAACACTTGCTAAGGAAAACAAACTGCCAGTTTCTTTAGCAGAAATGAAAGTGTCTCAGCAATGTGAAGCTACTGCTTCCACTCTTTAGTTTTGCTTGAAAAGAAAATGTAAAAGCTCACTGTACTCCGCGTTGTTAAAAGAAAACAGTCTGTTTCATGTATTCTGCAATTGTTTAGACTACAGAGAGAAAAAAAATACTTGTTTGAAGTCTGAAATAGCTATATTAACATGTGGTCTTGTAGAAGCGTTACAGCCTCTGGTGGGTCTTTCACTTTGCCTTTCTGCTGTAAGGCAAGTCTGATTTGATTCAGATAAAAGGAACATAACAGGAAGCATCTCATAAGAACACTGGAGTATTTTTAGAAATTAGTTCCAAGAAACCAAGGAGCAATGGCCATTGTTACAGATTTAGTGAAGTGCTACCTGCAAACTGTGAAGAAACATAGAGCATATGTTTAAGTCTGGTGCGGGAAACCACTGATTCCTGAACTGTTCCCAGCTCAAAGCATGGGGGCTTCTACTGGAATTAGTATCCTTTCCAGAACAATACCACCTACTGTGAATGTGCTCACCTCTATATTGTAGAAAAGATGAAACCTCCTTCCCACCCTCCAAGGATGGAGTGCAGTAAGGTCAGGAACTGATGAGTGATGGAGCTGCTGATTTGGGCTGGGAAATCCCACAACACACCATATGAGTTTACCACTCTGTTACTTATGAGATGGTAGTGCCTGTTAACACGAAACATTGCTGGCTCTGGCAAAACAGCCCCAAAATCTAGCAACTGAACTGCCTCCATTTTGGTTTCAACCTCTAGAAAGTGGGGGATGGGCTGTCCTAAAGGTGGTGAGAAAGGAGAGAAGGAAAGATTCAAGCACAGGGTTAACATCTTCACACTGAGGCATCTTACTACTTGCAAAGGGAACCACCACAAAGTCTGGGAAGTGTCTCACTGTTTTTCAAAATACATGGACAACTGCCTGCCACAAAGAGCCTCAGCTCTGCGACACCCAGGGATTGCGTACTCCTTCCAGACAACAGGGGAAAGGTTTGTTTGGTTGTGTCTCTCATGGCAATCAGAAAACACCTTCCAAGAATATTCACCCATGCCTAAAATTTACTCACTCTTGCAGTCCAGCTCACCCCTCTAGCCCAGGTAAAAACATGAGGGACTAATAAAGGGGAAAAGAAAGAAACAAGGAAAATATGACTTTGATGTGTTGCTTCCTTAACCAGTTAAGGAATTTCAGAGGACTGAAATTGAAAAAAAAAGACAATGAGTGTTTGAAACTGGTAATTTAAACGAACAATTCCTGATAATTTGAGAGGAAGATTTGGATGAAGACAATTGAAAGGTCACATCATATTTAATTGGGAGGAATTTCTGTGATGGATTTAAGTTCCTAGGCAATTTTCAGCTAAGTCTGAGGTGTTAAGGTTCACTGTGAGGCTATCTATCAAAGCTACTTTTTATTCCAGTTGCTTTTTGACACGATTTGGATCAGGATAACAGCAACAGTGTATGAAGAGATGGAGAGCCCTCAGCACAGCACTGTGTCATCCATCCCCTTTTTCCTCAGCTTGGTTCTTTTAACAGTTGGTTACACAGGAATGATCCTTACCATGAATCCTGCACAGAGCTTGAAGGTACAGGTAGAATAGTAGTAAATCTTTCATCTTTGCTGCAGCAGATCATGACAGTAACTCAGATACTTGTACAGAGTGTGAGCCTACTTGTGCCCTGCAACAAAAGCCAGCAGATCTGGAGCATGTAAGGAAAACCAACAAAAGGGAACAGACCAAAGTCAAGCAGAACTGAAACAAACCATCAAAACTCAAGCAGACAACTAAACTAGGGTTGATCAAGAACAGAATTAGTGTCCAAACAGGACTGAGAGGAAGAACAAGACCTGGTATTTCTGGTGTTGCTGTTGCTGAAAGCAAAGACAAAATCCTCCTATATTTAGGGAAACCTTTCTTTTTTCCAAAAATCTCCATCCTGAGGAGGAGAAGAAGTATACTTAGTGAAAAGGCTTCCAATGCATCAGTAGTTCTGTGCCCTGTAGGAAGCAAGACAACAGTTGTGGCAATATTAAAACTGTTGGAGAAGTGTCCCAACATGTCCTACAAATTATCTCCTGCTCTCTCAGCTCTCCAAGATTTTGAAAATGTAATAGTTTAAGTACAAATGCACTGCATGCACTCTTTAAAACCACTTAAGATGAACACGAAAGGGAGAAAATATTATTTATCATCTTATAGTGATACAATGAAGTAAATTGCTGATGTCATCTTTTTTTTTCCTCTTTTAGCTATGAACAATGGGGCTTTCAGAAGCATAACTTCAGTCAAATAAAATTTAATATAGGCAACATGACACTATTTTAAGTTTATTTGATTCATTTCTTGCCAGATTCCATTTGCTGACATTTGTTTTTTCTGCAGGAGAATCATATTAAAGATGTAGCTATGGAAGCAGAATTTGAAGATAGTGATCTTTAAAATAATTGATGTAGAGAAGTTAACCTTGAATTTAGGAAGTCAACCACTTGCTTAATTTAATAATTACTTTCTAAAGCTGGCTTGGATCAGAACTTCTCCTAGGTCAGGGAATCTTGTTTGGAAAGTCCATGGATCCTGAATAGAAAGGATGATAACATGAGGATAGAAGGGTTCTTTGGGTAATAAAGTTTCCTCAGACTTCAGAATCCCAGACTCCTGGATTCTAAAGTCATTGATTTGTATCATAGCCTCGCACAAAGGGCCTGACTCCTATCAGATGTGTGCCATCAAATTCCAGCAGTGCTGTCTCAGGCCCTAAATAATGACTGTGCACAAATGTATTTCCAGGGCTTGTCTGGGAGCTGAGATTTGTCATCAAGCACACAGAAATCTTTGAGACTTCCAGTTGTGGTAGAGGATGCTGTCTCTATATTTGACTTATTTTCCTCATGTAATTCACAACATTTCTTCAGGACAAGTCACCTCTTCTACTCTTCTCTGTATAAACCCAAAAGCTGGGTGAGGGACTAATCCTGGAGCTTTGCTGTATGAGAAGTCCAACACCCGTCAAAAGCCAGAGTGGAGCCCAGGCTGCATGTACAACAGTAGCATCTCTTCCCTGCTGCAGACTGGAGCATGATCTAACCCATGTAATTAGGACTCCTTTGCATAAGATAAAAGTCAGCTTTCATTTCTCTGTTACTTCTTCAGCTTAGTAATTAAAGTCAATGCACAGCTCAGATCACCCGAGCTCCCCACTGCTTTGAAATCTCTGTGCTTCTGCAGCACTGAAAGAGCAGCAGAGAACCAAGAAGCACAGGCTTGAGGGATTTGCTGTGAATGCCAACAATGCCAACCCCTCCAGCTGACTTGGTGATGTATATGTGGGTAGGGCTGCATGATGGGTGTGCAGCACAGACTGTTCCAGAATATAGTAGAACTGTTAATCATTATATGTATCAGATCCTACCCCAGATGCATCTGCAGTTTATCAGTACAATCTGAAGCTTTCTGCTATTGAATACTAGCAATAGAACAGCATAGCAATACATCAAAATAAAACAGAGAAAAGAGGAAGGCTTTTTAAAGAGGGAGTGGAAACTAATTCTGACCATCTCTGTAGGTATGGAAGAGAAAGGAAATCCCTATAACTGCAGAAAGGGCTATCCCAAATATTGGGGTGGGTTTGATTAAGGCTTATCAGGAGCCATCCTCAGGTGAAAAATAAGGAGAAAGGTAAAAAAACAGCAAAGATTAGATCACATAGGACCATGTATAGGGCAGAAGCAAGAAGAAAAGAAGTCAGCAACCAGGGAAGGATTTAACTTGTACATGTTGTGGGAACAATCATCACACCTATTACTCAGAAAACCTCTAATTACAGAACAGTAATTAAGACCAGGACAACAAGAAGATATCAAATCAAGCAGTAAACACCCTGCGCGTACCTTCACACACCAAGCTTTGCCACAAATTGTATGCTTTATTGCTGGTGCTTGACCAGCTGTATAATCAATGAGTATACAGATGTATAATTGACAAGTATACAGAGAAGCTAGTCTGGTCTTTATAGAGCATATAGCTAGAAAGATTACCACGTTAGAAAAGGATAATCAGAAATAAATGGAAAATGCTCACCAGTGTCGTAGGCTCACAAGAAAACTCCAAGAGGAACAATCTCCAGAAAGAAAACCTTCCTCAGTGGCAGTCAGCCCTTAAATGGGGTCTAGGAGAGGTGGAGCCAGGCTGCACCCCTTCTGCTCACACAGCTGAATTGCCTTCACCTGTGCTCCCTCAGCTGACTCAGTGCTTGCCTCAGGTGATCAATCAGAGGTTCAGGCCGTGATTCAACAGTTCCCATACAACCAGTCCACCTCAGGCACTGAACAGTTGGGTTGGAAGGGACCTTACAGTTCATCCAGTTCCAAACACTGCAGTGAACAGGGTTGCCAGCTGCCAGATCAGATTGCCCAGGGCTCCATCCAACCAGATCACCCTTTTAGGATAAGTGTGCTTGGGGTCTGGTCAATAAGCTGCCTTTAGGTGTCTTGGGATGGATCAGAAATTAGAAGAAAGGGGAAATTCCTGTGCTTGGGTCACTGGCAATTGCTCACCTGGAAGTACTCACCTGGATCAGTAATGGACAGGCAGATGTGAAGGGTTAAGTGGGAGATTAAACACCTGCCAGGGCAGAAGCCTTTTAGCCTGAAATTGTCAAACTCAGTGAACATTCTCATAGTTCCTCAATTATCATTCTCTGGAATGTCATCCTCCTCCTCACACTTTCTTTTTTAATCTTCTTGGCTGTCATTACTTTGACAGATGTAGTCTGGATAACTGCCTGCCCAGGCAAAACCAAAGCAAATTGGAGTGTCCTGCTTGCTGGAGGTAATTGCTGCATGTGTGTAGTCACTTAGTGAGATTAAAGGCAAGAAACAACAAAAGAAAAGGCACAGCTGTTTCAGGGAATGAGCCTTTTAAAATGTCATACCTGCAGAATACTTAAACCTAGGAACCTTTCCAGTCATCTCTTTGAGAGCTTGAACCAGATTCAGCATCAGGCTTAGACTGGTGCACAGAGAATGAAGTGAGGAGCATCCTCAGTTCATGCTTGCCAATTTGAGGTCAAGAGGAGATGACTGAAATCGAGATGATGAGAACCATTGAGGAATTCTCCTGGACTTGATGGTAGCAGTACACATGCTGGCAAAGTCCCATGTCTCTTGTTACATCTGTCCTGGTAATATTCACTGCCAGAAAGCACTTCCTAAAGGGTAAACCCAACACTGCTTTTGTACCATCTTTTCTGTGGTGCGCCAAAAACAAAAAGATCTGTGCAGCCTTCTCCCACCTCCTTGAATTTAGCTGGGATTTAGCATTTGTTAAGAGCAATTTGGTGGGCACGTATCATGGTGTAGGTAAGCACTACCTTGCTGATGTCACCAAATCACTGGATTTGAAGGGAGATCCCAGACTGCTGAACATGGTCTGTCTTCATTTTATTGAGATCTGCTTCCCATCCCTATTTTTATGCTTTTATTGCTCACTGGAAGAATTCCTGCTGCTCTGGGAGAGAGACAAAACTCTGTCTGAATTTGATTAGAGCACCTTCCTTCCTTGTTTCTGCCACGTTGTTGGTGTTGATGAACAAGATGCTTCCCTTGGCACCAGTAATTCTGAATCATCTTTAATTACACAACAGGTAGGGGGATAACCAGTGGAGGAAAAAGCTGGGGAGGAAAACTGAGCGCTCTGTTGTGTGTTATGCTGCAATAACAGAGCTGCATGACACAAGTGGCTTCAAGAAACATATCCTGAGGGTGGTACTCATCTTCCTGGGCTCTGAATGTCCAGATCATTGTGTTGCTTCCCATTAGAATCCTAACTGTGCCATGCTGAAGTTTCATGGTAGGTACTTAACCTCTCCTTCTATTTCCCATTTTCTCTTTTATCCTTTCCCTTTACATTTTTTTCTGATCCAAAAGTGCTTAAGTCTTATTCTTAGGAGCAGCTCATTTAGAATGAGCTTTAAAAAGGACAGCTGAAAATCAACTTCTGCGTTTTGCTTTGAATTTATTAGACTGTTAGCCTATGACAGCACAAGGCAGTCACATCTCTTTTACATCTCTTTTCTCTGTGCGGATCCTACCAGCTTCTCTCTGCATTCATGGCCCTTCTTGCTCTCTTTTGTGCTGTTCTGCAAAGGTCGGTCTTGACCTGTGGCATAAAAGCAGCTCTGCTCTGATTCTTTCTGCATCCCATGTCTTGAGATGATTTTTAATAGTCTTGAAGCCTTTTCACATGATTATGGATGATCTTTGTGGGTCTGATTCAGTATCATAGAATCATAGAGTGGCCTGGATTGAAAAGGACCACAATGCTCATCTAGTTTCAACCCCCTGCTATGTGCAGGGTCGCCAACCAGCAGACCAGGCTGCCCAGAGCCACATCCAGCCTGGCCTTGAATGCCTTCAGGGATGGGGCATCCACAGCCTCCTTGGGCAACCTGTTCCAGTGTGTCACCACCTCTGTGTGAAAAACTTCCTCCTAATATCTAACCTAAACCATTCCCCCTTGTCCTATCACTGTCCACCCTCGTAAACAGCCCTTCCTGTTTATACGCTCCCTTCAAGTACTGGAAGGCTGCAATGAGGTCTCCCCACAGCCTTCTCTTCTCCAAGCTGAACAATCCCAGTTCCCTCCATCCTTCAAATCCACACCTCTCCAATTTAGAGAGAAGGATGTGGTGAGGGACCATGTCAAAGGCCTTGCAGAAGTCCAGGTAGATGACATCCACCGCCCTTCTCCCATCCACTGAAGCCGTAACTCCATCCACTGATGCTGCATCATTGATGTTTTTAAATGGTTATAGAGAAATGGTATCACATCACAGGACATATGGGTGAAAGACAATGGAATGATTGGCCTGGGCAAACATGTCATGCCGATGATTGAAACCCAAAACTTTCCAAAATCTTTGATTCAAGTCAAGATAAGCAAAAGCTGAAACTGCTTTAGAAATAAAATTGTTTTTCCCAAAGTATTTCTATATTTCAGTGCACTTAGAAATTGTGTACAAGACACTCAGCTGGTGATATTCTCATAACTTGCATTGAAATTCGTGCATTGACTCCTACCTCTCGAGAATCAGACTTAAAAATGCACACACAATGGAAATTTTCTGCAAAATAAAATACGGCAACAATAAAATCCTTTCAGAAAATAAATAGGCAACAAAGCTTGTTTTTTTTTCCTCCCCAACTCTGGCGAAGCTAATTAAGTATATTTATCTGACTAGTTTGGTGTATTGCAATAAAATGATTGTGCATCTCACTGGCCCTCATTGCTGGTTTATTTTTAGTCTTTCTTTCCCTTGTTTTCTTCTTTCTGTGTAAGAAGCAGAATATTTATAAGAATGTGCATCTGAATTTTTTTAGTTTGGGGGCAGCCTGGCTTATATGCATCTTTTTGCCATATTCACAGAATCACAGAACCACAGAATGGCCCGGGTTGGAAGGGACCTCAAGGATCATTAAGCTCCAACCCCCCGCCACAGGCAGGGCCACCAACCTCCACATTTCAGACCAGCCCAGGCTGCCCAGGGCCCCATCCAACCTGGCCTTGAACACCTCCAGGGATGGACGGGGCATCCACAGCCTCTCTGGGCAGCTGTTCCAGCACCTCACCACTCTCACATAAAGAACTTCCCCCTGACATATTGCACATTCATTCCCAGGATTTTTTCTGATTGCTTAGAATAAGAGATATTTATAAGCTTAACAGAGGAGCTTTGATCTGCGTGACGTCTTTGTCTTTTGACAGTCCGACAAATTGCTTGCCAGTCTGTAGGTAGTTTGCCTGAACAGCAGCCCAGCATTGCAGGAACTGTTTGCTCATTATACTCAGGGGCTGTGTATAATAAGCAGTATACTGAAGTTTTCTCCACATGTTGATATTTCCCATTGCATATCCAAAGAAACAGAAATACCCCAGGGAGCTGCTGACAGATCTGACTTTAAAATAGAGCTGGTCAAACCATTTGTAAGGGGAAAAAAAGGAGCAACAAACCAAAGAACACCCCGAAGCTCCCAACCAAACAGTTGGAAAAATAAGAAACCCACAGTACTCCAAGTTACTGAATTTCAACAATTCCTCTGTTTTTCTAGTAGGGATTTATTAGTGAGCACTCCATTTCATGTTTTTATTCAGTAGTTGGTCTCTGCTCATAGACTGCTTGTATAAAGCATTTTCTTTAGTGGCATTGTGAGCTGTCTTTGGTCTGCAAAGAATATACCCTTCAGATACAAAAGACCAAAAACCCAACTTCTGCTCTCCTCATAAATGCTAAAAGCTACTGAGAAACGGAGAGAAAGCACTAGATGTCTTTTTTTCCTGCTCTCCTTATAAATGCTATAAGCTGCTGAGAGATGGAGAGAGCACTAAAGATGTCTTTTGAACAATTTTTCTTTCTTTTCCCCAACATTTTCTTAATTAAAGCTGATAAACGCTGTTCTAAACAGAGATTTGCTTAGAAGCGTGCCTCAGGTGGAGAGCAAGCAGTAGGAGCAGGACAAAAAATGGAGTAACATCTCTTTTTCTAGCAAGGTTCTGAGGGATGGAGGCATTGAGACAATTTCCTTCTCTGCCTCGTGCAATTGGTGGCCAAACCCTATCTTAAATGACAAAAATATCTAGGAGAATAGATATCTGAAAGCAATTGAAGAGCCACTTGAAGGGACAGTATAAAGGAGATGGAGCCGTGCTCTTCACAGTGGTGCCCAGAGCCAGGATGAGTGGCACTGGGCACAAACTGGAACCCAAGAGGCTCTCCCTGACTGTCAGAAGCATTTCTTTGCTGTGCTGGTGCTGTAGCCCTGCACAGGGACCAGAGGGGCTGTGGGGTCTTTTCCTTGGAGATCTCCAAAAGCCCTGCTTGCTCTGGGCACCAGCTCTGGGTGTCTGCTTGAACAAGGGGAATTGGACCAGATGACGTGCAGAGGTTCCTTTCAGCCTCAACCATTCTCAGATTCTGTGATTTTAACCCTTCCCTCCCCTCTTCCTTTATGCATACCTCTATATTTGCAGATGCTCAAGATTTCCCCTAAATTTACTGCCAGTTTCTGTCCATTTCCATTTTCCATTTTGCCATTTTCCAAGGTGGTTTCTGATCAGACTACCACCAGCTACTTGGAACTTTACCATTTAGACTAGATTAGAGCACCTTCTGAATCGTTATAACTGTTCTGTTTCTTTCTCCTTTAAGCACCAAATGTGGGTTGAGCTTGTTGCAATTCACAGCTCTGGTCATTTAACTCCATTTGTAAAGAACTGATGAGAACTCTTTAACCCTGACCTCTTTTGGAAAGTATTCATGAGGCTATGGGGTAGCATAAAGACCCTTGGCCATGTTCTTTGATATCTCCTTGTCTTTTGGAAGTGTTTTTCATGGTGTAGACATTTCTCATCCTTTGTGTGAATCATCAACTTTGCAAATGCTTAAAAGTCACCAGAATAGGGCTGTGGTCAAATTAATTCAAATAAGCACATTGAAAATATCGGTGCCTTAGACATCACTTCTCACTTGGAAGGCAGATCTCTGGCTGACGCGTTGCCTACTGAGTCATTTGGAAACAGCACGTCTAATAACGAGCTCTCAGCAGACTTGTGGTTGCCCATGTGCTCAAAGAGGTGTGTTGGCTGTTGGGCTGCAGTACAAACTGTCCCTCCCGAGCTGCTTTCAGAATCCCCAGACACGTTTCCTTCAAAATTAGCCATTTTTTACCTCTTTCAGCACTTGTCCATCCTCCATCATCATCATCATTTTAATTTTCTGTTCCAGTCTCCTTTAATAGCCAGGGGAACTTGCTGCAGTCCAGCCATCTGGATGTTATTTTTTGTATTGAAAAACTTGTTGCAAGATCACATTTCAATTCTCCCACTGTTTTCATAGTTTATAGATGCTAATAGATGCAGTAGTATCAAGCAGCTTTCCTCTACTTCAGCATGAAGTAAGTAGCTTCTGTGAGAATCTGTTTCCTTGAACTGTATGTTAATCACTTGTAAGTTGTGCACAGTTGTAATGGAACTGTTATGCCAATGGCCTGACCTGATGATTGAGCACCTGGTGAAGGGGGTGGCTGCTTCAGGAAGCACAGATGCAAGCCATTCACCTGTGCTTCCCTGGGCTCATTTCAGGGTTAGCCTCTAAAGGGAAACGTTTCCTGGATGAAGGCCACCTCCTCAGAAGGAGTGTTGTATATAGCCAGGGACCCTATCATCAGTGGAGTGAGACAAGCTTTTCCTGTATATGAGTACAGATATTTTTAATGATGCTTTGCCAGGTATTGCAAATAACTTATTAGAAGCAATTTCACTGCTTCTAAGGGCTGACAGTGGTGATTGTGCATTAAGGACCTACTGGTATGAAACCCAAAGATTTGGCAGGATTACATGGCAGAGAGAGTCCTGTAGTCTTCAGTGACATATAGGCAACCAATGGCCCTTCTAGCATCCAGAGATGGCAGTTTCTAGTAGTTCAGAGAACTCTAATTCAGCATGAGTTTAGATCTTTTTTCTGTAGAATCACAGAATCAGTAAGGTTGGAAAAGCCCACAAGATCCTCAAGTCCACCACCATAAATTCTATGGTGTTAAAGCTCTCTCTACAATATATTCAGCTCCTCAGAGGATGTTTAACTTTCCCCTTCTACAGTGCTTCTAACAATTTTTCTATCAGGACTTGGCCAGTATTTAATGTCTACTCTGTGCACAAGCCAGACCTTGTTTTGTTACTCATTTCCAAGACAGCAGTGAAAACAGAAAACAAACAGAAACTTAATGAGACACAATGAAAGGTGTATCACAAAAGACAGACATCGTGTTTATCTAGGAGTAATGCTGAGAGAGATGGGGAGGGGAGGACTGCCCAGCCACCCTCAGAGCTGGCAGTGGTGCGGTGGTGATCGACTTCTTTCAGGGTCTGCACTCAGGAGCACGTGCTGATCTGAGGTCTTTGAGGTTATTCAGGTAGCAGTTTGTTGGGTCTCTTATTGTTGACTTTTGGAAAGTGGCTGTGATCCTTGAACGCTTTGTTCCTGGTGTGTACCGTGTTTGAGCTCAATCTGTGTGTGTTTTGGATGACCTTTAATGAAGAGAAAGGGAGGGCCCATCGTTAAGTCCAGCTAAGCAGAGGTCATTTGAGCCACAGCAGCAAACAGCAAACATCAGAAATGATCACAGAGGAAATCCGGAGACTTCACTCTGTGGGGCTTTTTATTTGTTTCAGTAACTCTCCCAACACATGTAGGATAGTCATAGAATCATAGAATGGCCTGGGTTGAAAAGGACCACAATGATCATGTAGTTACAAACCCCTGCTATGTGCAGGGTCGCCAACCACCAGACCAGGCTGCCCAGAGCCACATCCAGCCTGGCCTTGAATGCCTCCAGGGATGGGGCATCCACAACCTCCTTGGGCAACCTGTTCCAGTGCGTCACCACCCTCTAAAGGGATAATTTCCAAAGTTCTGAGGAACAAATGACTGCCTTGTGAAATGTCACAAAACATTCCCATATCATTTACTATGGCTCCTGTTTGCACACGGGAAGCACTAAAGAATAGTGACATTGAGAAAGAAGGACAGCAAAATGCAGACCACCAGAATCAGCAGAACACCAAGGATAACGTGGAAGGTGAATGATCCAAATGGCTGTTATATGCTGAGTGAGATTGCTGAAATCAGCATAATGAAAGAGTAACTGGACAAAAGGTCCTGCAGAGAGCGTAAAAAACACATGAAGGCTGTTGCTCAGCTGAACGCAGATGAGCTCAGAAAAGCACCCAGAGCTCATTCAGGAAAATTATCTTCTCAGATTCCTTTGGAAAAGGAGGTGTGCTGTTCAGTGGTGGGCTAAAGACAAAAGGACAAACAGATACTTCCTGGAACGGAGGGCATCACTGAAAAGTAAGAAGGATCTTGAGGATAAGAAGTACCATCCACCCCCAGGTCCTTTTCAGCAGGGCTTTGCTCAGTCCTTTCATCCCCCAGCTTGTATTGGTAGTGAGGGTTGTGGTGACCCAGGTGCAGACCTTGCACTTGGCATTGTTGAACCTCATGAGGTTCTCCTGGGCCCACTGCTCAGCCTGTGTTAAGTCTCTCTGGATGCATGGAGGATGTGAAGTTCCAAAGTTTTGAGAAACTAATGGCCACTTTGTGAAATATCTTGAAACATTCCCAGAATTTGTTGGCAATTTGTCCTGGATTACTCGTAATCCATTCAGCACAGATCCACTCACCTGCAAGGCTTTCTAAATGCAGAAAGCACTAATTCCTTAGAAATCCAAGCTGATTCTTTAGCATGAGGCCAGAATATACTGTAGATAAACATGGAGACAAGATAATATACGAAAGGAGAGATTTTATAGCACTCTGGGCATCTTACATATCAAGAGGAAGGCTTTCCAAGTTGGGTATCCAGAAACATCTTCACTGTTCCAAATCATTCATAATCACAGCATGTAGAAATGTAGGGACTAAGAAGTAAACAGGTATGTCTGATGGCTTGCCTAGCACTTGTGTTTGTTACTGAAGCAAAGGTGACTTTCTAGCATTTCTTTACAACATACTGCAGAAGAAAAACACAGCTGGCATGTAGAGCCTCTGACATGGAACAACTCACTGTGTTCTATGTAGAAAATAAAAAGTATTTTAAAAATAATCACAATTCTGTGCTGAGTTGGGTTCATCTGGGCTGGAAATACATTGCTGCTGGTGGGGTGGAAAAAGTCTATCACTGACTTGAAAGCTTTGGAACTCGTAGTTGTGGTCTTGCTGCATTTGCTTTGTGCAAACTGAGAATGGCACTGAGCATTAGCATGAGTGCTCAGTACAGCTGGAGAGTGCTTTCCCCAGAGCTTATAGCAGTAACCAATGAAAGTTGCTGAGAAAAGGAACCTGAAAGAGGAAATGTGAACAAAACCTGGGAATTGCTCAGCTAATGGATTTCCCACAGTCAGGAAAGGAATAATGAAAGAAAGCTAGAAACTATTACAGCTGAGAAAAGATGAGGAAGTGGTGATAGAAGACACGGAGGAGGATTCTCTGAACAAAAAAAGAGTTGTAAATATCTTTAATATGAATTGTGAGTAATTAATAAAAGAAGATGCGGGAATTAATGAAGTAGCAATCATACAGAGCATTAGATGAGAAGTACATTCCTTAGAAAATAGAGTTAGAAGAGGAAAAAAGCCAATCAATTGCAGGTTCACTGTGTCCACATCACAGCCAAGCAGGAGGTGATGAAGCAGGAAAACCAGAGATGCAAAGCAAATAGTTCTATTTTATATCATATAGTATTTGGCTAGGGTCAGAAATGAACAGCTCACCCATACATTGGGCTGACTTTGTCAACTGTCACCTATCTGCCTGGCAAAAAGGATAGAAGCCCAGAGAGAATGATCTTTCTTTCATGTTACATCTCCTTACTATGGATCCTCTGATAGAGTGCAGTCTGTCATTACGCTAATTATCTGTTCAGCGAAATGGCATCTCTGACATGCTGTGTGGCAGAGTGGATGTCCTAATGGACATCAGGCATTTCTCTTTGTTAGGATATGAGATTCTTACTCTTTTAAACTCCTCTGGAAATCTGAACCAGAAATGTTATTATTTTGTGAAATAATTTGACTAAGCTGAAGAGATTGACTACGTGAGGCTGTGCTGCAGGGGCACACCAGGCAGGAGAGGTATTGGCTTTGAGGAGCTCTGTCAGGGAACGGAGTTACTCTACCACAGAGGGCATAATTGCGTGCTATGCCATCTGACACGAGGGCATTGAAGGGTGAGAAAGGTTTTTGCACACAACAAATGGACTACAAATGCTGCAAACAGGGGCTCTGCATTTATGTATTTTGTCGTTTGTAGGCAAAAGGCACAGACAAGACTGGAGAGAAAACGCTGGCCAAAGCAGCATCAAAAAGCTGCCGTTGTGCTGCATCTCCAAAACGGTCATTTTGCATTCACTGATTAAGTGTGTAATAATGTCAAACATGAGGTTGTGACACGTAATTTATTACCTGCAGGGAATCTATTTGAAAACGTGTAACGTTTTCTATTATGTATTAATCGTGTGAAACACCGTGTTGCATGGTGCAGATTAACCAGGGTTTGGTTTCCATTCAGTCTTAGAGAGGAATCTTGCCGTGTGTGTGTGGGTTGTTTCAATTATACAGTGCTTTTCTTTATTTTTAGCACTATAGAAATGTAATAATTTGGCTGGAGTAAGTCCAACCGCACTGTAACGTTAATGAATTTCTTAGCAGATCTTTTTTTTAAGACGTTGTGTTCAGAAAGAGCCACCGAGCACAAAATTAATTGGGCAGGCTTACAAAATATCCAACTCAGGCATTATAGGAGTCAATGAGGGAGGTTGTGTGGAGAAAGGCTTATTGCTTTTATCTCCCCGCGTGTCACAGTCGTGTAGCCAGCGATGATGATGCTTTGTATTGAAAATTAAAGGAGTGCTTCAAAGCCAATTTAGAATGAGAAAGGAAAAACTGTTGTTGTGGGACTAAACTTGGTGGGAATTGTGACTTATCATTGCAGCACAGCCCCATGGCTCGCTGCTGGCAGCCGTCTGCTGACCTGATCTGGAGCTTTTGCACAGGTCAGAGCATAAAGCGAGCACAGTGCATGTGTTCTTGGATTTCCCCATGTGGACAGAGGTACTTTGCCCTGGGACTCACTCTGCAGCATCTCTGATGCTTCTGCCTGCGTTTTATGCTAGGACTGGCTTACATCTCTACCTTCTGCTGGTGTTGAGATGGTTCGTTCACCATCTTTGCATGTTGGAACAAAACTACCAGCGTGCCTTCTGCAGTCTTGGAGAAGAAAACCCCTTTGTATGTGAGGATCCTAATCAGTGTGACCTAACATTAAGCTTTAAGTTAGTCTTAGTCGCCTTAGTTGTATCCATCATCATAGCAAACTGAGGGACAAAAGACAGAAGTCTCTTAGGCATCATGATGCCCTGTCCCTGCAGACACCCAAGGTCTGTCTGGATGGGGCTCTGAACACCTGGTGGAGCTGTGGGTGTTCCTGTTCATTGGAGGGGAGTTGGACCAGATAGCCTTTAAGGGTCTCTTCCAACTCAAATCATTCTATGATTCAGTCATTCCAACCATCCTTGCTTCTCACCCTGGACCACAGAGGAAGCCAGAAAGATACATCGCCTACTTTGGCATCTCAGTGAGGAGCATGAAGAGTCTGAATGAATCCAAATCCCAGCACCCACATAGAGCCGTTCAGCGCACAAGTGACTTCACAAGCAAACCAAACCTGAGGAGAACTTCTGGGTGAGTCTGGCAATGTTTTTAAATTCAGATCTTTACTTTTCTTAGCTCTGGCCAAGAACATTCTCTAGGTTGTGTTGGAAAGGGTTATTTCTTTGCCACGTCAACTGATCCCATGATATTTTACTGGATATTTTACTGCACTCCAAAGGCACTGCTTCATCGTGTTATTAAATAGTGGCCTAAGGGTCCATGTTCATCATTCTGCAAATAGAAGGACCTCCTGGCACAGCTATGTTGGCCACAGGGAGATGGGTTAAGTGGGGTGGTGTCTGGCTAATCTCCACAAGGAATAATCTCTTCTTTCAAAATAGGCTTCAATTTTCAGTGCATGTTGTTTCTCCTAATAGCATGGAAACAGCCCTTAATGTAACTGGAACTTGGGCCAAAGCATTTACTAGGCTTCATTTGCTTAAAAAAAAGGAAAAAAAAAAAAAAAGTAGATTGTTTAGTATTTAATATTGTATTTTTCCATAAAATTTGCATAAAAGTGTCATGTGTGTGCCTTAAGGCTCCTTACCAAGGATTCTATGCATTATCATCATACATATATTAACAGTGTGTTTGAACTCTGTTGCAAATTTTAATTTTTCTTTGTCAATATCAATGTTTCCATTGCCCACACAGGGTGGAATGAGCTCTGTGTTTTCATTATATTTTTCAATTAACTTTTCTTCCCCTCATCAATGTGGTTGTGGATTAATTCATTCTCTTCATTTTTCTTGGGGAAAAAAAAATCATTATCTGATATGAAATATTTCATTTCTGTGGAAGAAAAGTCTATGAAAATGAAAACTCAAACGAGGTACAACTGTGTTACCAGGCTTGACTATTTTAATAACCAGTCATGAGAGCAGCAGATCAACTATCTCTTAGGAAGCCAGATGATTCAGTGGCTCAAGTAAACTCGAGAAATAACCCAAACCTGGCCCTCAAGGGGCTACTCAGCAGGGCTGACCAAAGGACCAGTCTGCAGGCTGGGCACTTCCTTTCCCTTGTAGGGCACCAAAGGCATTAATGGGGTTGCCAGATCATTTCAGTGGTAGGTTCACGTCTCCTGGTACGTTGTCACGAGTCCACCCGCACAAGGATAGAAGAGCCACTTTGTTAATGATGGGATGAGCACAAGTAAAGCTATTTTGCTGCTGTCAGTGTTGGACAATTTTCCAGTTTCCTGCTCAAAGAAGAAAACTCCCTTGAATGCCTTTCAAAGACATAGCATTGGTGAGCCCTGTGAATGAGAAGAGTCTTAGGCTCACGCATGCCTTTGGAGGTTGGTGGCCCTGCATGCAGCAGGGGCGTGGAGCTTGATGATCCTTGAGGTCCCTTCCAAACCAAGCCATTCTATGATTCTGTGATTCTGTGAGTCTGTGATTCTATGATTCTATGCCTCTACTTCGGTGTTGTTTCTGGGGCTCAGTGATCCTGTAGCTGACCTTTAGGGCTGGAGGAAGAGAGAGCACAGCTCACACCAAAAGAGTCTCCCAGGCAAATCACTTTCCTTTGCTCATTGTAGAGTAACCATTGTAGAGATCACCCAAAAGCAAGCTGGTTTGGCTGCCTTTTGCTGCCCCTAAATTCAGGTGGCTTGAACTTATTTGTTCTACAGGATGACACCCTCTTCTTCACCACTGGTGTGATTGCTACCTGGAAAAGCTCCAGTTGTCTGATCATAGCCCATTGTGTCAACTGGACTGGGACAGCTGGGCCTGGGCACTGCACAAGGACACAGACAGAAAGCCCTGAGCTGGTCAAAATTTATCATCACTAATGGCAGAGCAAAGGGACACAGGTGCAAGGGATGGATACACAGGAAGTTTCTGGAATGGGCAAATAGGGAGTGGGACCTCAACTTTTTCTATATCTCTTTTCTCCTTGGAAATCCCAGCTGGCAAATCCCCAGCCTATGCTGTTTATTACTACAGGATGTTGTCTGCACTGGGCCTGGCAAGCATATCCTTCCACACACCCAATGCCTCTGTACTTAAGCACTGGCAAAATGGGAGTCAAGACTTGCTCATTTGGTATTTTTTTTGTCTTTATAGGCAATTCTTTATTTAAGGCCATCATTCCCAGTCTTGCCCCATAGGATGACAGTGCTCAGGATGCCTAGCATGGGTCCACAAGGAACCAGACAGCCTAATGGGGTTTAGGACTAAGCACAACAGACATCCAACATGAGATCTGGAGCACAAAATCTCTGTACCCATCATGAATAATGTACAGCCTCTTCTTCAGCATCTGCATTTGTCCGTTCTCCTGCAGTCCTCTGAGACTTGAAAACAAATTGCAGCAAATTGGTGTCTGCCATGCTACATGAAACAGCCATGTTAGTAATTTGTATGTGCTGGCATGGTGCAAAAAGGAGCAGTGTTTGTCCTTTTTGTTTTTTTTTCTTCAGGTTGGGGAGTGGATGAAAGCTTGTGTTTTTCATTTATCTATCTGTCTATTTGACAGAGGACCGTGTATTTAAAGGAATTATTTTCTTGTACACCAACAGTGGACTGTTTGTGTAGAGTTTTCAGGAAAAAAATCTGTAGATGAAATAAGCAGCCATTTAATTTATCCTTCACAGTTGTTTCATGTAAATGAAGAAATGGAAGTCTTTGTGAGCCATCAAAGCTGTGAAATAAATGCACGATTAGCTGCATGAAAGTGCTGAAACCCATTAGCACTCATTTTAGAATAATAATGTACTTCAAGTCTATTTGTTGAAATATAAATACAATTATGTGGAAAGAAATTAATGCGCAGTATGGAGTTTCTTTAAGATCTCATAAAATGTTCTGCAGTACAAGATTAAATTAATGAAACCATGTTTTTAGAAGGCAAACAATTAGGATGTTGTATGAAAGTATAGATAAAATTTTTAAGAGATCATAACATCTCCAACTCTGAGCATCAAAGCAAATCAGTATTTGTAGAAACTCATCGGGATGAGGAAAGCAGAGTCTGCCTCTTCCCACCATCAGTGGGGCTGGAAGTGGGTAGGAGAGCATGTGCTGCTGGGTGTATGCTTATGGCAAAGGGCAAGTTGAAGTTATCAGAAGTTAGTCAAAAGTGCAGATCTGATGATGGATTCCTACCTTTCTCAGTCTGCATTTAATGTAAATTGGGCTTACAAGCAAAGTGGGGAAGCTGTGTCTGGCTCTCAGCTAAAAGGCAGAGCAGTTTGGAGTAGCTCAGAGATTGCTCTAAGCTGTGCCTTTCAGCCTGAGCCTGGCTACCTCTCTTTCTCCTTTACTTAAAAGAGGTAAGGGAGGCAAAGGCATTAGAGAGGCCAGCTTGTTGCCTCTGGGACCCACCTGACCTTTTGGACTGGTGCAATTGGAAGGGAACCTTGCAGCAAACCTTGCCTCATGTTTGACAGTGCCATTAATAATCTCACTGAGAAAGTCTTCAAAGCATTTTCCAGGGTGATAATGGCGCCATCTCCTTATGAAATGGTGCGTTCACCCTCCACTCTGTACACTCTGTAGCTCTTCTGTACACAGGGATCAGAACAGGAAAGAGCATAGGAGGGCTGAGAAAGAGGTCAGACCTAGGTGCTGGTTGGATCCAATGGGCAGAAAACATGCAAGCTTCACAGCTTGGACATAAAAACTGCACTTAAAGGGAGGGCAGCAGAGGGGGGTCAGGGTTGTAGGAAATTCACGGGTCAACTTGATAAACCAGGGTGCAGCTCTGAAGTGGGGGAAAGAACCCAACCCTCTCCAAACTGCCTGCTAACCTTCTTGCTTTTGCCTCATCCAGCCTGCTGAAATGAATTCCTGCCCATGTTTTTATTTTATTTTCACTGCAGAACATTTTGGCTTGCATGGCAGCATGCTCAAGTTCCTTATTTAGAAAGAATTTTGCAAAGCTGAGAAAAGCCAACTGGCACAAAGAGGTGCAGTGCGGTGCCCCATGCCATCAGCAGGTGCTCAGAAGTAAATTCTCAGCATGAACAGACTGTGTTATAACAACAGTTGGTCTCAAATGTTTCCTTTCCTCTCAAAAACCTCCTGTTTGACCTCTCCTATTCTCCTTCTTCCCCATATCCACCATCATAGCTTCTCAACACAGGTTTTTGGCAATGTCACCTGTAGAGCTGGTGACCAGAAAACCTTCAACAGCAAAGGAAGCTGTTCTGGTTTTCTTTGTGGTCTAGGGAGAGAAGCAAGGATGGTTGGACTGGCAGAATCATATAATCATAGAATGGTTTGAATTGGCATGGACCTCTAATGACCATCTGGTCCCACTCCCCTGCAATGAACTGAGACATCCACAGCTCCATCAGAACCCTGTCCAGCCTGACCCTGGTATTGACCACGTTCCTGAAAGTATGATTTACTCTTTAAAAGTAATAACATCAGGTTTGGGGGACCTGAGCATTTATTCAAATCACATGATGAGTGTAAACAACCTGTAAATGGCTACTTCTGCTTCAGCTCTACATGTTGATAAGTTTGCAGACTGTAAGGTCAATGTCTAAGAAAGTATTATAGTGTTCATAATTTCTAAGCATACAATTAATGTTGTCAGAATCAGTATTTTCATACTAAAATATATGTACGTCCTTTTGCCCTTGGTGAATTGGCATTGCACTAATTCTGACAGTTTGCCACCTTAGTTAGATATCCCAAGGAAAAGGGAAATAAGGGAAAGTTAAATAGCAAAATACTGTGTCTCTTTCTTTCCTTTCTTTCTAAAGCCAGGAGAAATCACACATTTACAAACCACAGCTTGCACAAATGCTCCATCATTTAGTACTGATATTCAGACATAAAGAAAAGATCAGCTAGCAGGACTAGTCTGCTAATGTTGTAATAATTTATACTCGAGTGGCCAACATGAAGTGTGAATATAAGAAACTGCATGTGATAATAACGTAAGTATGGCATTTCTCATCATTTTTTATAATGAAATACCCTAGTAATTTTGATAGGAATGCAAAATGTTTTTTATGCAGCATTGAAAGTTAATGTTTTAGTTTTTTGCCTGCTTGCACTTGGTTTTATTCTCTCCTAGGGCACGGGTTAAATTACATCAGGGATCTAAAACACTGGTATTCATGCTATCCAACTTTACCCAACTGAAGGATGTCTGGCTGAAATTTTGAAGTTTAGGCTTGGAAAAGCCAGATTTTGTAATTCCCTCTGCATTCACAGAAAGAGAGATGGACACTTCTTGGAACTGAAAAATCCTACTCTAAAACCTTCTGGAGGCCTTATGGCCAGCCAGCCCTGGTAACCAGCTCAGAGCAAATGCTGGTGTTCACACAGCTTGAGATGTAAGTTCCCAGTGCAGGTTAAAACTTTGGTGTATGGAGAGTATTGATGTTATCCTAAAACCAAGACTTACTATCCCTGGCCTTCTGGAAACTCATTTCTGAGATTGTGGCCTTCCAATACTTGAAGGGAGAGTATTAACAGGAGGGGGTACGACTGTTTACAAGGGTGGGTAGTCATAGGACAAGGGGGAATGGTTTTAAACTGAGACAGGGGAGGTTTAGGTTAGATATTAGGAGGAAGTTTTTCACCCGGAGGGTGGTGACGCACTGGAACAGGTTGCCCAAGGAGGCTGTGGATGCCCCATCCCTGGAGGCATTCAAGGCCAGGCTGGATGTGGCTCTGGGCAGCCTGGTCTGGTGGTTGGCAACCCTGCTCATAGCAGGGGGTTGGAACTAGATGATCATTGTGGTCCTTTTCAACCCAGGCTGTTTTAGGATTCTATGCTCTTATGCTCATGAATAGAGTGACCTTTGCTATGCTGTAGATGTCCCTGCTCGTTGCAGGGGAGTTGGACTAGGTGGCCTTTAAAGGTCCCTTCCAACTCCAACCATTCTATGTTTCTATGCACACCTCAATCCGAAACTTTGGAGAAGTTTGTCTTTGAACTTCTGGCATATCTTCAGTAACAACCTGATGGATATTCCAGCTTGCAGTATCTCTGCTCTCTTGACTCAGCCTCGACATTTTCTAGGACCTAAATTACATCATAAAAACGTGCTAAAAATTAAAGCAAGCCAATGCCTGAGTGCCTGAATCATGATCCAGAGGAAATCCATCTTTGTGTTCAGAGAGCTCTTTTCCCAATTGATCGAGTGCTGTAAGTGCACAGGAATGCAGGAGTACAATTTAGTAAGGAGTTTTTAAAGGTTGCTGAAGGTCAGATCGTTTGGGAAACATGCTAGGCAACGCTGTGCATCTCTGCTAGAAATTAAGATGTTCAGGGACTGGCTGAAATGTGTGTGACAAACTGCTGTCTCTGCATGCATGCCTTCTGTTCCCAGGGCCCAGCCACTGAGCTCAAACCAAACATGGAACCTAGTTGGATGCCTAGTTAGCATCTCCAGGGAACAAAGTTAGGCATTTAATTAAAAGATGCCAAGCCTTGTTCAGAAAGGCTCAGTGTGCTTGGAGCTGCAGCACCCAGCAGGGCTTCTGGAGGCTGCCCAAGAAGGCACAGCTGTGCACGTGGGGAGCTCGGTACCTACAGCAGCTGGGCCATGCATGCAGTAATACCGAGCAAGGCATCTGTAACTGTGCATAAGAGCTCTGCAAAGAGCTAATATACCCTAGGGTTTGTTGGTGATTGCTTTTGGCACACAAATCCCTGCACAGTGCTCGTGTGTTGTGCAGGAGGAGCCGCGTGATTTCTTTCTTGGGCTATGTCAAGGAGATGTTGAGAGAGCAGTTTTGTAGTGACACTTGGGCTGAGATAGTCCACATGTATGACATGTAGAAAAAGGTCCCTTGCTGCAAACATGCGTCTGGCCTGGCTGTCGTTAGTGTGCAGCAGTGGTGCAATTTGAATCACAGATTCATGGAATCATACAACACCCCGAGTTGGAAGGGACCCATAAAGGGTTGTTGAGTCCAACTCCTGGCTGTATGCAGGACCCAAAAATCAGACCTTATGTCTGAGATCATTGCCTCAGGGTTGTTCCCAGCAGGGGGTCTTAAAGCACAACCGTTCAGCTACTGCTGTGCAGTGATGCTGTAGCGGTTGCAAGATCATCATTATTGTTGAAAGCACTATTGTACCACTTCCAGAGACCCCACAAAAGAGCTGTACTGTTAGGGTTTATGCACATACCCACACTGCACAGACACACAGAGTAAGAGGCACTGCAGTCCCAGCAAGTTGGATGTTATTATCCTCACTGTGCAGAAGCTGTGCAGGCACATAAAGTGACCTGAGGTTACATGCAGCACCTGTGACAAAGATGGCAATTATAAAAGATAGATAGGTTGCAGAGGGAAGAACTTGACAGGTACCGTTGTTAAGGCAAATAAGATTTAAAAGAAAGGTCCCTGGGACGAAGTCAAAATTTAGGGGGCACACTGGAGGCCTCCTTGCTTCTGTGTTAAGGATATTTTTGGCTATCAGAAACAATCCTCCTCCTGAATACTCCTTATAGAACCATTTGAGTTTGATGGGACCTCTAAAGGCCATCTTGTCCCATTCCATTGCAATGAACAGGGACACCCATGGCTCCATGAAGTGCTCAGAACCCATCCAGCCTGACCTTGGGTGTCTCAGGGATGGGACACCACCACCTCTCTGGGATCCTGTGCCACTGCCTCATGTCCTCATTGTCAAAATCTTTTTCTTTACACCCAGTCTAAGTCTCCCCTCCTTCAGTTTGAAACCATTTCCCCTTGTCCTGTCACAGCAGATCTTGCTAAAGAGGCCATCCCCTTCTTTCTTACAGCCTCCCGTTTAGATATTCTTCAACAGAGATGCATTAATTTGTTTGCTGAATTCAAGACTTCCTACCTGGGCTGTGCATGTCCAAGGAACAACAGAACCTGTTCCCACGTGGCCATCTTTGGACAGATTTTCAGCTGATGAGAATGCTTCTGGGAGCAGAGAGCCAATCCTCCCCCAGGACTGGGGACTGCTCTACTGCAGGAGCAGCTGCAGCTGGTGCAGAGTCTGCAGGAAAGTGCAGCTCATCTCTATTCTTCTGACATTTCCAGGGCACTGCACCGACTTTGCCCCCAGGGCAAAGTGGCTACTGACACGAATATTTGCTTAATCAGACTGCCACGCTAGGAACCAATTTTGTTTGAAATCCTTTTAATTCTGTTTTGTACATGCAGCCTTAAGTCCTCATGCTGGTTAATGGAGAGTGTTTGGATGCCCCGTGGCAGCTTGTTAACGCTCTGTTAATGCCAATTACAGCAGACCATGAGTGAGGAGAATCAGGGTTGTTGCTCTGCTGTGGAAAGGGCATGATTGGAGACACATTGCTGACAACGGTCACAAAATGCAACAAACTTCTTAGCTTCATTCAACACATAATGAAATATAGGTTGGCTTTTAGATGTGTGATCTGCAGACACCGTGATGTGAGATGGGAAAGGTTCAGAACCATGTTTGGGCACACTGAACATGAGATGGGATGACAGGGCTGCTTGAACTTTACATCAAATGACCGGGCAACCTTTGCTGTAATGAGTGATACCAATGAGTGATATAAGGTGTGTATCATGGCTCCTCTTAAAACAACCACACCTAGAGAAAGGTCCTGTAACAACAAAACCTAGAAAACAGTCTGAGCTGGGATCACAAAAAATACTGATCTCATCATAAGGACTTGCTTGGATTCATCCAGCAGCAGAAGTTTCCAAAGGACCAAAGGAGTCCCAGGGTTTGGACCCACCAAGCCAGCAGGCTGTCGAGGGCTGTTCAAAGTTTTCAGTCACTTGGCTCTTTTGAGCAATTTTTATTTGTAAAAAGAGACCACAAAGTTACATAAGATAGATGTAACTGCATATAAACAAGTAGAGCCACAGACTTCATTTCTGGCTCTGTTTACAATGCCAGAACTGGCAGACGGATGGGATTTGTCCTAATGAGCTAATTGGGAAAATTTCCCTTGACTGTTTCATCAAAAGCTTGTTGTGCTCTAATCAGCCACTCCTCAACAGCTTATCAGGAATAACTGCAAGCTTTAACCTGCTGTATTCTTCTTGGCTTTGAGATGAGCTGTGAGTGCCTATGAGAGCCAGAGATTTGGATTAAGGGCAGTGGTAAGAGTCCCCATGGCTGAAGGATTGGGTTTTCTTCCTGCACATTATTGCTGTCCCCTTGTTTTGTTTTTTTTTTCCTGGGATTCTTTTCTTCTCCTGGATGATTCATCTTTTCCATATGGGTTGTGATGGGAAATAAGTCCTACCCAAGTTTGTCTCGTTCTTCTCAAAACTGCATCTAGCTTTAATTACCATGGTTACCTGCATCTCTGCACTCCATCAGGGAGCACCGCTGAATGCAAACCAGCTGAGAGCAGGGAAAAGATTCTTATTTCTACCAGCATAAAAAAATATCTCTCCTGATTTCTACATCCCTAGTCTGAATTTCCCATTGATTTTTTCCTGTTCATCCTGGTGAACTCTTGAGCACTCCGCTGGCCAATACTAATAGCAAATGCTCCAGAGAGGGCCTGCACAATAAGCCAGAGATTCTGACCAACAACAAACAACAGAGTTGTTTCAAAACACATTAATCATCCGAGTTCCTTTGTTCAGAGAACAGTGCAGGTAGCAGGAGGTTTCCATGTACTCTTGATCAAGCAGTGCAGCTTGAATCCAAAGAATACAATAATTCGCTTCTCCCTTTAAATCTACATAATTCAATCCTTACTAATGATAAAACTTTGAAAGCTAATTTGGGCATTTGCAGTCTGCACATCAAAATCCACAGTGCTGCAGTTGTCTCCTTAAATTTTCATAATTCCCTTAATGGACTTTGGATACCTTGCTTGGCTGTCTGTTATGTGATTATTTATCTGTTATGCCCCCAAGCACCTGAAAGTTAGGACTGCGGGTTTTTGAGCATGCCTTTGTCTTATGGAAGAGCCATAAGCAACGTGAGCTGACCATTCCTGAATGTCAGCCCTTGTTTATTTAATAATGGCTGCATTTATCATAGAAGCATGGAATGGGTTGGGATGGAAGGGTCCTCAAAGCTCATCTAATTCCAGCCCCTACAACGGTGCCCCCCTCAGCTCAGGCTGCCCATGGCCCCATCCATGGCCTTGGGCACCCCAAGGGATGGGGCACCCACAGCTCTGGACAGCCTGTGCTAGCACCGTAAATGGTAAGGAAGGCTAGCTGATGAGAAATAGCATCCTTGTTGATAAATACTACTCAATATAAGGATACAGACTGAGCATTTTCAGTCACGTTTTTTCACTATCACAGATAAGGTAAAGGAAGCATTTTCTGTGACTTGTTCTGGTGTTTGTTGCTATAAAGGAAACAATCAGTGCTTCAAGGCTATGGGAGCCAACAGCACCATTCAGTGTGGTATGGATCTGATAACCTAAAGCCTTCATGAGGCTTCATGAGCCAGGATTAAATCTAAGCAAACCAGATTTACTACTCAGGTGACTTGTAAATCTATAGCTCAGATGAGGAAGCAGGGCTTATTAGCAACAGCATGCAAAGATAGGTGGCCTGCTTCCAGATCCAGGGAGGCAATGCACAGCTGAACTGATGGGTAACACCGCCACACAACTACTTACAGCCTTCTCTTAGAGCCAGTCTTGTGTGGGTGCACCCCTGGTGCTGTAACCCCACTCTAGTCCGAGCCAACCATTGACATCAATATGTCCAGAAAATGCTGAAGGATCTGAGGGACAGCATGCATCAGGCACCACTCACTTACACAGGTGGAGGTTTACTGGGTACCAGGTAGATCCTGGGCTTTGTGAGTACCTACCAGCTCTATAAGCACAGTTTTTCAATACAAATACATGTAGACTTTTTTTAGGAGACCTTTCAGAGAAAATCAAATCAAAACAAAACCTCTCTGAAACAGTGGGATTCATCCTTCCCCAGGAACCAGTTCTATATTGTTCAATAAAAAGCTAGACCATAACCAAGAAAAATGGCTCCAGAGTGTATTTCTGGTTGCCAAGAATTTATTACTGCAGATGCAGATGGCTCTGGCCATTCCTAAGAAAATAGATTGAACAAGTGCTGAGTGCTGCAGGGGGCCAAGAGGGATTCTGTTAAATGCCATCCAGCAGAACCAATGCTATCCACCATGTAATATGTCCTGCCATCAAAATCCAGGATACATCCTTATTTCGTCCAAAGAAGTGGATTGGTTTACTCTTCGTGACTATGTGACTCATGACAGCTGTCCCATGCTGGGCCCCATCCAGCCTTGGTGTTACACAGGTGATAGTGTGGGGTTGTGGGTAGTTGAGGGCCTGAAATCATAGAATCATAGAATGGCTTAGGTTGGAGGGGACCTTGAAGATGGTCCATTTCCAACCCCCTGCTGTGGGCTGGCTGCCCCCACCAGCTCAGGCTGCCCAGGGCCCCATCCAACCTGGCCTTGGGCACCTCCAGGGATAAGGCATCTCTGAATCATCTTCACCATCTGCGATACACCTGGTGTCTCCTTGCATGTGTTGTGCAGATTGGGTTACCAGCACCTGGGGTGGGGCTGGGGCATTCTAGTTCCCACTGCAGGAGGGCTCCTCAGCATTGCCAGACAGGAGGAGATGAATGAGAAAAACCACAAAGCTTTCTAGCAGGGGATGCAGGAGCCAAGGTTTCTCTTGCAGTGGATGATCTTTGCCTCACTGTCTATTTAGCAAAAAGAAAAAAAAAAGAAAAAAAAAAAGAGAACAAGAGACGTCTGTGTTTGCTGAAGCAGTACAAAGAAATTCTAAAGCATCCAGAGCTCAAAGCTTCAATGTATAAATCAAACATGTTTCAGCTCACACACCATTTACTGCAAATACAATGCTGGGAATTCAATATTTGCCTTCTGGAACAGGAGGTGTTTCGCAGGGCCCTTCTGTGGCATGATATTATTCTTGTCCACTGACCGAATGAGTCTCAGGCTGAAGTTTCCCCTGCAAATGCTGGTGATTACTGGAGCAATTTGAAACGATATTCATTTCATGCTCATTGTTAGAAAAGACATCTCTGCCTGTAAATGTGTTTGCTCGGTCAAGAGCTGAAAGCAAACAGACAAAAGAGGGACAAGCAGTCAAGGCAATCTCTGGGAAAAGAAATAGCTCATCTTAGCAAAACATTCACTTACAGTAGACTTAAGCCTCAACAATGGCAAAGGCACTGTGAGGGGTTTAACATTCAGAGGAGCGAGGGGATGAATAATTTGCAGTGCACCTGGTGCTCAGAGCTCAGTACCAGCTGGAGCATCCACAGCTCGGAGATTGTACTGGGGACCAGAGCTCACAACAGCACGAGGCATCTGCAGTTTGCTACCGTGTTTGCTGCCGAGGAGAAGTGAGATATTGGCCTCTCTTTCCCCCACTCCAACTCCTTTTATTTTTGGTTTCTTTTACAGGACAGATTATTTTAAAAAGATTTCTGAAAGCATCACTTCTAGAAGTACCTCTTCTAGGAAGATGGATTGTGCAGCAGTGCATTCTTAAATTGGAGAGGAAAATAAATTGTGCTTCATGGATGTGTGTGAAGACTGTCCATGTGAATTACACCTTTTTGCTTTATTTTTAAAGCTCTGAAGGAAGTGAATTACAGAATTAGAGTTCATTTTACAGTTTATTAAAAGTGGAGTGACATAAAAAGTGTTCTTGGAAGTTTTTAAGTTTCCTTTTCCTTTTTCTTTTTTGTGGAATATACAGGGGTTAAGGTTTGTGATTCTTGATAAGGAAGAATCCAAACAGAAACTTGGTCATTTGGTTAATATTTCCATGAATTGCAGCACCCCAGGTGAATCCAGTGTGACATGGGCTCTGTGGATCCCACCCAGAACCACCACCAGGTGAGGTGGCTCCAGCACCAGGCAGTGCTCACCAGTTCTCCCTTGGTGATGGGTCTGGTGCTGAAGAAGGGGAAAGCAGCCAGCATCCCTCATCTTGGTGGTCTCAGAGCTTGAGGATTGCTGCTTAGCACCACGCATGGGTTTAAAGAGGGGAGGTTCAGATTAATTCTCCAAAAGAGCAGTGATGGAGTGGCACAGCTGCCCATGGAGTGGTGGGGTCACCTTCCCTGGAGGTGTTCCAGAGCCATGGAGATGTGGCACTGAGGGATGTAGGCAGTGGGCATGGTGGTGTGGTTGGGCTTGGTGATCTTGGAGGTCTTTTCCAATCTGAATGATTATACAGTTGTATGAAAGCAGATGGGAGTTCAGTTCAGCTCCTGGACTTGTATGCCAGGCTTAGCTTGGCTGTAAGTCTTGTGGTCAGAAGGATTGCTGTTTCCTGACAAAGCAAGTGTTTTATGATGGATCAGGTGATCTGTCTGTGATAACAATAGCAATTTGAATGGGGCTTTGTTAGGACTGGAGTGGAACAAGAGAGAATGCTGAGGGAAACTTCATCTTCAGAGTAAAATGTAGCTACAGTACAGTCATCAGGAGAAAACAACTCCATCAGGTAGGTGGTGATTTCAGAAGGAGGGACTCAATCTTACGCTATCACGACAGCTGAGATATCTCCATATCAGCCCTGTTCTTACCTGGAGGGTCAGAGCTGGGCACTGCAGAAAAAGAGCCACGTTACAGCACAGAGCTCCTGCTGAAAAGGCAGAGATAAGACATGGAGGAAGGACTGCCAACTGCACTATGAATGAATTTCCTATGCAAATAGATTGTATAGCAGAAATATCCACAATTAGAATGAGGCAAGTTTTTTCTAGAGCTATTAATCATCTTGCTTCGGGGCTTTCAGCCAGTCTTACACTGTTGGAAATGAGGTGAAAATTTAACAATTTCTTTTTAAAGTTGCCTACTAAAGTACACTTAGTCCTACAGCAAACACGTGGTGATGTGAACAACTGGAAGGTGTCTAAGGGTCAGGGCCTTTGCATACACTGTGATATTGGGGTCTGTTGGTGCTTCTGTCACCCATGGGCTGAATTCCCAGGAACATCTCCCAGACACACCTTGGAGATGTCACTGTCCCAGGAAAAGCCTTTCTCCCATCTTGAATACTTGGCGAACAGTCATGTCTTAGACACAGGTGACCACAAAAAGAAAATGCTATTATATATGTCTAATCTTTTTCCTATGTGGTATATAATATATTGAGCTGGTCCAAATTTATACTGGGTTTCCCTTGAGCAAAACTGCAGAGCATTAACTGTCTTGAGCTGAGAGCAAAAAACGTCCCTCACCACTCACAACTTAGCACTGAGCTTCTTTGCCCCAATTCTTTTTCTTATCCCACGCATTCCATGTCTTTCTTTACATAATGCTTATTACAAGTTATATATTTGTTCATGTTGGTTCATGAATTATTTGAAACCATACTTAAGCTACTCCAGGTCCAGCATTCAATAGATGTTACCCCCTCCTCAATTACAGCAGATAAAGTGAGGTGTGGACTTTCTCTATATGTCCACATTTTATAATGAAAGTTGGAGTACAGCAGTATTTTCTAGAGCTAATCCTGAAAACAAAGCGAGGCAAATTAAAGCTGAATCTCTCCCTCTCACTATTAGTCACCAGATAGATGGTTTATTTTAAGCTGGGAAAGTTCTGAGGAGATGTTACAATAGGAGGGAAATTGCATACAAATGTTTAATTAGAAGCTTTTTTCCACACTGAATGATAATCCTTGAAGAATCTGTGGGCCTAATTGGTGTTGCTTTACTCCTTCTTCTTTTGGAGCTCTAAAAAAAGACCAGGGATGAGCTGACATGAGAGGGAAATTACCATTCAGGTGGGAAGGCAGTGTGATGGTGAAGGCAAAAGTGGGCAGGGAATTGAGAAGAGGAGAAGGATCTGTGGAGGTGGAGGAAAAGGCAGTCGTGAGAGGTAGTCTGAAAGTCTGACAGGCAAAAGTTGGGGCTGATATTGAAATGTTTTCAAGCCCATCCCCCAAGCTCTAGGAATGGTCAGTCTATCCAGAAGCTGCAGTATGCCCAGATAAATAGAAAGAACTGTTAGAAACCTTTTCCCTTACAAACTTTTAGTGATAATGTATGACAACCAGAGTTCAGTGGGCATTTGTTAATGTGAGTTCAGAAACCAGCTTGTAGAGGGGAAGGAAATCACCATTCGTGATGTCTTCCCTGAGGATTTCCCTGCACAGTAACAGGTGTAAGAATGGATGACAGAATATCAAAATAATAAAGCAGCAATATGAAGCTTTTCCTCAGCCCTTCCTGTACACTGTTCACAGAATGAAAATGTAGAGGTTAAGTACTCACATCATCAAGAAACCTTAAAATCAGAGGCTAACTTTAACCTCAGCATTAAATATTGAGGATCCAGCTGAATGTTCTTTGCAAATACACTTTTCATTCCAGCCCTCGCTTGCTGAATGTGCTCAATACATTGAAAATGCTCTATCACAGAGAGGAGAATTACTTGACATGGAGTTCAGAACCAGGCTGTAATTCCCTGTGCCAAAGCAGAAGGGTCCACGCTGTGGAGATGGAGCACTAACAGCCACATTATTGCCAAGTCAGCGTTTTCTTTACGTTATCCTTTGCTTTATTATATTCCTCTGTTTGAACCTTATGGAGCAGCCAACTTTTTTTCTTACAAAGTAGTTCTGATCCCCCAGCTTTCAGGAAGGTGTTCTTGCAGGTGACTTTTTAGGACACAAACCACGCTGTGGTGAACAGCTGTATAACACTGGTTGGCTCCAGCTAAGGCTGGCATTGCTGTCACCCAAAACATTTGAAAGAAACATGAGCAAAACATATTTTGCCCAGTGCATACATCTGAAATCCCCTTCTTTGCTCATCATGTAAGCACACGTGTATGCACACACAAAGTTATATTCAGTTGAAGCACATATGGAATAATATAACTTACATGTGCTTTGTCATGTACTTGCATGTAAATGACAGAGATTAAAATACACCCCCCTCCACTCAAGCTCAAAAAGGAAAACCTCACCTCATCTGTGAATACTGCCAGAAGCTATTCTGGGGCTAATTTTGCTATACTTAGGAAGATTTGTGGATTTTAATGGCTTGGGAGAACAATTCCAAAAAATCTCTGCTAATCCTTATTGAAGTGAGGTCAAAACATGCACTGCAGAGTGGGCTTCTTCAGCTCCAGCTCTGAGAATTCACCATGCATTTTTATCAGTGGGGCATTCTGTGAAGCTGTAGAAGAGAAAAATATCCTTAATACAGCTTAACATTGGCTGAGGTGGGCTAAGAAATAAGAAGCAGCAACTATCAGGATACTAACTGGTGGTAATTCAGATAGTAATTGAATTTCTTCTATTTTATCTAGACTATTGAAATAAACCATGGTTAGTTTTTGTTTGTTTGTTTGTTTATATATTTTAGGGCTAGGGCTTATTTTCTTCTTAATGCCATCATGATTCATCAGTTCATGGTATCTTGACTGTGCATGGAAACATCTCCCATGAACCAGTGTCATAGAAACTAATACATATTGCTGCCTATTTCTGTCTGAGCAATGAAAAGAACATCAGGAGTTGATGAATGACACTGCTTCTTGTGAGGATCTTGCAGATCTCCCTTTCCTTTCCTTTCCTTTCCTTTCCTTTCCTTTCCTTTCCTTTCCTTTCCTTTCCTTTCCTTTCCTTTCCTTTCCTTTCCTTTCCTTTCCTTTCCTTTCCTTTCCTTTCCTTTCCTTTCCTTTCCTTTCCTTTCCTTTCCCAAGAAAACCCTCAACACCAAGTTAGCCAACAATTTTGCAAAGTAATTTTCCATTTTTATCTTGACCATGGATGAAACCGGACTCTAGAATCACTCAACTCCTGTGCCTGAATCTCACAGCAGCCCTACCTGTGCCCAGGGACATTCCTAGGCCTGACACCAGCTGAAGTGGGAAGGCACATATCTGAATCATTGTAGCCCACTTGGATCATCCTCACCGCCAGGACTGGGTGGCTGTGGTTGGAAATGAGCCCTGATCTGTTCTAATTTCCAAGCACAGGTTCATTGCGAAATGCAAACTCACGCCATCTGCAATGTGCAGGACTATGCCAGGGACTGCACATCCCTTGTGAACACAGCTGGCCTTAGGGCTCATCTCTTGGTGATTTCTTCTCTCCCATGCTTTGGGAAACGACTGTTTCTTGCCCTTGCAGTGGTTTGAATTCATTCCCTTGGTGTTTTCCAGGATAGCCAGCTGCCTGCTCAAGCATCCAGAGGATATTTGTGCATCTTTCACCCCATCAGCCTGCTCCTGCAGGACCTGAATTTATGTTGCTTGGGCTGTAACCCCCCTGCACAGCCTCCCAGATGATTTTTCCATGGAGCAGCACACATACAGTTCAAAATGATAGCTGTTTTACAACAAACCTTTATTACCTTTCAGAAGCACTTAAAGCACTCTTTACTGGTTGCTTTTCTTTTAGACACTCTTCTTTGACCCTTCATAAAGCATTTCAGAGGATTTTTTCCTTTCCTCTTCTTTTCAGTTTCTCAGAAACATCCACAGTGAAAATCCTGGCTTTCAGTTATCACAGAAGAAGGCCATAAATAACAGTTCCAGCAGTGCCTGGCGCTGGTGAGAATCTGCAGTGTGAACTCTCCCCTCAGCTTTTTATCATAGGTTTTCATTCTGTTGAAATCTATCAGTGATAGACTTACTTTCCCTCCTAAATCCACGAGATTTTATAATAAGAAGAAGGGCGGTGCTAACAAAACAGACTAGAATCCTTACTGCAGCACACATTCAGCGCTGACATACTCTATGTTGTACTCTTTGCCCATAGAGTGGTGGGGTCACCATGCCTGGAGGTGTCCAGGAGCCACGGAGATGTGGCACTGAGGGACATGGTCGGTGGGCATGGCGGGGTGGGATGGAGTTGGGCCTGGGGATTTTAGAGGTCTTTTCCAACCTGAGTGATTCTGTGATTCTACGATTCTATGTGAGTCTATGGTGAACATGATTTTTCTTTCCTACAAAAGGAAGTCATTAAAGGACTTGTGGAAATGCAAATCCCTCTATCATACTAATAATTCAAGACAAGGAGGGAACACTCGTATCTCCTCCAGACATCTGAGAGAATAGTTTAGTCTGTTAACTAATATAACAAAATTATGCCCGTATTCCACTTCTTTATTTTGCAGAGGTTATTAACTGAAGAATGCTCTGTGTTTAAAACTCACTAAATTGATGCAGTTTACCATAGATCCACTCTTTGGAGACTACAGATTGAAGAGGTAACCTGGTAAGGCTAAAATTTGACAGGCCCAGTAATTAAGAATGTGGGAGCAGACAAATATTTTGGAGTGGATTTTTAGTTGTGCCTAAGGCAGGGTCTACACAGCAGCATAGTGATTAAGGAGCTAATTTCAAAGCAGCACTTCCAGGCACTATTTGGTATTTGAGACAGGCTGTTCTACCTCAGAAAGGAAATGTTATTTCTGTGGGTAGGTACATGGTGCAACAGGAGGGCAGTTGGGTTTCCAAGCATTGAAAATGCTTTAAGACTAACCTGTGATTCCAAGATATGCCTGTTTTCACATTGCTCTTCATCAGACTTGGAAACAACAAAAAAAAGTCTGATAAAGTCTAATAAAAAAATTATTTTCCCTACCAACAGGCCATCATTTGAAAAACCTCATTTTCTGAAATATATGCATCTCAGAGCATCAGCCTTGCTATCTCAAACCAGCCCAGCACTTCAGACATCACTACTCCTTGTGTTTCTGCAGCCCAAATCTCTTCTGGGATTAGTTCTGTTTCTGTCATTTGAGATCATTCAGGCTTTGGTGTAGCAGCCTTCGAGTCTGAACAGGGAACTCCTTCTGGAACTAGAGCAGAAAAAGGAAATATGCGATCCCTGGAAGCAAGGTCTGTCTTCATAGGGAGAATACAGAGCTGCAGTTTGCATCTGCAGGTAAATAATGGAAAAAACAAAGCCCTACGTGAGTTAACACTGGTCAGTGTGGTGTCAGACAATGAACAGGCTTTTACAATTATAATAACAGCAAGAGAAGGTCTAAGGAAAACACTGGACTGGTGGTTGGTGCAGATGGTCACCGAATGGAAAAGGAGGAGGCATTTAATGGTGTTTTTTTCCCCCCATTTTTTAATAATAATGATAGAATTTAGGCTATTCCATTCTACTCCACCCTACCCTATTCTATTCCATTCTATTCTGTGCCACTCTACTCCATCCCATCCCCCTCTCTTGCCTCTGAGATCTACACTGTTGCACCTGACCTTCGTATTAATTCAAGCACCGAGTTGCAGTGATTAGGTTTCACTCTAATGAATTAAAAATAATTTCCTCAATTAAAGCTTGCATTTTATCTTATTCTACCAATCACATATCTGTACGCAGTGTTACATGCTACTGAACAAACACATAGTTACACTAAAAATTAAGGGAAGGTCAGGAATTTAGTCAATAATTTAGCAATAATTTGTGCCCCTTCAGCACAAATAATTTTTGTCTGCAAATAATCTTGTCAGCTATTTTCCATAGTTGGTACAAATCATCTGCAAAGACACCATTACAGAAGCCTCTGCTCATCCTTACTTCACCAAAGAGTGCCAAGCGATGCTACGTGTGGCATTTCAGCCAGTTGCAGCACACATCCTATTTCTGACAAAAATAGAATGCATTTTATGGCCTTCAAAGCCTTAAACTTTTTACATAATAACACATGCCAAAAGCTAAAAGAATAAATATTACAGATTAATGAATTCATAGAGCTTTTTCCCCCAGGACAGAGAACCTTTTGGAAAGCACTAAAAGGAACAGAGCTGAATATTGTGATATGAAATAGCCACCTTTTTATTTTTCTCATTTGACTCCTGTACTTTTATTGCCACTGATTTGGATGAAAATGGACATTTTGCGTCGTTATTTCTGATGTTGAATAAGATTTTTGTTGGAAGTTTCAGCTTTAAATGAAAACTCAGTGCATAGATAGCTGATCTAAAAATGAGAGAGGACTTTATCCCAAAGGTAGCCAATTCCTTTCCTTTCTGAGACCAATAAAGGCTCATCATATATTTTCAGAATTTCAAAACTTGTAAAACATGCTTCAAATGTAAATTTAAAACATTCATCTGCTTTCCTTAAAACCTCACACATAAAAGTAACACTTGAGGTATCATACAGAAAGTCAAACAGCACTTAAAAAAATAAAAGCTACTTGTAATGATGCTTTTAGCAAATGAAATAACCAACATTAAGCAAGCCTCCCAGTGCTTGCTGATGAATAGTATAATCCTCCACTCAGTTAAATGATCCTTTCAGTGGCACTGTGAGGTGAGATAAAAGCATGATCTGCAAAGGAAAGCGTCAGTAGTGCAACCACTGCAAGTCTTAGGGCAGCATTGGAAATGTATTTGCAGGTAGGCACGATGACTTGGGGATGTGCAGTTTAAAGAACAATTCAAAAGTAAATACATTTATAATCAGGAGGATTTATTTCACCTTGGCCACTTGGAACTGCATAAAAGCAGTCTTAACGATTAAGGGGAAGGAGTATAAATGACACTGATCAAGTTTAAAAGCTCACATCATTTGTGAAGAGCATTGAGATGGATAAGTGTTGGAGGAAAGTAACTCTTTTGCTGCAGTTTGGTAGATTACTTAACTGTAATTAAAATATTCTGCTGCCAGCCTTCCTAGCATGAATTTTCATTACAATACAAAATTGTACTTGAAATTAATTACCGTATGTCTCAACTCATTGGGAACTGACTTTTCTGACACTTGGAATGTCAATTCTAATGACAACAATGCTGAAAGCAGGCATTAACCTTGCCCAGGTTTCCTCCCTTGCCTCTCAGAAACTTCTGTAGTACAATGACCTGGACTGCTGAAGACACTGAGTGTTTTGTTTATTGAAAACTACCAGGAAATGCTCCTTGCCTCCCATGACAGTGAAGACCCATGATGGTAGATGGTAGATCTACTAGCTTTGCAAACAACAACTCCCGGTGCTCAACCAACGCTCTCTCCAATGCATTGTGTTTCCAAGTATGGTGAACATTCCTCCTAAAGCTGAGCTCTTCCAAACTTACAGCCATCAGACAGCTGCAGCACAGAAACGTTCCTAAGGAGTCTGTCAGCAGTCATAAGTCATTGCTAATAGTGCGACCACATTCAGTTTTCATGATTTGACTTGAAGGTGAAAAATAAAAATCCTTAAAGAAAAGGAAAGAAAAAAAGAAACTCAAATTGCAAAACTCCTTACAAAATGGAACTTTAACATAGAATTTTTTCATCTCCCAGAGTGAGGGTCAGGTCAGATATTAGGAAACATTTATTCCCTGAAAGAGCAGTAATGGACAGGCACGGCTGCCCAGGGGGTGGTGGGGTCATCATCCCTGGAGGTGTGCGAGCACTGTGGAGATGTGGCACTGAGGGATGTGGTGAGGGTGGGTTGGCTTTAGATGGGGGAATTTTAGAGGCCTTTTCCAACCAGAATGATTCTGTGAACCTGTGGTCCTATGAATAGTAAGTCATGCACGTTCAATTTCATATTTTTCATTTCAGTGACCATGGAAGACATTCAGTGCCAGAAGAAGCAGCGGCCACGAGGCCCCAGCCATGTGGTGTAAAATAACTGTTCAGCGGCTCCTACTGTTGTGTGGACACATCAAACTTGGCACTTTCTAAAGGCGCTTCTGAACAGCACATTCATTTCTCTTCTGCAATCCTTCTTTGCAGCACCACTGCTCAGCCAGAAGCATGTTGATTTTTAGTTAGAGTTTATTTAAGGAAAAGTGGGAGGAAAGAAATTAATTATTGGGTCACTGCTGAGCCGTTCTTTGGTTTCAGCTTTGCGCTGGCGTTTCTCTCTCAAATGAATTCCTGAATTATTTTATTAATGGAGATGTGGGCAGATGGACTTGGAAACATAACTCCTCACTGTCTTAAATGAGAATACGAAGTAATTGAATATTTTACACCTTCCTTAAAGCTTTATTCTGCTCTCTTTCAGCCATCATAAAGCAGTTCTTTATCTCAGTAGCCAACCTGCCTTTTTCTCGCACTTTGACACTGCCCAGTGCTGCTCTTTCATATCCTCACACATTCTCATACACATCCTACAGCTTAAATACTGTCTCAGAAATGTGTTCTAGTTTGCCCGTCCAAGCTCAGTGACAATTGCTCTCAAGCAATTTTGTGGCTTCCCCTGAAAGTTGTGGATTGTTACACATAAACCTGGTACTCTGTCCCACTTCTGGCCAATGCAGAACACCAGCAGATTTTGAAATGACAGAGTGTGATAAAACAAAAAATGTTGCCCAGCTTTCACTGATATGTTATAATCATGCCTAGGGGCATGGAGAAGGAAACTGCAAGCTACAAGACAAGCTGCAACTGAGAGATGGCTGAGCAACAACCATGTTGAAGTATGGCTGTATGCAAAAAGAAGTAGATGAGGTAATGGTAGATGGCACTGGGGAACATGCAGTGGGGCTGATGCTCCCAGCAGCATTACTTGAATGTGTGCCTGTAGCAATTGAACAGATCAGCACAATGGGAAAGGCATTACAACAGAGATGTGATGACAGAAGGACTGTCACAGTAGAAAAGTGCTATAAGAGAAGGGAAGAAGATTGCTCACCCATATCAGAAGATTCCAGGATTGCAGGGAAAAGGTTCACCAAGGAGAGGTCTCCAGAATGAGATCCTTCCTCAGTAGCAGTCAGTCCTTAAATGAGGTCTAAGAGAGGTGCAGCCAGGCTCCACCCCTCCCAGTTGCACAGGTGAATTGCCTTCAGCTGTGCTCCCAGGGCTGACCAGGTCTTTTCCCCAGGTGCTCAATCAGTGGTTCAGGCCATGACCCAACAGTTCCCATACAGTGCACTGCACAGAGCATGGCTCTGCTGCTGGCCTCCTGGCTTGGCAGGTACTCTGCCACTAGACTAGGGGAGCCAACACAGCTCTATGGACTGTATGGGGAAAAACACCCTGATTCTCCACTGCCATCCTAACTGCATGTTGCTTTCTCTCCCCTTGTCTGGGACAAAAGGTTCAGGTTCTTACATTACTTTCCTTAATTCTTCACAGCTGCTCTATGGTTTCTGATTCAAGGCAGGATCATTTTGCTCCAGGAAACAAAGACTGCTGTAGTCTTCATGCAGCACCCAGTGACCATAAGAGAATCATGGAATCATAGAATGGCTGGGGTTGAAAAGGACCATGGTGATTATCTAGTTTCAACCCCCCTGCTATGTGCAGGGTCACCAGCCACCAGACCAGGCTGCCCAGAGCCACATCCAGACTGGAGGAGGAGGAGCATCCAGCACACAGGCAGTCTCTAGTGCCAGCCATGCTGCTGCTGAGGCATTCTCAGGCTATGCAAGTGATCAAAGCTCCCGAGAGGATCCAACAAAATCAAACTTGTGAACTCACAAAGATTTCCCATTGCTTTGTATTGAGACGCTAATTAGCTCATTCTGAACAATTGCTGCTTAAGGTTTGACACTCTTTGAAAGGTGAAGGTAGGCATTACTCCAGCAATCTCACCAGCCAGGATTGCATTATCTGATACATGGTTAATAAGAAAGTGTGGCAGTAGATTGTAAACAATTACATAATGCACGATGACACGATGTCAAATGGGAAAAAATAACAGCATCTATGCACCACACAGCACAATTGAAAGCCAGTATTCTATTAATTTGTATCTTGTAGTTGACTGTGGTCTCTGATCATAGAATCCTAGAATCATTCAGGTTGGAAAAGACCTTTAAGACCTCCAAGCCCAACTCCAGCCCATCCCCACCACGCCCACTGCCCACGTCCCTCAGTGCCACATCTCCAAAGGGAGATCACCATCAGGGAAAGTCACCCCACCACTCCGTGGGCAGCTGTGCCAGTGCCTGACTGTTCTCTGGGAGAAGAAATGTTTCCCAGTATCCAACCTGGACCTCGCCTGGTGCAACATTAAGGCCGTTACCTCTTGTCCTAAAATGATGAAACTTTAACCAATGGCTGGAGAAGTCATCCTGGCTTCTGTAGCATATGAACAAGCAGTGCAGCTGTTCTTTTCAGAAACACATGAAGACTGGAAGGTACTGTCCTACCTGCCACCCAGCACAGTAGAAGAGGGAACTGCATCCCATGCATGGCCATGTCAAATCTTCCTGCAAAATGTGTTACCCATGTAGAAAGGAGCCAGCCCTGGGCTGATGGGGTACAGAGCAGAGCACTCCATCCCAATGTCTCACCAGGGGGATAGTGATGTCAGCATGGCTTCTTTTTCAGAGTTGCCATAAATTGGTATTTTGGGCAGGTGAGTGAAAAGCTGATGGCTGTGGTAGAAACTAGGGCTGACTTCGTCCTTTAATTTTACAGGTCTAGGACATTGTCTAAAGTTCTTAAAGCACACACATAAATACACAGTTCCTTTTGTTTCCATCTCTGACATTTAAAGAAAGTTCATTTCATTCAGTCAAAGCAATACACTTCCCTGGGAAATGATGATCTATTAAGCAAGAGTGTCTGATAGCAAACCAAAAGTTGCATCAGAGAGGGTCCATCTGTCTGAGAATAGCCATTCTTCCCATACATGATACTGGAGTTGGTGCAGTTTGCCAGAATATTTCTCAAACAGTCCAAAAAGTGATTACTTTTGTGGATGAAACTATTCCAACTCAAACACAGCTGAGGTGAAATGTACTGCAGAGAAACTATGAAGTTTCTTGGTTTTGTAAGTCTTCCTATGTAAAGAATCAAGCCATCAGCTGACAGAGCTGGGGCTGGCTTAAGCAGAACCGTGCTGCATTTCAGACTGCTGAAGTTGCTTTGTTATATGGTGTATGTATACAAATTTGCTGAAGACAAGTTGACAGACTTGAGAGGTGGTCTGATAGATGTGGTCCATGGTGCTTCTGAAAGCCACTTGGTTCACACAGGTGTGTCATGGAAGACCTGTTTGCAATGTATTACACTGTTGGCTATAAAGACTTTCCTATAGAGATCCCGGCCTCTCACACTGATGCCTTAAAGCTAGTGCTTTCTTTTCTGTAGCTTCAGCTCTACACTCTGCTCTTTTTTACTTGGCATGCAAAGCAGTTGTCCTTGGCTTTGATCGTTCTTCCTGCCTGTCTTTCCCACTGAGTTCAACCCCATTATTTTTGTCCCCTCTGCTATGCCCTTTCCTGTCATCTCTGCCCCCTCTTCTTGCTCTCTCAGGACTTTCATCATGATCTCGGCAGGTAATGCCTCTCCTATTGACTTCAATGGGCAACAGATGTGCCCAACCTCCTGCAAAGGTTCTGGCTCACATTAGGCACACAATTACAGCTTTTAGGGACAGTGTCACTTATCCAGAGGACAAACTAGTGTTTCAGATGGCCCATTTTTCTAAATAAATATTAAATCCAGAAAATAAATATTGATTCAAACCATCTTATTGCACCACTTATAGAAAAAATCTGATATGCTGAGCTATCTCTTAATGCTGCACAATTGCAATCCTATTCCATTAGAAGTCATTGATTAAATGTCTAATTAAGAGCTGCCCAAATATATATGGTGTTTATATATAGTGGAGGGTTGGGATTTTGATGAACTCATTAATACATCTCTTATTTATGAAAAGTTACAATGGCTTTGCTGATGAAAGCAAAGTCTATTCTTTTGCTTTACTCTGTACTTTCCTGCAGGGAAAAAAAGATCAAAATTATCCTATCTTTTCTGTATTTTTTCATATTTCAAGTGGTCTGGATGGATACCTAATTTGCTTTCAGCATCGCATATCCTCTTTCGACATCAGAGGATACAGTTTCTGAGCTTTGCAGAAGTTTTAGCTGCTCAACTACCATTAAAGTCAATTGGATCATGTGGCTAAAGTAACATATAACAATTGGAGAATGCACTCCAGGGTTAAACTGCTGTACTTGAGCTATTAGATTGAAAGAATTATCCATCTTCCGAAACACAACCTGCATTGCCACAGCATGGTGCCCCCTATTCATCACCTCCAGACACTGACAGCTGCTTTCAGCCCTGGTGTAAATGAAGTTGCCATATCATTTGAATCACGCAGCTTAAGCCAGAGCTGGATCTGTCCCACACAGAGCTGCTGAGTTTTCAATGCAAAAGAGGCCCAGGGTAATTGGCACTGGTCTGTGAGCATGGCAGGAAAGAGAAAGAAAAGGAGTTATTGAAATAAAGTGGAGAGACTCTCCTTTGAAAACTGGAATGGAATGAAAACAGAAGGAAGAACAGAGTTTGTGGTCCTTCCCACACCTGGCATCCTCTTCCTGCTGGCATCAAGGGCTGCAGGGCTGAAGCAGGTGCTGCAATGGTCATCTCTGCCAACTTTTAAGAACTTGGGAAGAACACTTTCAGAGCGAGAGCTTGCTGTTAAATATGGTAATTATGGTAGCAGGACAGTCTTCTTTTCTTGGATTTTTGTGATTGAACAAATTATCTTTCTGCCCAAGACAATAAGGTATTTTTATAGACTGCACCTAATTGCACAGCATCAGCAGAATGGGAAGAAGCCACAGGCCTCAAACAGATTGTGTCTCGTTCTTCCAAAACGAGAGACAGGACTAATCAGTCTGCAGAAGGGCTCAGTAACCAATTAACTAACTCCTAGCAGTCAGTAAAATAACCCTTGTGAGAGAGGGAAGGTAATGAAGCTACCATGTCAGCTTTACAATGAGATCCCTTGATATCTGAAAATATAAAACATTTTTATACTCATTTTCTGTACATTTTCCAGCCCATTTCCTACCATAAAATGAAATAATGTGCCAATAAATGCAGTATTTAAAATTTTGTGCCTTACTGTGCTAACGTTCAGGCTGGATATGCCATGGGAAAGCCAAAGAGCACTGCCATACCTGGAAGAAACCAAAAGATTTTCCTACTCACAGTGATAGCTGCTTAAGTGGATGAGCACTGTCCTCTTCTTGATTAAGAGTCATAGAGTTATAAGGCTTGGAGAAGACCACTAAGACCATCTAATTCAACCATCCAGCCCTGAGCTCTTGCACTCCATTGTTTTCACATGTGATGTTTTATCTTTGGTCTGCCTTCAGTGTATCTCGGGGCAAAGTCACCCCTTGGTAATTTCTGTAATACTGATCCTCTTGAAGACAGTAATACAGGTTTATATAAAATGGGTGACAGAATGAAGACAAGATACCAGATTTCATGATTCACAGCCCACTGCTTTTCTTGTGATATCTAATTGCTGACAGGAAGCCCCTGGGTAGATTAAGATGCAATATTCCCACCAGATCCTATATACATGAGCGGATCCATGGGACCCATATCTGGTTTTGCTGATTCACTTGAATTCGATCACGTAAAAAAGTGACTGCTTTTCAGCATAAAAGTTCATCATGATCTTCCTATCATCAACACACGTGTGGTAGCACCCTTCTGCGGATCAGCTGAATTGCTTTGATGTTACCTGCTGGATTGTAAATGGGTAGCAGGAGCGTTGGAAAGCCTCAAAACCTTCTCCTCCAGGTAACCATGTGCCTGGCACAGCACTGAGAAGAATGATGGGTCCCTGTCCCAAGCACCAGATTAATTGCTTTGGTCATGTGGCCTAACCTTGTCCACCTTGAGTTCTACATCTGTTTTTTCTTATTATTAAACAAGAAAACTGTAAAAAAACCTTCTTGTTTCCTCTGTAATTATCTTTTCCAAACAAATAGCAGTCAAAATTGTTTGGGATTTCTCAACTGCAAGCTACAGATGATCGTGGCCTAAGATGTAGTTCCGCATCATTACAACAACAGATCAATAGGTGATTAAAATGCTAGTTTAATTTCAAAGTTATTGTCTCCATTTCCTTTGTGTCAGAAAGCTTCTTGCATGTGAAGGTAAACCTTAGCTGGAGGGTGTGCACAAACTCTGGTGTGCAGAATGACATACTGATTATAAAGAGGATAATTAGAACAGCATTTAATGAATCGCAAGAGCCATAGCTCAAACGTCTTCGATCACAGGTTTTATAACCCGTGGCCTCGTGATGAAGACTTTTTACCACATTTGCTATTTTGTTGGTGGTTAAATCCAATTATACTCTAAAAACATGCAGGTAAAATGTCAAAACTCCTTACCTGACTCCACTGGAATGAGCTCTGCTTTTGGACAGTCTTTTTTTCTTGTCCTTCTGTTTTGCTCTATTAAAAAATCACAACTCAGAGCACGTTGAGATCAACCCTCTTAAGGGCTTGGAGGCTTCATTTTATAATTTCTTACAAATCCAAACAGTGAACCTGCCATAGAAAGGAATGATGCTAAAATTGTTAATTTAAGTCTGTATCATTCTCTCAACAGCAAGTTGAATCAAATGGTAGTTGGTGTATGACACTAGTTATGAAATTTGGCATAGGAAAAGATTATCTTATTTATAAAAAATACCTAAAAACAAGGCCAGGTTTAATTTGATCTGCAGCTATTATTTTAAATGATGGGAAGTATTAGTGTGACCACTTACATTCAGCCTAGAATCAACAGATTTCTATTAATTTAGTGCATTTTTCCATTACATTAATGGGACGAGAGACAAATATTTGAGCTCTACTCCATATGAGACACTGCGTGGTATAATGCAGTTCTGCTGGCAAACAGAGCTATGTGCACTTCTGAGCCTTTACTGCCCCAAGTTACTACCCACATCCATTTAATCTTGCACTTTCCTCAAAGTCTGGTTGGAGAAACGTATGTTATGCACTGTTTTGTCAGTACAGAGACATCACAACACCCAAGGATGGAGTCACTGCTACTTTAGGATCTGTAGCATCACTTAACAGGATATATAGGGAATTTCATCATTAAACTCAGTTCCACTAGAGTTTTGGCCCAAACTTCCAGTGCATGAATGAACGCTGACATAAACTCCAACCTTTATCAGAGACTGATAACTTTGAAACATCCAGTAATAAATTCAGTGTATGGCTATTATCTTACAGCCTTAGGGAATCAGAGAGATCTATTTATTGACACTCTTTCACTGCATCAATATTTGAGCAGTTGGACAATTATGAAACAAGCAATATTGTGTGGTCACTTGTAATTACATAGGGGTGGGCTCGCTGACTCCCGAGGTCCTTTTAGTCCTCCTTTCCTAGTCTAACAGCAGTGCTTTTTTGTTGTTGTTTTTTGGCCATCTGTTTGACATTACACTCTTCAGCTGTGTAGAAATGTTGCCCAAAGCAATGGTCTCTGCACCCAGGAAGATGCTGCGGTCCCTGAAGGGGAGCCATGGAGATGTGGCACTGAGGGACAAGGCTTAGTGAGGAGTTTAATGCTGATACGTTGGGGTTGGTGACTTTAGAGGCCTTTTCCAACTTTAATGCTTCTATGATTCTAATTTCACTCCCTGGTGGCATGGCCTGCAGGTTGCCCATCATGGAAAGGCAATGTCCATGCACTTAATGTACAGCTGCTCCTTATCAAGTCTTCTGTGCTCCCAGGTGATGGTTTATGAGAAGACTGTGTAAGAGCAGATCATGATGAACTTTTACTATAAAAGTGAAAACTATTCTTGCAGCAGAGAAAACAGCTTTATAGGGCATACTACACATAGCCTCTGGGGACTGCCAACAGCCACTCCTGTGTGCCCAGCGGGGCTGCAGAAATGCAAACCTGCACCTTCCTGCAGCATGTCCTACAGCTGGCTTTAATGTTTAAAGCACAAAGATCCTACAGAGTCTAAAAATGTGCAGCTGGGAGGTCTGAAACTGTGGGATGAGAGGATCTGTCGCTGAAGCTTTCATAGCAGAGCGATGTTTGCTCTCTGTACTGGAGACGTGCATATGCTTTTCTGTTTTGCAATGGAGATATAAACTATTCACTCTTTTTAAAAGGAAAAAAATAAAAATTGATAAATTACCCGATGATTTATAACTGAATCAAATCACTGGTGTATAATTTTCATTGTTTGTGCATGATTACTGTCAGGAAGGGAGAAACTGGCTGTACCACTGCCATTAAAATCTTATATAACGAATCAAACAAGGTATCAGTAAATGGTGTAATACACTTTATTTATTATCCACTCAGATGAATGGATTTCTTGGTGTTACTACAGGAACTTTGAGTGGGACTCAGTCACTGCGCAGCCTTATTCCTCTGGACATTGCTAGCTCTGTGAGGCACAGTTGGGCTGCAGTACAAGACAAGCAGCAAACCTCACCCCCACCTTCTGTCTCTGTGTCATTTCAGGACAGATACTGAGGCTCTACTTCAAAATTTGCCCTTATCTGAAGAGAAAGTCAGCCCACGCTGTAGCTTTCCAATAACCAGAAGAAAAATCCCTTACAGGGATCCAGACCATTCCTAACCAACCTGGAAGGCTTAGCAGCAGGTGTCAATTACTCATTGTGACAGGATCCATGTGCAAAGTACTGAAAAACAGAGTTGGAATGCATCAGAGGGTATGATAACATTTGCTTAGGAGAAGGAAGTGCACAGGTAGCCTGGAGGGAACGTGGTCTTTTGTTGCCAGAATCCCCATTGAAAGGAGACCACTGTGGTTTGTGGGGATGTTTCTCCCTCTGGGCAGCTGTCAAAGCCCATTTGTCTTTGCTGCTGGCATCTCAGGAATACACAGGAATACACGTCTTCATAAACAGCCTTCAAAGTCTGCAGTATTTTGCAAAGCTAGAAAACATTTTGAAGGGCTTATATTGTCTATCTTTGACTTCAGAAAGGCATTCATTATTATAAAACTCACAAATCTTGTGAGGTTCAGGTTGGGTATCAGGCAAGGCTGTGCCCCAGAGGGTGGTGGGCATGGCACAGCTCCCAGGGCAGTGGACACAGCCCCGAGTGCCGGAGCTCAGGAAGCGCTGGGACATCACTCTGACATAGGGTTTGGGTTTGGGTGGTGCTGTGTGGGGCCAGAGATTGGACTTTGTGGTCCTTGTGGGTCCCTTCCAATTGGGGATATTCTATGATTCTGTGAAATCATCAATCAAATCAAATCAAATTTTATGTCTATCTAAATGTCAGAGATTTCATTTTGCTGGTGTGAGTATACTTCTACACTTGTTCACTGCTGAGTTAATTTAAACATTCACCAAACCTTGACACATACATTAAATTGAAAATGATTTATAAAACCAGACAGCCTGTAGTTCATCTCCCACAGCTCTGACTGAAGAAAGCTAAGTAGTTTTCCCCAGAGAGTTTGACCTCCCTTAGCAACAAGCAGCAGAGCCATGGACCTCCAGAGGATCCATCCCACTCTGCAGGTCAGAGCATCTCCTCAACCGTGATCTTGGAGCAGAACAAGTTGCTGTAGGGCAATACACAGAATCATAGAATTGTAGAATCACAGAATCACAAAGGTTGGAAAAGACCTCTGAGATCATTTAGTCCAATTGTAAAAACCCCTATCTCTGTGCTCCCTACAGAGCATAGATACAGACACGACACAGCTCACATACACATAACTGTCCCTACATTTCCAGAATGTTTTTCAAAGCTACAAAATACAGCCCTTCCTACTAAAGCTGGGAAAAAAAGATCCTGTCTCAGGGTCCTTGGGGCAGCCATCATTTGTTCATCCCCATAAAATCACGCAGCATTTCTCTCTCAGGACAGACTGCTCTCCGCAGGCTGAGCTGTTGTCCTGTGCTTTGTTTTTCCCTGTCTCTCAGTGTGTCAGCCAGGCTCGATTTGCTCCACACATTTCAAACCTTTCTCAGAGGACAGAATTATTAATTTCCTGTAGTCTTTCTCTCTAGTGCATCTCGCTACAGTGGCTGAGCAGTTCACAAATTCAGTCCAGCTATTTTCTTGCCACCGCAGTGAGATAACAGATCATTGTTAACTCTTGTTTTCTGGCAGGGAAGTGAGGCACAAGGAGATTTCATTTACAGTTACACACTCATTTTGGATACCCAGGTATGAATCCGACACTTCAGGGTGCGTAGCTGGATTGAGCACTTTCTATTGAAAGTGCATTTTCCTCCAACTTCAGCTGCAGCTGCGAGCACTCAACATATTTGCAAACCAGTCACCAGGGTCCCACCCAGGTACCTGGAAAGTGAGGAATGAACAGTGACCACCTGGAAGTGGTGTGGGAGCAGAGCTCATCTGATGAAAGAGCATCACAGTGCCTAATTTTGGGTACCTGTTGTGAGGAGAGAAAGCTGAACCAGAAAACCCAGCACTTACATCTTCTCCTAAGTGCCTGGATTGAAATAGGGCCTCAGCAGCCCATAGTCATAACACAACCAAGAGTATCATAGAATCCTAGAATCATTCAAGTTGGAAAAGATCTCCAGGATCCCCATGCCAACCCCATCTGCCCGCATCATGCCCACTGAGCATTTCCCTCAGTGCCACATCTCCATGGTTCTGGAACACCTTCTGGGACGGGGACTCCCTCAATTCCTTGGGTGGAGAAAAATGGGACTGAGGCTGATGTGCTGAATCCCACCTTCCTTTGGACTTACTTGTGTTTAGTACATTGCATCTACCTATACCCCTAATTTACTGTTTTCTCCACATTCTGGGGATGGGAGGCAAAGGGCTGTTGGTGGCAGAATCATAGAATCATAGAATCATAGAATGGCCTGGGTTGAAAAGGACCACAGTGCTCATCTAGTTTCAACCCCCCTGCTATGTGCAGGGTTGCCAACCAGCAGACCAGGCTGCCCAGAGCCACATCCAGCCTGGCCTTGAATGCCTTCAGGGATGGGGCATCCACAGCCTCCTTGGGCAACCTGTTCCAGTGTGTCACCACCCTCTGTGTGAAAAACTTCCTCCTAATATCCAACCTAAGCCTTGTGTGTTGAAAGAGTCTTCCAAGACAACACCAGAGATGAGTCTGGGTCTCGTGCCAGCCTGATGGCATTTAGACACAGGCTCCCCAGCTCCACCTGGCTGTGTCAACAGCTAGATCTAATTACATTCAAAAACCATTTACATACAGATTCTTTAATTGGCTTCATCCTTTCAACAGCCTCATAGAATTATTAAGATTACAGAAAATGCCATATATCCAGTCAGCATCCTTTGTTAGGAATCAAGGATTACATTTTCTAACAAAAGCCAAATCTTGTGCTGTTCTTTTATTTACAGCTGATCTTTCTGGCTTTGAAACAAGATAAAGCACAAATGTCAAGGGCAGCTTATCCAGAAGCATTACCTTGCTCCTGTTTAATCCATAAACTACATAATACGCACGTGTTGTTTAAGCAACAGTAATTGATTGGTAACTTCATGATAATGTTTATTGTATGACTTGTTCTATTGATTAATGTTGCAGTAACATTATGATATCACCAGAATCACAATGTTTGTAAAGATAATACTGAAAAGATCACAGTCCAGTGTTGCTAATGTCTTATAAACAGACGTGATGCTAGAAAATCTCCATTACCTAATTTGCAAAAGTCTCAGACAAATGTAAAATAAATGACAAAAACAGAATGAGTTCAGAATAAACACTTTAAAATAAGTGCCAGACAATCAGTGCTGCCATTTCCATGCACTCAGATAGCAAGGTGTGTTGATGTTAACCAGGCTAACAGCTCCCCACTATTATTCTAGCAATGACCATCAAGTTATTCCTTTCACAGAGCTCCCGACTCTTGGCTGTCAATGACATTGAGGCTGTGCATCAGTCAGCTATTTTTCTTCAGGTTTTTCTACAAATATAGTTATATTCATTCAAAGCCTAAGTCTTAAGAAGGAGAGGGAAAAACAAGATCTGTGGGGACGGATCTTTCCATTTATCTTAGGTCCTGTTGTGTTTTGAATACTGTCACTCCCAAACGCACTGGAGAGAGAAATGCCAAAGAGCTGAGACATGAAGAAACCTGGGCAGGAGTTGGCAAGGGGATTGGCTCCTTGTAAAAGCAGCACTCTGAAGGACTGGGTAGCCCCTGGGTCAAAGAATAAGCTGAAGTAAAAAAGTCTTTGGTCTTTTGTTGGACTTCTAGAAACTTTTCCATTAGCAACCTGGTTTTAGAAGGCTTTAAGAAAATATGAAACCGAGAAAAGTTTTTGTCACTCTGTCACCAGAGTGCTTTGTCAGTCTTATATAAGCACAGGTAATACATGACTCTCTGCATTATTTTCCAGTGAAAAGCAAAATGACTTTATGGATCTTTTTTTCAGGGCAGATGGAGGGATGTACAAAGGAACATGTGATGGTGGGCTGCAGAAGCAGTCATCTGCTCAAAACAGGCTTAAGCAATGAGAACCTACAGGGAACAGTCAAGGTGGACAGAAACTACTTTCTGACAAGCAGACTGTGAAAAAAAGATGCAGAAGAGAAATGGTGAGGAGATGCTCAAGATAAATGGGAAAAAAAAAATACCATATGACAGTGCTGGCTAGTCAATGTATCATGGAGAATACATAGGGAATTATTATGCACTGGCATGGAGATGAACTACAGGGCAATTTATTCTCCGGTTGTTTTTTTCTTGGCACTCAGAAGCTCTAAATCCCTCATTTGACTCCTTGAAATCAGCCAAGGCTTCATGGCACGGTTTCATCAGCTTGTGATGCTGCAAGACAGAGATGATGCCGTTGTACCCTGCTGCAAACTTTGTGGTCAGGTTACTGGGTTAGATTTGAATGGAGAATTAAGAGGTGGTAGCATCTTCTCCCTCTGTCCTATTTTGAATACTGGGCATGGCCATTTGCAACTGCCTTTTTGTACCCACCTTGTACCTTCACATGGACTGATGAAATGATTTCCAACTCAGAATTTTTCAGATGCACTCAACATTTCAGAAGTCTGAACACCACTACACACACCTCATTTGTGTTAAAAAAAATAGCATTCTGTAGTGCTGCATCTAATATTGTCAACAAGAACAATTCACGTGCAGACAAAGCAATCAACAGCAGAGGTAATCCATACTGTACGGTCCATCTAAGTCAGTGGAATCTGTTAACTATCTCCACACTGCTTCAGTCTTAGAATCATAGAATCATAGAATCACAAGGCTGGAAATGACCTGCAAGATCATCTAGTCCAACCGTCCTCCCATTACCATTGCTACCACAAGCACTAAACCATATCTCGTAGCTCCTCATCCAGGAGCCTCTTGAACACTGCCAGGGACGGCGACTCCACCACCTCCCTGGGCAGCCATTCCAGTGCCTGACCACTCTCTGAGAGAAAAAGTTTTTCCTCACGTCTAACCTAAACCTCCTCTGGTACAACTTGTGGCTGTTTCCTCGGGTCCTGTTTGTTGCCTGGGAGAAGAGGCCAAACCCCTCCTCATCAGCACCTCCCTTCAGGAAGTTGTAGAGTGCAATGAGGTCTCCCCTGAGCCTCCTCTTCTCCAGACTGAACAATCCCAGCTCCCTCAGCCGCTCCTCATAAGACTTGTGCTCCAGACCCCTCACCAGTTTTGTTGCCCATCTCTGGACACGCTCCTGGGCCTCGATGTCTTTCTTGTAGTGAGAGGCCCAAAACTGAACACAGTCCTCAAGGTGCGGCTGCACCAGTGCTGAGTACAGGGGGATGATCACCTCCCTGCTCCTGCTGGCCACACTATTTCTAATGCAGGCCAGGATGCCGTTGGCCCTCTTGGCCACCTGGGCACACTATCAGCTCATGTTCAGCTGAGCATCAACCAACACACCCAGGTCCCTTTCCTCTTCATAATCATCCAGCCACTCGTCCCCAAGCCTATAGCACTGCATGGGGTTGTTGTGGCCAAAGTGCAGGACCGGGCACTTTGCCTTGTTGAACCTCATCCCATTCACCTCAGCCCAGCGATCCAGCTTATCTAGATCCCTCTGAAGGGCCTCCCTACCCTCAGGCAGGGTAGGTCTTCTTCCAGAACATCACTCCCTTCAGTAAAAGAAGCCCCCAAGAACCAAAGCAGAGGTACTTTGGTACATCTCACCCATGTGATGGGCATGCATGCTTTCTAACAACCGGCTAACAAGTGGTCATCTTATTTGAAAGCAAGGGTATTTTTGGTTTTGCAGTCATATTTTAATTGAATATAGAGTGTTGTGCAAGGGATAAACAAGAGTATTTATTTTTACCCCCAGATGATGCAAATTTGCCCTTATTGTATTCTGCCATTCCCATAGCCTTCTACTTTCCAGCACAGTAACTGACTGTTATGCATCATTTTTTCCCTAATTGCACTGAAATATGATGATGAAATTGGGAACTATACTTTGATTCCTGGATGAAGTGCATCTTAAAACTCAAATATTGCTTTCAGTTCAGCTTCTCTCCTATTTAAAGTCAAAAGTGCTTTTGCAAGCGTGGACTATGGTGAGATTTAGCAAGCACTGTTGCATGAAGGTTGATGCTTCATGGCTAAGACAGGGTTTGCAGGATGGATAGAGGTTTTGATCTGGGAAGAGTATTCCTACCTCGCACTCAGCAGTGCTTGAATGTGCTTCAGAGAAAGAAGTGAAGGTATCCTGCTTCAGCCTCCTTTCCTCACTTCTCTGCCTGAAGGGAGGTTGTGGTGAGGTGGGGGTCAGCCTCTTCTCCCGTGTAACCAGAAATAGAATGAGAGGGAATGGCCTCATGTTGCTCCAGGGGAGATTCAGGTTGGACATTAGGAAAAACTTCACCTCTGAAAGAGTGGTCATTTTCTGAATGGGCTGCACAGGGAGTGGTAGAGTCACCGACCCTGGAGATGTTCAAGAAACATTTAGATGTGGTACTGAGGGACATGGTTTAGTGGGGAAATATTCGTGATAGGTGGATGGTTGGACTGCATGATCTTGGAGATGTTTTCCAACCTTGGTGACTCTACGATTCTATGAAGGGAGAAACTGGGACATGTTCACTTGATTCACCATATGGATGGTCAGATCAGATGCTGTCTTCCTCCAAATACCATAACGAATCACTGTTCTTTCAGCAACTGATATGCTTTACTTTAGGCACATAAATTATCCCAGCTCTATTCAGCAAAATCTCATAAGCAGGTGCTCAGATCCCAAAGAAGTTGAGTGTTTGCCTGAATCAAGCATGAATATGCATAATAGTTGAACAGTTTGGCTCTCAGTATAGGATTATGCAAATTGCAGATTGCATGCGCAAATGAATTGCCACTCCTTGATTCACAATTAATCACTTCAACCATTTCTCCATCTGCTTTTGTTCCACTTTTATTGTTCCTTTCATTTCTCCAGTATATCATTCTGCAATTTTATGCAGAGAGATAGTCACATTAACTCAATCTTATAAACATGAAAACATCTCTTTTCCACTGCAGATTCCAAACTTTTGGAAACATGAGATTCTACTTCACCCGGGAAAATCTTTTCCCCTGAAATTAGCAGAGAAATTCCCCTCCTCTCCCCAGGCCTCTGCAACAGAGGTTGTTGCAGTAGCTGAGGTGACCAAGCAAAAGGAGAGGCTCCATACCAAATGCAACATGCAATTACCTCACACAGTGCCAGAAAAGCTATCTGCATCTCAAAAATGTCATTGAAACCTCAGCACACACCTGTCAGGCCAACAGTACCACTGAGGTGTGTGATCTGTACACCAGCTGATCTTTATTTCCAATTGCGGCGCACTGAGACTCCATCTCTCCCTGGCTCTTTTCTATTTCTCTTTTCTATTTTTCCTTACTTATCTCTGATTGCCTTCCCCGCTGCGATATTTCGAAGCTGCCTCGAGTTCTTGAACTGAAGTTCCCTTGGCCCTTGCAGCTGAGGCTCTCATATCAGCCAGGAAGGATCGGTCTTCACTAGGATGAGTCACTAATAATAATGATGGCAGGAGGGAGAGCAGAGCAGGATCTTGGCTGGGAAATGAGGGTTTGGGGATAATAACTGAGTGCAGTTAAGGCTCAAGTGGTTCGGCAGCTGGCAAGAGGCTGCTACTATGCTGTAACTAGCACAGTAATTTATCAGTAGGTGCCTGGTATTCAGTGCACATCTTTTCATCCATATGGAGGAACTGCGCATTTGTTCAGGAGTTGCTTTCACATTTTAAAGTATGGGTTGCTTTGACTCATTAAAGTATGGGTTGCTTTCAGTTAGTAAAGTATAGGTTGCTTTCAGTTGTTAAAGTATGGATCCTCCTGGCTGCTGCGGAAGGCAGGAACATTTTCTCTTGCAGTTGATCAAAGAAAGTGCAGCGCTGGTAACATCAAAACCTCGCAGGTAGCGTTCTGGGGCCTGCACTCACACTGCTAAGGAGATGTGTCTGCTGGGACTGACGTGGGGTGCTCAGGGGATCAGCACTCACAGACCTCTGGCTCTGCTGGCTTCACACAGGCTCAACTGCAGTGCAAGCTGCTGTCAGAAATGAGGAGAATCCTAAAGTCCCATGCTCAGAAAGGTCCTTCCCTGAGGTGCAGTGGAGTTGATTTCAGCCTAAGGCTGCACTCTCCAACCTTGTGACACCTGGGATGGTACCTGTCCATGGGAACTGTTGGGCTTTGCCAGATGGGTGCCAGTGCTTTGCCTTGTGACACCCAAGGCAGTCCCATTGCAAAGCAGGGTTGGAAAATAACAAGTAAAAATTGTTTATTTTTTTTCTATTTAGGGAAAAGTTAAATGGCTTCTCTACCTCCAGATGTTAAATAAGTTTTCAATAAAGCTTTCCATAACAGCTTTTACCTTGCTTCAAAGGGAAAAAAAAAAGAAATCAATAAATCTTTCTGGCCACTGTCCATACTAATAGTGGAAAAAATTATACTTACGGGTGTATCAGTTACCAGAATTAGCTGGTTAATGACCTGACATGTCCTGCTGTGCTCAGGAGATTTGCTTGTTGTGGCACTGAGGACATGGTCATTGGGCATGGTGGGGATGGGCTGCAGTTGGACTTAGAGATCTTTTCCAGCCTTAATGATTCCATGATTCTATTGGCTCCTTCCATTAGACTTTCTGGAACACGTGAGGTGGCCTTTAGTATAGAGGGAGCAGTTTGGATTTTACATGGACATCTCTGCTGGTTCTCTATGTGACCCTGAGGAACGCAGGCTTCCTGATAAAAGTCATTACAGCTTGACTAAACTTTCATTATCAAGTGGATAAATATGTAGGGATTCTCTCTTTCCTCTGAAATAATCTAACTCGTTAAGAGTGCTGAATGAGGGAAAAGAAGCATCTTTTTTTTCTTTAGAGAGTGCTTTTGCACTGCTGGAGCAAATGAGTCAGTTATGGTTTTACAACCCTCCATGATAAAGAGTATTTCTATGTCGGGCATACAGTTGTAAAAAGTCTTTGAAATATCTCTTGGTAAGAATCTGCTGTAGCCCCTCTCTCCTTACGCAGCCAGGAGGCGGTCAACCTGTTCCTATCTCCATGACAACCAGGATTTTAGAAATCACCTCAGTGCCTCTTTCAGATGAAGCTTCAGCATAGAACAGACAGAGGCAATGGCAGGCTATGTGCATATCCAAGCTCAGGAGGTCCGTTGACTAAAAAGATGTAAGCGAGCTGTATTGAAAATTACATTTCTTGCGGGTGCCTTCCAGGTAACTCAGACTGAAATACTCATGACATACCATTGGATAGATATCATTGGAGGGAATTAAGATTGCAGGAATAGGACTGAGTTGTATTTTTAATAAGTTATAATTTCAAAGTTGAAATTTTGTAACAACTACAAAATCCAAATTTCATAGAATCATAGAATGGCCTGGGTTGAAAAGGACCACAGTGATCATCTAGTTTCAATCCTCCTGCTACGTACAGGATCTCCAACCACTAGACCATTTTATCTAGCAAATCTTGCAAATTTGCCAGATTTTCCCCACCTCTCCATTCTGTAGGCAACTCTCAAATTGAAGACTCTGATTTCTTGTAGGTAAATAATACTTCTTAGGTGCCTAACATGAAAAATATCACCTTTTCAAGATGATGCTACCCATTTTGTTCTGAGCCCTACTGAGGTGGTGGCTGACCTTACAAGTAGCTTTAGCAATCTTTCAGGAGATTATGAAAACCAATGGCTGCTCTAAGTAATGTCCTGGATCTAGAAATCAAAGCAGATGGATTAAAACTCCCAAACAATGATACTGCTGAGAAGGCACCCCACGTTCTCAGGGTGTTAGATTACTGCAGAATCAGAGAAGGCCTGGAGAAGTTCCTCCAGAATTGGTTGAGCAATAGGAGGTTGGTTGTAAAGAATTATACACCATGAGAAAAAAAGAGAATATCAAAAGATAAATGAGCTCAAAAGAAGTCACAAATTCGAAATACAAAGATAAATGTATTTAAAAGGCAGGATACAAAATAGGGATCTTTAAAATGCATTAAACCTAAAAAGATCCCGCCAATTCAGGGAAGAATAACCAACATGCTTTGTATCTCGTCGCCATCTACTGGATGCGAGCTGCAGCAGGAGAACGATGGAGAGTGGAGTGCGGAGACTCTGGGGGCACTGGGGAAAGTGAGGCTGCATACAGCAGGTGACAGTCCTCAGGCCACCAAAGCCAATGTGACAATCAGGTTGTCTGAACTGCTGCCACATCCACTGCCATCCCAGGCACAAAACGAATGTTCATGGCTGAATTTCTCTTATGGTGGACAGTTGTCACCAACGGGCACCCAAGGTGACCCAAGAAGATCTGGGGAAGGATGAGTTTTCATGTCAGAATATGACATCACTGTGCTGGTGGCTCTCAGAGGACCATGGGCTTGGTGAGTGGGACATCACTGCTGTCTCTCCTGCACACACCTCCGGAGTTTCTACTTCTAGCAGTGAAATTGAGAAATGGGAATCAAAAAGTCCATTTAGACCAATCAGAGTTTTCTACTTCATTTTTTTTTCCTAAGAAAATCTATGTACGCTGTGCTTTCTTTGCCTTGAGACATGAGAAGTGCAGAGGCATGCTCAGAAAAGGAGCATTGGCTTCACCCACAGCACAGTAATGGAGATTCCACAGGTTTCTCTCCTGTCTGTTAGGAACTGAGCCCTTATCCCCCAGGAAGGCGCATGAGCTGTCAGTCTAGATGGTGTTTGTGAGCATGAATACTCTCATTCACTCAACAGTAAATCCTTCTAATCCATTAGAATATGCAAACTGGCGTGGGAAGCCCCTTCCTGGAGCAGTGGTTGAACCTACATCTTGGGAGAGCAGCCGTGCTCACTTTGTCCTGATGGTCAGGTATTAAATATTTCATACAATCTGAAGCAATGTCAACAAAAGTGACTGCTCATCTTCAAAAGCCCCTCTAGCTAAGTAATTAGTTGCCTAATTAGAGTTAAGCTCATTTTCAAATCTAGTCTCTACTTATGAGGCAGGGATATGAACCAACATCTTCCAGGCTCTGCAATATCCCATGGATGTTCTTTTCTCCCCTCCTCCATAAATATATTTCCAAATAAATTACTCTGTGGAATTTAGTCATATTTAAGAGCAGTTAAAAAGAAAATGATAATAATAATAATAGCAGAAAGGAAAGGAAAATGAGAGAGAGAAAAGAGGTATCTCATGCAATTTTAGCTACTTACAAGACAGATATCTAGTTTAAATCATCATTTACTCTTTCGTTATACAGAATGGAAAGAAGTAAACACCTTCCAAAGGTGATAACATTCATGGCCCATTGGGGCATGTATAGGTGGCTAATAAATGAACTGTCCAAGTGGATGCTGACCTCCCTGTTAACTTCAGAAGGAGCTGTTGGTTAAACCAGGCCAGGACTTCTAGCACCCTGTTTGAAGAATTCCACAGGGAATCTTTTTTTTTTTTTGGCCAGTAATTTTAGTGTTCACTGAAAATATTTCATGGAGTGTAATTGGATCCTGATGAAAGGTTGATTATACATGCATGTGTTTCTAGATGAATGAATAAGTTGTTGATTGGTTAAGAATAACAGAGTGTCCTGATGTGAGAAAAGATGACTGGAAGGGGACCTGAAATCAACCTTGTCTTTGAATTAGTAAAATAGTACTGCTGGGATTCAATAAATTATATTACTTAAATTGCATTTTATCTTGATACCACCACTAAAATGCAGCAAATCAGCATGCCTAGTCTTTAGACAAATTTCCAGCTTTAGGGTGCTATGTACACTTGCACGAGTCTGAATTCATCCTGACAAAACATTATCCAAATATACACCCATGTCTCAACAATTCACATCTCCCTTTTTCTCCCTACGAATACATCTTTCCATCCCTGATAGCTAAATGGCTATCGTTATAGTAATTGTCTGTACGTGCATCATCCATCTGCCACTTCTCTTCCACTGAGTTGGGTCAAACATTCAGTTTATTTGTGAATAGGAAAAGGAATACACAGACTCTACATATTCAGGTCCACTCAGGGTTGACTCTTCTGTGGCCAAGCCAGCCGGTGGGGCAGGAGGAGGCTGTGCTGCTGAAGCTTTGCTGGAAGCCAGTGCTATGATAACCTGGCCTCCCTCTGTCTCCTGTGCATCACTTCAATCTGAGAATGACGTTTGGAAATGCAGGCTATTCCAAGCGACTAGGGAAAATAATCTGAAAAATGACAGGTTCAGTCAACCTAAACATTTAATTAAGTCCTCAAGGGATCTTCTGATTTTGATTGATTAAAGGCACCGTCACTTTTATGGGTCTCCATCTCAAGGGTAACTATGGCAACATTTGGGAAAAAAAGGCTCCTGGTGAAAAGGTGGGTTCTGTAGCATCATTTTCATCCTAATACACAGATTGTCTCCATTTCAGGGATCTGTCTTTTTTGAGGGATGGGTCAGTTTACCCAGTTATAAGGGAATAAACCCTGCATGGATTAAAAGAAGAGCTGGATGCCAGGTTGGAGCAACTCAAATCCTTTCACTCTGTCAGCACCAGCTCTGGGTGAAATGGTGGTAGTCTGTCCCTCCGTGCCCATGGGTGCTGCTCTGCTCTGCCTAAAAGGGATGACAAAAAAAACCTGCTGTGACTATTGCCAGATACTTAGGTTTTGAGGCACAGACAAGGTACTGTGCATCTGCTGCTTGGCAGAATCCATGCAAAATTAACATGAATGGCTGTGCAATAGTTTATCTCAAAGTGAAGGGACTTGCGACAAATATGAGAGATGGAAAGTGAGGGACTACACATACCATACAAAGCTCTGAATTAGAGTCACCATCGTAACTTTCTCTTTGATATTTCACCCGCAATGCTGACCTGCTCATTTGCCATCTCTTTACCTAGTTAAATGTGTGCCAGCCTTCCCCTGCAAGGTCAGGGCCTTTGTCCATGTCCCTGCAATAACTGTGCTAAATGACAGGAGAGCAGGACAGGAAAGGTACACTCTAACATCTTTCTACTCTTGAAGATATTGCTTGAAAAATTCATTGAAACACTAACCCTGAAATTATAGCCATCTCCTGCTCTCAGAAGTAACCACTAAGGGAAAAGGTGTACAACCCAGTAGATGAGGTATTTCCACTATTTTATATCAGATGTCATCTCTCTTCTGACCCCAGAATGGCCTAAGTATCAAGCAAGTTTTTTGACCTGAAAGCAAGAAAGTTGACTAAAAAAATCAATATTGGTAAAAGGCAAAAAGTCACACCAGTGTGTATCTATACAAAATTAAGGTTGTTGAGATGAGAAGCTGTTTTGCCTTTGGTTTTAATTTCATCAGAAGAAGGTCCCATAATGATTGTCCCATAATACTCTAAATGATGCTTCATAATAGGGCACTGAGAGAGTGAAGGCAAGTAGAGCATCTACACTTACCCCGGGAAAGGTTATTGCTCTCACTGTTCTGCCTTTATGACTATTTTGATTTTTGCAATTAGAAACTCTGCACTGAATATGTCCTGTGCGCCAGCTAGTAAATGTCAAGGTCTGATCTGGGAATTGAATATGTGCTTAAGTACTTAATTTTTTAATTATTTTTTTTTTCACTCGAGGCCTAAAATCTTTAGTTCTGTGAACACCCCTCATCTAACCAAACACTTAAGCTTCTGCCTTCATTTAAGCATGGAGAAAATTTTTCTGGAGTCCTTTGGAGTTAAGCACAGATTGATTCAAACACAGAGCACTTAATGAGTGGCACATCACCCCAGATGTGAACATGGCAGCACAATGCCTTTGCTTCTGCTTTCAGCCCCTTTGTAGGGCTGACTCCATTAATACTTTCATACTGATGAGTTGGTTGGCCTACCCAACAAGACTGCCTGCCAGCAGTCAAGGCTGCTGTCAATGGAGCTCATCAAATTCAGAACAATTGCTCTCAACCTGCATTTAGGTTTGAAAATTATGCTTCTAGTTTAGACATAAAGGATTGAAATGCCTGAAAACTTCTCTATTTTCCTCTCCTCATCAAAAGCTTTATTAAACAACAAAAATACCTTGCACTGTATTCTTCCCACAAGCCTTGACTTGTTACTAAACATTATCAAGATGAATTCTAGCAGAGGCCAAAATGAACTGTTTAATTTTGTGAAATGTGGAATATGAAAGAAGGTTTTAAAATACCTTCATGAAATTCAGGTGGGCTCTTCAATACAATATGGAAAAAATAATAAGGTCATATACAATGAGGGGAAAAGTGATGGAAATCCATTAAAGCAACACCTGACAGAGAGATCAGAATACAATGGGAGAGATCAGAAAGCAGACCGAGGTGTAATTACATCACTGGAAACTGGTCTCTCTTTATCCATCTAGGAGTTTATCCTTCCATGTGGGGCTGTGTAAAACCATAGCTTTTCCAAAGAGAGGAGGTTCTGTATGAAATCCTTCTTCTTTGGTATTTGCTTGATCACCTCCATCAGCTTGATAATCAGATTTCATCCCTGATCCTTCCCTCTCCAAATTGTTAGCTCTGACATTAAAATGGATTTTGTGTGGTCTGAGGTAAAGTTTTTCCAAGCCTTTGTCTTCCATGGAGTGGAACACCCTTTCTTGTCAGAAATCTTTTACAAGTCCTTACTGAGGTGGCCATGCCAGAGCATCTGTTTTGATTTATGTACCGTACGTAAGCACAGGAGCTTATTTAGAGACTCCTTTGCTCTCTTCCTCTCTGAATGCCCTCATGTATTATAGCTGTGGGAAACAGATGAAGCACTGCACACACTCCTGCTTTCTCCTGGTGACCCAGCAGATCCCAAGTCTTTTCCTATAGCTTGCTGTTCAACCATTGGGACACTGAGAACAGGAGTGGGATAGGATGGCATGACTAGACACAACATGGCATGGCACAGATGCTTGGGATGCTTTCAGAGGCTACCAGAAGCACTGCATATGCAGATACAGAGGAAGAATAAGGGAGCAGTGCCAACCCCCTGTCTGTGTCACAAGGAGAGGAAGGAGCTTGCAGGTATTCTCTCACTTGTTTAGACCTTTTCTTCCTTGACTGGGAATGGTGTGAAACACTCTGGCAGGGCATTCGTGCTCTGTTTGGGATGTTCCATACAGAATCAAAGAACTGTAGCATTTGGAAGGAACCTCTCCAGCCCAACCCTATGTACATATGTGCCTTTTGAAGAATGAGCTGTTCTTTGGCTCATTATGTTTCTTTACTTCCCCCCACACCTCTTCTTTCTCACTCTCCTAAACTGGACTGTTTTAGAGTCCAAGTCAGTGCTCTGCACCATGCTGCAGCAAGAAGGTTATCAAATATTGAATAGTGTTTCAGGTGTTTCTCTCTACTTGATATCTCTTCTGGAGAGGGAGATCCCCATTATAAAAAGGGGCATGAGGCTGCCTGGGAGGATGACATCAGATATTAGTTATTTATTAGCTCTCTGAAGATACAAATTTTAAATAATGTAGAAATCCACCTTGCAGGTCTGACAACAGACTCTCAAAATAGGTACTGAATATATTTCGGACTCCCAGCAGTAATCAGTAAACAATCTTTAACTCTTGCCTTGATTCTTTCCTAATGAACTACAGTCATGTAGTGGATTTGTCTGCCCTCTTTGTCATTTCCATATGATGCATGGCCAGTCTGAAAGGCAGGCAATTCACCCAAAATTTCAATAGGAACAGAAGATTATGTTGGGTGTAAGGACCAGATTCACTGTAACCCCTGGCATTCCTCTCTTCTCTAAAACAGGTGAAAATACAATCTGTTGAAACCAGAGGAAAGTCACACTTTCTTCACTCAGCCCAATATTTAATTCCAGGGTGAAAAAAAAAAATGAGTTACACAGAAGGAAAACTATTAAAAAAAAAATAAATATATATATATATATATATATATAAAATATCATAGTGTCAGCAGAATATCTCTGGAAATACAAGCGTAGAAGCTTTTCTGGCTTTCTGCATCCTGCTCTGTGCTTTGCAAATTTACAACATTGATAAATGGGAAAGAGCCCTACAGGAGGCTTGAATAGTCATCTCCAGCTGAAACTCACTGAGTTAAAGCTGCTGCACTGAAAAACAGTAAAAGAATCAGGTTCTCTGCAAGTGGAACAAGAGGTACTAATGGGCAACTTAATCCAAGGATGGCAGGCACAAGGCACGCCAGTGGATTCAGCTCAGAGCTAAAGACAGTTTCAGGCCAGAAATAAGGTGAACGTAGTTAATAATGAAGGTAATTAACTGCTGGAGCAGCCCCTCAGAGGATGTTGCAGTTCCTCTGTCATTGGAAATCTTAAATTGGGAATGGATAATGATTTTGTAAATGACGTACTGCAATTCAAAATGGAATTACCTGAGGGAAGTCCTGCAGCCTGTGGCACACAAAAGCACATCTGTACAGTCCTGATGGCCCCTTTGGTGATTTGTGGGAGCTGAACACGGAGGTTCTCGTATTTTTCTGTCTGTCCCAGCACTGTACCTTATGGCTTTATTCATTTGAGTCCCTTCTTTCCTCCACTCCTGCCAAAGAAAAGTATTTTTATGCTAAAGATTTATTGATCAACTGCATAATTTCTCTATATTTCATCATATTTGGGGTTTCTGTAAGACTACCACATTTATTCCAAAGAGAACTAGATATCTAGCAATAGATTATCTTTGAATAACGGGTTTTGTTCCCTGTGCACGACAAGAAGAAATCAAATACTATTGTGTCAGTCATGCTATCCTATCTGTAAGAGGATGAGAATAACATCCTGTCTTAAAAATATTTAGAGAACAATAAGAAATAGGAAGGCACTTCAAGAACTCATGGACATTCCCCTCTATTCCCCTCATCCCTTAATGCCTGAGCAGGTCCTGGCAGGGAGAAGGATGGCATTTAGCATCTATGGTTCTGTCCTCAAACAGAGGCCAGGATGGCCATACAGGAGGTGCCACTGCTCAGCCAGTTATGCTTTGTGTGTTTTCTGTGTACAAGGTGAGCAGCCACAAGATTACTGTTCAGCATGTTTGACTCCATCAACCTCAGAGCCATTCTGGCAGATAAACACTGCAAGAAAAGCCTGCCTAGGCTCACTTCCCTGCAGCAAAGGAAAATTTAAGGCCAGAAATTTTCACTTGAGAAATGAGGCATTGTTCCTCACTACTGAAGTGGTCTCCTTCTTTAAGTCCAAATTCCCCAGAACCCTTGCTGATTAGCTCTCCTGTAACGCTATAATGTGATGGAAAATACAGCAACGACAGCAGACTTCCAGGCTGCAGCAAGTGAGGATAAGCCCAAGCGCAGCAGTCATGGATGCTAAAACAAAGGAAAAAAGCTGCTTACCTTTGGAAGACCTCAGGTAAGCAGGAATCCCCAGAAAGACACTCTTTCTCCCACTGCCAACTCTTAAATGAGGTCTGGGAAGGGGTGTATCCTGGCTCCACCTCTTCTGGTCACTCAGGTGCATTGTATGCACCTGAGCTCCCCTGGATTAGCCCTGCCTTCTCACCAGGTGCTCAATCACTGCTTCAGGCCCTGACTTAGCATTTCCACTATGCTTTCCTAATGAAATTTTGCAAGCTAAATAAAAAACATGAAAGCTGCTGATTTTAGACCAAAAACATATTTGGAAAATAATGGGCGTGGAGAACAGCAAACACAACCCTTTTACATGTAGAGTATAGCCAGTTCAAACCCAACATCTGTTTTTGGGATGTGCACTTGAAGCATTTTTTGGTCCCTTGCTTCCCCTCTTGCTCTACACTAGAAGATAGAAGGCAATGTCAAAACTTAGATGTAACTGTTCCTATACAGTGATAGTGGCTGTGATGAAGGAGATGCATCTCTGTCCTTGTATGGAGGTTCCTTCCAGTAGGATCCACATGACTCACGACTGAGACTGAGGTCACAGTTTCCTAAACCATGATTTAAATGGATTTTAGTTTTTGAATTCAAGTATGTATGCCAAAAGTGCTCTGTGCATCTTACCTTTATCTGAGGTTCCTGTGTATGTTTGAAAAACTCTCCAGCTAAAGCAAACCTGCCTTGGTGCATTGCCCAAATGGCTCCAGCCTGAGCAACTTGGCTCAAGGCTTCACACAAAGCAGAAATGAAGGAGAATGGCCCAAATCTCAAGTGCTGAAAAACTGCCACAGTGCAAAAAGAAAGAAAAATTCGTTGGTGAAAAAGGAGATGGAGAAGTCAAACAGTAGTAAGCACAATGCCGGAGTTACAGGTCTAGGAACAGGAACGCCTAGATACTGAATCCTTCTTCCTTCAGCATTTCTGCAGTGTCTACAGAGATGGCAATCAGTGGTCTTCCACTCAAGTTCATCTGAAGCTCTGAGACTGTCTCTTGGATGTGGGGAAAGGATTGAAAAACTGACTTCTCATGGCTCACAAAGATATTATACCAGATCTTTCATTTCTTCAGTGAGAGTTTTAATAGTTAGGTTGCTTGCAGTAAGACAGCAAGGACATCAGCCACTCTGTTTTCCAGTGAATGAATTAACGAGCCTGGGTTTTACCTCTGTCATATTGGCAGAAGGCCTATTTGCTGGCTCCAGGGACTTACAGGTTGTTGTTTCTCTGTAGGAGAGGGAAAATAAGGGCTTAAGTTAACATTTTGAAGAACCAGCCTCTCATAAACTTTCTCATATGGAATCTGTACTGATCCAAAAAATGCAAATAACCTGGGCAAGCACAAAGCACTGAATATTCCTGAAGTGCTGTGCACAGCTACCAGAAGCAATTCCAGCGCTGACCTATATTGACAGTGGTTGACTCTAGTGGCTTGAGGTTCCCATTCAGACTCTTTTCCTATCTTGCATACCTAAGTACTGTTTTAAGATACTAACAGATATACTAATCGACATCTCCATTACATTTTCCATTTGCCTGCAGATAGCTCTTGATAGCAATCTTCTTGCTTTACATTACTCTTCTAAACGTATTTGTGAGATATTTAAGCCATTGGCAATTCCAATCAATACATAGGTCCAAGCATTGCTTATTTGGAGATAAGCGTTTGCCTACAACCCTCTTTTCCATTTCACCTATCCATTTTCTGCAGTTAGCTTGACATTCTGACCAGAATCCAACTCTAAATGGATTGCTTGTTGTATTCTTAATGGATTTCCTTTGGGCCATCTGTTACAGTGGATTGGGATTGCTCTAGATGTGGATATGATTTCTATTGAATCTGAATTCTACACAAACAGTACGGCGAAATTGGATCACCAAAATAGATTTTAATTTAATTTACTGATGAAATTAGCTTCATTCAGTTTGTTGGGTTCTCCATCCTGCCTTGACCTTTTTGGACAAGTTGGAAGAAGAATGGGAAAAATGAAAGGTCAATATCATTTGAAAAGAGCTTACAAAATACAGGGGGCCTGGCAGAACTGTCAGCCTCCTCATCTTTCTTCTTTCTAAGGGTTAAGTGTTAGACTCCGTGCATTGTAGTACAGAAGATAATTTGTGTTTATGGATAAAGCTGAATGCAAGAGCACGTTCAGAGTATTTTGTGCGTGTAGTCCTTGGTGATTATATCTAACTATGCCAAGTATGGTGGAGAAGGAGGACATGGCTGTTGCAGTTGGAAACCAACCTCGCGGGAAGTGACCCCTGTGTGGGACTGTCCTGCCAGAGGCACTTGTCCACCACAGACAGCCCTTGCTGACCAGTAACCCATCATCTTGGGCATGGTACAAAATAATAACAACACACATCTTTACTCTAAATAGCACAAGAATGGCTACTATCTACTAGTGTAAAAGCCTCTTCATTATTAAGACTCACAAATCCTTCCGTCCGCACAAACTAACCATAGTGGTGATAGCAATTAGCCCTCTACTTTTGCATTTTTGCTTCTATGTTTTAGGTAATGTATCTCAAAGGTTTTTAGCATGTTAACAGAGTCAGAATCGCTTTTCATGGCAGTTTTTGTTTTCCAAACAACACTTGAGAAAGATAAGATACTATGATGATTGTAGATTATGTGTTTAGGCATTCGCTGGTGTGTGTGAAATCTCCAGTTCTCTATTATTCTAGTGTGAGATAAGGCCCAGATTTTGTACCTCTGTTAATTTCTTTTCTCTTACCGTAACTGCACAAGAAGAGATAACCTTTATTCTGTTATCTGGTATCAGCTGCTATATCACTTAATTGCAATACTCTCAATTAACACATACTACAGTAAAAACAAAAAAAAGGATCATACACATCTAGAAAAGTAAGTAGAATATTTCTGATAGCATGCAGCAAGGAGAAGAGGGATATAAATGGCAAGAATGCAATCCTTCTGTTAAGAAAAGGTCAACCTGACTATGATATGTCAACCTATTTGTGGTTCACAACTACTGTCACAGAATCATTAAGGTTGGAAAAGATCGTCAAGATCATCTGTTCCAACTGCCAGCCCATCACTGTCACACCCACTAAACCACATCCTGTATTTTAGAATGAAAATAATTCCAGAAAACGTTATTTTGATCTTAGCTTAGCTAATTCTGTGACTGATTGCATGTAGCTAAAGGGAAGGGCCAATAGAAGAGTCCAACATTGATTGTGGACATTATCTAAAGGAATGCTGTGAAGCTTTGCAAAGCCCAGTTCTGGAAGATTAAGAAGGTCAGGACTATCCAGGCTTATTAAAAGAAAGTAATCGTATATTCATCTTTGCAAAGAGAACGTCTTATCAGCTCTTCTACAGCACAAGGGTTAATGAGGCCTCATCCTGTGGGCAGGTGGAGTGAACCATGGCTGCTGGGATGGGACAATAAGATGACTCATTTAAAGGGATTTGAAGACATGTGCTGGCCACAGCAAGAGTGAGCCGATTCCTCAGCAGTGAGCCTTGTCAGCAGGCTGGCCCAAGGCCAGCGGATGGGGAAGATGTCACCAGAAGGAAGCTGTCACTGCAGAAGGAAGCATTATCAGAGCAGCAATGCTAAAACAGGAGCCTGTTCCATTTTCTTGTAGGGAGAAATCAAGCACACAGAACGGGGTTTATATAAAGAGGACTGAGGACTCAGTGATCCCTGCTGGCCCCTTCCAACTCAGGATACTCTATGAACAATCCCAGCAGAGACAGGGATTTATATCATGAGAGTGATACATAATTTGTACCTGGGAACAGAAGAAAGGCTGAGATGAAGCATGGAGCTTATCTTTAAACAAATACCCACACGTCTGTGGATAAGAGCAAGACAAGAGTAAAAAAAGAACAAACACATCTAGGCATTGTGTTCCAAGAAAAGCCATGGTACCCATGCTTTTCTGAAACATAGGGACATGGTTGGTGGGCATGATGGGGATGGGTTGATGGTTGGAGTAGACAACCCTAGCAGTTTTCTCCAACCTTAATGATTCTATAGACTTTGTTAAAATATTCCATCATGCATGATAAATGGCAGCTTTGGGGGCATATGGTATTTGTGACAAGAGCACATCTCCCATGTTGGATTACAGCACCGATGAGTAAACACCTCCTTTACAGTTACAGTCAGCTGTAATACAGTGTGGTCCAAGAAGCTGAAGGATGGAAACTGGATGCCCTGTGGACTGTATAAATGCATGGGAGGAGTGATGTTGTGAATGCGAATGGGGTTACTAACTCAGATTGGTGCACTGATATCCACTGCAGAGATACCTTTGACCGCAATGCAAACCTGCACTGGGAGCCTTCTGTGATGCAAACACTTGGTAAAGCCTTGTTTCCCAGAAGCGAATTTCATCCTTTTTCCTACTTTGTCAGTTTCTGGTGAAGGCACATGTCCTTGCTTGCACAGATTGTGTGGAAACGTTCACACTGCCTCCCCATAACCAAAGCTCTCTGAAGCAGGTATTCATGGAGAGAAGGCAGAAAACCTCTGCTTGAGGTTCAGCAATATATTACCAACTACTGCCCCAATAAGGTAAGAAAAGCTGGCACAAAAGATACAACAGTTGCTCCATGACAAGATGGAGCAGCCCACACAGAGCATGGAAGGAGAAGCACAGATGGCAGAGGAAGGGCGTGCAGGAAGCTGCAAGAATGCAGTTAGAAAGCAAATCTCATTGAGGCATCTCAGTAAATAATTTGCTAAATAAAAACAGTTTAGTTATAGAATCCTGGAAGTCTTTTCCTGTTCTACCCCGAACACAGAACACAAAACTGGGAGAGATTACAGCTGTGTCCTGCAGGGTAAGAATAAACAGGATTTAAAAATAAATCCTCATTATAATCTGAGAGAGAGAGCCAACACTTCTGGAGGAAGAGCCAGGTGAAATAAAGAGTTTCTACATAAGTCACAGAGAATCGGGGTCATCCACTGCTTTGTGAATGGAACAGATGCTGCTTTGCTTCTGCCACAGGGTTTTACTGCTTGAGAGAAAGAAAGCAAGCAGGAGAGAAGGATGGACAGACAGACTGGCCATGGTGCTCATGGCTGCAAGAGCTGCATTCCCTGTGCTATGCCTACTTAGGTTGTTCTGCCTTTTGGGACTCTGATTCAGCTTGCAGTGTATTATAAATGAAAAGGAGATGAAGAACAAACTCAAGAAAACATGATCAGGCTGATGAACCTTTCAGAAAGTCCTTGGACAGGATAATATAAGGCCTGATGCAGCCATATCTGCTCACTGGAAGAGGGACCACCATAGAATATCCTGAGTTGGAAGTGACCCATAAGGATCATCAAGCCAACCCCTGAGCTGCCTAGAAGATCTCCAGCAAAACATCTGGGAGTCAGAAAGCCTCTCTTCATCAAAATCCATTGCACAGAAACATGACACGTATCTAAAAGAAAAATAAATGTGGTTTGAAACTGGAATTGGAGAGAAAAAGTATTTCCAAGAGTTCAGAAAAAAAAAACAGCAAACTGTTCTTGCAAAGGGAGCTCTTTGAGCAGCCCTTCCAACACTGCCAGCCATTCTCCTACACTTGGAAGAAATTACAAAGGAAAACTGGAATGGAACAAGCAGTACAAAAGATGCCAATTGACCTGAAGCACAACGGGAGAATGTGATGTTTTGATATACAACAAATAAGATTTTTTTTTTCCTCTGCTGGTATTTGAATTATCTGGAAATCTGGGCTCAACAGAGATGCTTTCAACTAGTTTCTAGTTAAAAACAAGGACTCCAGTAATGGTACCAATTAAGCACCTATTGGTTTTAATGAGGTTAGACTTCTCCCTGTGTTTTCACACACAATAATGGATGAGGTGGGTCTGTACAATTCAGGTTTCTCCTCAGAAACATGTAGAAGATTGTAGAAAAGGATGAATATAAAACATTATTTTCTCATTAGCTAATTTATCCTATAGTGCAGTAACAGCAATTGCACAAAGCTCTTTTGTTATGAGTTTCTTCTTTCCTAGAGCACGTTCTTAAATTAACATTTAACTAATTATAGAGATCTTAAAGTTATCAATTATTTATTGAAACAAAATGCAATTAGTCTATTTGAACAAACATTTTCAATCTTTTCTGTGATAAATGAAACTTAGTAGTAAAAGCCTATTACTTAGAAGGAGCACTTGGAAAACTGAAATATTTCACAAAAAATATGAGGTTTTCATAAACGGAGACATTTCAGCTTTTATTTTTTAAGTATTTTCCTCATTAGAAATCTTATTCTGAAGACCCTGAAGTGCCTTCAGAATTGCTTTCCCTGGTTTAGAAGCAGCAACCAAGTAGAAATGAAATATAATTTCATACAGTAAGAAACAAAACCTCATTTCTCCTCCCTTTCAGGCAAGCCATCCAGTTATAGTGCTGAATTATTTCTTTTCTCACCTTCTGCTCCTTCCCTTAAAGAGGGCTGAAAAAGTCTTGTCTCCCTGATGCCCTTTAGCCCCAGAACAAGGAAGTCACCAGAGTCAACACTGATCAGAGATGAGGTTTCTTGTTATGAACACCACAACTGCTGCACTGTGATCTTCAAAGAGAGGGGTTGAGATTTAGCAGCACCTCCTCCATTTCCATTTAAAGATAACAATAGCCTAACATTAATCTTGCTGGAGAAGCTGGTGATTATTCCTGGTGAGGCTTTTAGGCAGTGAGGCTAACTTAGCCATGACGGGACACCTGGGTGACTCTTTCACCTGATTTACTCAGGTGGCAAAGCTGAAGTAATCAAATCCCATAGCCATCAGTCCATACATTGGTTTCCCCCCATAACTTCTGAAGTTTGTTGACCATTTCAGCCAAATCCATCAGAGAGAGAAACAGTTGAATATGCAACATTCCAACTGGCTGTAAAACATAGGTAGTTGTGTAGAGCAAAGGAAAAGTATGCTGCCTTGAAAGGCAGGCTGCTGTGTAAGAGCACGAAAACAGGAGGGATGATGAGATGAGATGACATTATATGAGATGAAGAGAAAAGGGAAGGGAAAGGAAGACGGAGAGGAGAGGAGAGGAGAGGAGAGGAGAGGAGAGACTCACGATGATCATAAAATGCAAGTGCCTGACCACTTCAGGGCTAATCAAAATTTGAAGCATATCATTGAGGCCATTGTCCAAATGCCTCCTGAATTCTGACAGCCATGGGACACCAACCACCTCTATTGGAAGCTTGTTCCAATGTCTGAACACTCTTATGGTAAAGAAATTTTTCCTAGTGCCCGTTCTGTACCTCATGTGGTGCAGCTTTGTGCTCAACCCTAAAGGGCTTCTTAGACATGAGCATGTCCAACTATGTTTTGGCAGTGAGTGTCTAGTGCTGGCAAAAATTAAGGTCAAAAAGCATCTATCTTGGAAAGACAATGAAGTCTTCAATGGCCTTATTTGCAAGAGCCCTCCTACCACAGTGCTAGTTTGCATGCAAGGTCAGAACGAATTTGTAAACTAGCTTGCTTAATTTACTGGAGTGGCAATGAAATGCCTAAAATGTATAGCCTAGCAGACAAGGTGAGGACACAGGCACTGTTAGGGAAACAGGATGAAAATTATCACAGAGGCCTCTCTGCATCGCGATAGCATTCCATGTCCATCTGCACTCCTCAAAACATTTCAAATGCTCATTAGGGGTTAGGGCAGGGGCAGCAACAAAACTTCTTGCACACCCAGATCCGTCCATACTCAGAGAAGTGTCCTCTGCAGGAAGAGAGCCCTCATGTGAGAACTTACTCTGCCAATCGGTTTGTCTATAATAAATACATGTCAGGTCTGCTGTACCACATGGTAGACACTCATCTCCACCACATGGTGAGACATTTTGTAATGCCATTTCCTCCAGAAAGGCAGATAAAATCATAGAATCATAGATTCTTTAAGGTTGGAGAAGATCTCCAAGATGTCCAGCCCCAGCCCCATCTGACCCCCACCATGCTCACTGACCATACCCCTCAGTGTCACACCTCCACAGTTCTGGAACACCATCACCATCAGGACTCCATCACTTCCCTGGGCAGCCTGTGACAGTGCACTATCATTCGTTCAGAGAAGCAATTTTTCCTAATATTGAACCTGAAGAGGGGTTAAGGACTCACAGATCTGATGTGATGATAGAGAAGAAGGTGGTTCCCAACCTTGACATAAGCAGTGACAGTAAGTGTCACACCTTGGGGCAGCCTACTATAATTTGGCTCACTCTGCTCTGCTCATGTCCAGAGAGCTGTGCCAGTGCACAGTAGTGGGTAACATGACTTGAGGGCACTAATGGAACAGGCTGCCCAGAGAAGCTGTGGCCCATTCCTGGAGGTGTTCAAGGCCAGGTTGAATGGGGCCCTGTGCAGCGTGATCAGGTGGGTGGCAACCCTGCCCATGGCATGGGAGTTGGAGCTCAATGATCTTTAAGGTCTCTTCCAACCTAAGCCATTCTACAGTTGTGTGATTCTCATATGCTGTAGATAGATATTGCAGAGGTCATCCAACAATGGTGTTATCACCCTTTTTATACCTAGGTTGGCAACTCTCTTTGGAGCTCTTAATATCGTGTTGGCTGCAGAGTCCTCCTGCTGGAGATCATAAACACAAGTCACTCTTGAAAGATTCACTGCTGAGTTTAAAAAATAAACTGCTTAAAAGAACTCAACTGAAAACGTACCTCAAGTGTGTTAACAAGACCTATGCAAAGGACTCCAGCTACTGCTCTGAACTGTTTAATAACAACCCTGCACAAGCGAAGACCTCCTTCTTGTCCGATGACATAAACAGAGGATTTTCTTCACAGATTGAATGCTAAATATTTACCTTCCTAGAATAGTGAGTGCATAAATGAAAGGCACAGGACAAAGTGATAGCACGGCGCTCAGCGGGGCTCGGTGTAAGCAGCTCGCTGTGATCAGCTGGGAGGGATAACAAACCGTGCTTAACATGCACATGGGAGTCCTGCTGAGCATAACGTGCAGATCCTGGTCGTCACATTTGAAATGGAGTGGAAGAGGAAATACAATAGTTATTATGGATTACATTTCAGACTTTTATGGACAGAGACAGCTTTGTCTGTCACTCAGCTATGAACAGGAACTGCACCCTGATAGTGACTAGAAAACTAATTGATAAATCTGTGGGCTGAATTCATTCATTCTTGCGCTGGACTTATATATTTCTGTTCTGAGATGATGAACAGCAAAATGCAGCAAATTTGACAGTCAGTGAGCATTCATGCTTATAACTCATTTAGAGCAGAGAGGAAAGGTGGGAAGGAACTTACTTTTAACCCTCACACATGGTTTTGTGTATTTGCTGCATTTGACAGAGCGGCTTTCCCCACCTGCTCAGAGTTGCTCAGGCTGCCTCTGCCAGAGCTTTTCTGCAATTAAAAAGAGGTGGAGTGTGGCAGGAACAACCTGCATCCTCCCATCCCACGGTTGTGCTGTTGGCTGCAATCTTCTCACCTCCCTGCAGAACACAGCTGTGGCAATGGGACTTGGGCCTTGTTACCCCTGCTCCTCTTTCATAGAATCAGAATGGTTGGGCTGGAAGGGACCTTAAAGACCACCCAGCCCCAACCCCTGCTGTGGGCTTGTTGCCCCCTACCGGATCAGGCCGCCCAGTGCAGCTTTGGAAATGACTGGTGACTGGGTTTTGGGATTGGGAGGAACTTCTTCCTTCAGGATCTGAAGACTGCACTGCTCTTGCATCAGTAGAAGGTCATTATTAAAACAAATTAATTACTACTTTGGGGGAATCTTACTGCATAGGCCTGGTCCACTGGGTTCAGGACTGCAATGTGTACATGGAAGAAGGAATGAGACCCATGAGGTTAACAAACAGGTGCCCTCATCCCTTGGCAGAGGGGGGAGGACAAGGTTCACAGACTGAGCAAACTCTGCGCCTAGGCTGCAGAGTCTGGATGGAGGGTTAGGTGGTAAGAGCCCTTTTGCCACTGATTAATCATTTCAGCTAAGTGGCATCCTATCATCAGCTAGAAGTGGAATGAGAGCTTGGGAGTTGTGCCAAAGCATCCTGGATATGCTTCAATTTTATTTTGCTGCTTCTCCTTCTTCTTCTTCTTCTTCTTTTTTTTTTCCTGAAGGATGCTTCTGAATTAATAATCTAGCAGGTTTTTTTTCTTCCTTCAGCAGATGTCTAGAAAGTAAGAAGACTTATAGGATAGAAGGGAGTGCGTGCATATAAAAGAACAGAAAGGAACAGGCTGACTGATTTTATTTGATAATTTCTTAAACAATTCTCTTTGTGAAGACCTTGTGCCATAATGCATACATTGATTAGTACTACCCCTGGCAAGGCCCAGGCTGGGGAGGATTACAAATAAACGAGGCATTGGGCTTGTCAAATTACTGTGTAAAATGTAAAATGAATTGCCAGTGTTGTTTGCCTGTGTGTGGTGATTGGATGGCACTGTGGTTTTTGTATTAACCAATGGCACGGTCATCTCTCTGCATTCCTGCATCTCACTGCACCACTTCGATGATGCAATTCCTTTTGTGGGGCAGCTATAGATGCAGACTCCCAAAGGGGAAATGTGTGCTAACATTTATCTCAGTGACCCACTTTCAGCAGCAAGGGGGTTGTCCCAATATTAAGCACTAGTGGGACAATGAGTAGCTTTTCCCCGATCACTCAAAGTCCCTGAAAACATGACCTGTAAAGTCCCAAAGTAACCAAAAAGGAACTGCATTTCACAAAGATCCCTCTTCAGGTAACCAACAGAAACATTTCACTAAAAACCACTTTGCTACAAGTTGTTTCCTACAGAGAAGCAGCATCGTCTCCCAGAAGGATTTTTCTCTTGCAAGGCTTTTACCTAAACACTCCCTTCCCACAGGCATTTCATCTCAGAATTGAGATGCACCAGAAATATCCTTATATCATTTGTGAGATTTAAGAGAGTATTTGTTTATTTCTTGCACCATCTGGTTATTCTGCATAGGATAACCTACCAAATTATACAAAAATGTCTACATTTAGGATATATGTAAGACATATTTTCCTTCTCTTTATCTGTTTTGCTTTTAGAAGCCATGTTATTTGTAAGAGTGAACATGAGCAGCTGCTCAACCTACAGCAGAAAGCACCAGGGAGTGACACAGGGCTTGGTGCTCAGGGTGACTTCGGGTGGGTGTTTCTGGCCAGTGTCTCTAAGCCCAGCTTTCTCTTCCAAAGCCAGTAACGTGGCACAAGCCTTCCCCGTCCCTCTCCTTCCTGCTCAAGGGAAACAAATCCCATCTACAAATGGGACAAGGCCATGAACATGGGATAAGAGCAGGCTGTCCATGGCCTTGATATTGACCTTTATTGAAAGCACCTGACAGACATCTCAAGAAGACTGCAATAAGCAAAAGGAGCCCCAGCAATAATACTTAATACTAAAACATCACACTGGTCTGCACCAGATCTCTGATTTCTGTTGGTGATACACTAGAACAGGTTGCCCAAGGAGGCTGTGGATGCCCCATCCCTGGAGGCATTCAAGGCCAGGCTAGATGTGGCTCTGGGCAGCCTGGTCTGCTGGTTGGCGACCCTGCACATAGCAGGGGGTTGGAACTGGATGAGCACTGTGGTCCTTTTCAACCCAGGCCATTCTATGATTCTATGATTCTATGATTCTATGATTCTATGATTTTAGGTCCAAATTGTACTTTTTAAGGACAAGGTAATGTTGTACGCACAGGATGTGCATTGAATATATGTCATAATTATCCTTTGTTGCAAAGAAATGTGAGAAGAGAACTAACCTCAAAAGCACTCTACTTTTTCCTCCCAAAGTACCAGTTATGCGACTGCTGTTGGGTAAATGTTAGCACCAGGCAGAGCTGTGATTACACAGTACACTGTGCTTCCTGGCTTTTGTGCTCAGAGACACTTCAAGGTCACCACGTCTACTGATAACTCAATCCTAATTAACTTCGCTGTTGAGGTAGCAATCTCAGGAATTTGCCAAGTAAAGAATACCCAAGATCAATGGCTTTGTGACACACAGAGTTGTCTACAAAAGAGTCATCTGAAAATGTGTTCAACAAACTGGGGCTCATGCGTTACTGAGGTTTGAACAGGAGTCTTTAAAAAGGCAGAACATGAACTGCTTAAACCTGGGCTGACCTTGTCTCCCAAACCTCTGCCTCTCCATTGTTTTTCCTGTACTTTCACCTCTGCATATTGCAGGAGTCAGCAAAATACAAAATACTTTCAGCTCCAAATAGCAGTAGCAGAATGGAAAGTTTGTGCCTTTTTATTACTTTATAATAATAAGATTATTTGCAAGAAGGCCAAACTGGGGATAAAGGCATATCACGAATTAGTCTAGCACCATATAGATTCAGATTCCACAAGCCTTACCTACACAAAGAGAGACACAATCTCTAAATCCACTGTTTTATATTCTTCATTCACTGTGCTGGTAGTGGTATTTCAAAAACACTTTCAGTTGTCCTTGAAGCAAGTAGTTATGCTATAGCCCAGGGATGTTCCGTCCTTTCCCATTCCATCCCAGGGGAATATTGTCTTACCTAATAAATATTGCACATTATATGCATCAGATAAGAGATTAGGGTCATAGAAATAATACATAGGAAATGGTATGAAAGTATTCCCAAACATACAACTAAATGAACTGTATTCAGCTTGATCCTTAAGGCCATGTTCCAGAGGGAGCCTAGCAAGTTTTACTTGTTGAAAATCTATAGAAATGGCAAATAGAGAAGAAAGGCCCTTTTTAGAGAAGTTCAATGCGATGTAAATAGGCTTTGCAGCCACTGAGTCTTTTCAATATTACCTACTTCTGCACTGCCCGTGCAAACCCTCCCAGTAGGAACTGGATTCAAAGCACTACAGGTATTTGGTCACACCACATGGCAGAGGTGACAAATCATAAATTTTCAACTCACCTTACGTATCGATTTTGAAAAGCAAGCAGTTATGTTGAAGGGTGTATAATGGCAGGACAAGGGGAAATGGTTTGAAGTTGAAGGAGGGAAGATTTAGGTTGGATGTCAGGGGGAAGTTCTTTACTGTGAGAGTGGTGAGGTGCTGGAACAGCTGCCCAGAGAGGCTGTGGATGCCCCGTCCATCCCTGGAGGTGTTGAAGGCCAGGTTGGATGGGGCCCTGGGCAGCCTGGGCTGGTCTGAAATGTGGAGGTTGGTGGTCCTGCCTGTGGCTGGGTTTTGGAGCTTCATTTTCCTTGTGGTCCCTTCCAACCCAGGCCATTCTATGATTCTATGATGAATGTCTTATTAAGTGGCAAATGGCAAGGACTAGCCACAAAAATGACCTGGTGAAGGCTTTTGCAATAGTACTGAAGTAGAAAATGAAATAAAAGTACTTTGAAGGCTGATATTTTAGGGAGGATTTGGATGCACAGGCATGGTGAGAAAATTCTATTTGCACTCTAGGGCTGAAGCTTTGACTTCACTCATTCAGAAGGATCTTGAGAAAGAGCCATGGGTTGGACAAAGGACACTTTTGGCTTTTTTTTTTCTTTTTTCTTTTTTTAATTTCTGCTGGGTCTTGCTGGCTTTTGGGTGATCTGTAGTATTTCTCCACTGACTACAGAAGGAGCCTCACAGACCTGTCAGATGGTGAAAATCTTAGGAGCTGAACTCCTCCCTAGGCTAACAGTGTAATTAATGAAAGAAGAAATTTTCAAGGGTGAGATAGATATCAGAGTAGATTTTAGCGACATGCTAAGTGAGAAGAAGCCTTTGATTAATAGCGATGAGAAGTGACACATCCCTTTTGGCACAATTCATTCGATCCAGAGAGTTTCAACATTTGAGACAGACATGAAAGTCCTTGCAGCTCTGCATTACAGCAGCAGCAGCAAGGGCTAGCAATGATCTTGCTAAGATCTTTGCATTTTCAAAGGGCTAGGGGCCAGAGTTTGGTCTTTGCATTGGGGCTGCATCATGAGCGAACCACCAGTTTGTGATCTTTTGCTAAGAGGAAACAGAATCAGACTTTCCATTCATCAGTAGGCTTATATTGCTGTGCATGACTCCTGTGGTATGGGAGCACAACAGCCACCATGCAGACAGATCAGCACCAGGTGCGACTTGCCCAGGATCCTGAAGGTACCTTCTTTGGAGGTGCTCAAGAACTGTTTGTGGTACCGAAGACATGGTTTAGTGGGGAAATATTGATGGTAGGTGGATGGTTGGACAGGATGATCTCGGAGGACTTTTCCAACCTTGGTAATTCTGTATTTCTATGACTCTATGATTCTACCTCTGTTTGTGGCACCTTCTCCTGGTTCCAGTCCCTTTGGCAATGCTGACTTTTCCCTTTCCCTCCCTGTTTGCTGCATGCTTGCAGTTGATAACAGCTTTTGGCTGGAGCGTTTGCCCAGGCTGGGCCAGGACACGTGGAAGGACAGGAGATTTATCAGCCTGCATTAGGCAGGTGCATCCATCAGCAGATTTGCTGCTCTGCCTGCGAGCCCCGAGGAGCGACGCGATGTCCTGGTGCTGCTGACCGATGCCGTGGAGAAATTAATGGGAGCACTCAGAGTTCCGTGCCCTCTCCCCAGATCCAAGGGAAAAATGTAATTGTGAAAGGAAAGGCAAGATGAAGGAGAGGTATTGTCACCTCTAAGCCCAAACTGCAGTTTCTCTTAGAGCTGCAGGAGTTTCAGAGTGGAGGAAATCATGGGCGTTTCCAGACCCTCTAATGAAAATGCCACTCATCCAGAGGAAGATACCCAAAAAACCTAGCAATATCCCCGTTGAGATATACTACAGGACTGGAGTGTCTGTGCTGCAGATATTTGTAATCTGTCTCCCATCTGAAATACTTTATTGCATTTTTAGAGGCTCTTTTAAAAGCTGAGAAGGTAGTGCTGCTAGAGAGGCCTTTTATGTCTCAGGTTGTCTTATGCTAAGCAGTAATATATGTTTAGGTTGTTATTTTACCTTGCATTTTTACTGGGTGTGATGACAATTTCTGTGTTCTGCTAAATTGTAAACCAGCCTCCCATAATGCTGAAGTGCTTGTAGTAAGAGGCTTAGCTAAACACTGCATAGCAGTGGAATTGCAATGTATATTTTAAACGTTCTTGTGGAATGTTATTTCTTTTGTGCCAGACAGAGGTGCTTAGTTTGTCCTTGTACATTTTTTTTCCACTTTCCAAGCTGCCAAGTGGCAATATTCATGCAGGGACCTTTACTGTTCTTTTCTATTTGCTTTGAAATAAGCAGACCAAAGTCAGCTGCATTGGCGTTAAAAAACAAAAAGTGGGGCATAAGCACAACTCTGCAGGTTACGTTTACTTGTTCCATTTTGCTTCCTTCAGCACCAGAAGAATTAGTAAATTGCTTTTGAAAGTCATGGTTATGACCTTTTGTGTCCTTATCAATTAAATAATTTGTTGCTGTTGGATTGGTCTCTCAGTGCCACCTCTCCACGGCTCTTGAACACTCCAGGGTCGGTGACCCCACCACTTCCCTTGGCCGAAAGTGACCAAATATACCACAGGATTTCAAACACGATTCTGCTGCCATCACTACTCCTGAAGCACAGGACCCAGTAGCAGAATGCTGCTTCACAAATTGGTTTCTTTTGGGGCAGTGGGATTTAGACAAGCAATGTGTGGATAAGGAAGGATGCAAACCGCATCATTTGGGAGAAGGTGTATGCTTATCCCTACAGGAATTTTTCACATACTTCATTTGATTTCACATCCACAGGAAAGAAGGATGGTGACAGGCAAGATTTTTCAGTGTCGTGGGATATCTGAGAGCCTTGTTCCAATTCTCAGAAAAACCCTTTCCATCATCTTTGGTAGATATTAGATTATGTGTAATTATCTCGAAGACAAAACAAAGAACAAGGGGATCATAGAATCATAGAATTGCTCAGGTTGGAAAAGACCTTAAAGATTGAGTCCAACCATAACCTAACCATACTACCCTAACTCTAACAACCCTCTGCTAAATCATGTCCCTGAGCACCACATCCAAAGGGTTTTTAAACACATCCAGGGATGGTGACTCACCACCTCCCTGGGCAGCCCATTCCAGTGCTTAACAACCCTTTCTGTAAAGAAGTGTTTCCTGATATCCAACCTAAACTTACCCTGGCGCAACTTGAGGCCATTTCCCCTTGTCCTGTCACCTGTCACCAGTGAGAAGAGACCAGCCCCGCTCTCACTGTAAGCACCTTTCAGATGCTGGAGGAGAGCGATGAGGTCTCCCCTCAGCCTCCTTTTCCCCAGACTAAACAGCCCCACTTCCTTCAGTAGCTCCTCGTAGGGCGTATTCTCCAAGCCCTTCACAAGCCTCAGATCTGGCAGTGAGTACTGTTCAAACTGCACAGAGGGTATCTGGAGCACATTCACCTCGTACAGAATCCCTGTACAGAGCTCCCTGGACATCAGTGGGACACCCATTTGGAGATCAAGACCACAAGAGGGAGTAGATATCCGGGAGTAAACCCTGGGAAAGCAGCAAGTGTTCAATGATCCTTGAAGACTGTTTGGAAGCTCTCCTGAGAGCAGCCTGGGTTCTGAACTCAGGGCTTACAGAAAGAATTACAGCTCTTTGAAACAGAGTATTTTCCAGGTTTGGATTAAACCTGTTTAGGTTTACTGAGTAATGTTCCTGTACACTGGCTAGCAATCAAATAAAAAACTTCTAATCACCAAATACCCCTAGAAAGACATAATACAGAGGAACAAGCACATGCAAAGGATGTGGAGTTTCTCAGAATTTTACTCTGAAGAAATGGGTCTCTGCTGCACAGGATACTGAATTCTTTACCAGAAAGGGGAATGTTTGCTTAACAGCATTTGAAAAATCTCAGATTCTTTAGCGTTGTATTTGAGTTTGGAGATGGAAGATCCCAGAAATGAAACTGCATATTTAGAGGGTCATAGATAATGTAGTTTCCATCAGGATTTTGCCATTTAAGGAGCTGAGCGATTATCCAAAGGCTTCTGATAACCAAGTTCAAATCAGTCTTTAACATGTAAAGGAGATGTTTGAATTGCAGCAACAAGTGAAGCCCTGGCTCCATCTACCAAGGGCTTCGGAAATTCAGTTCCTGGATCTCAGTTTTGCAACTTGGATCCATCAACTACAGCTGAAATTACAGACATAATTATTGCTGTAATGCAATGTAATATAGCACTCTAATACAGTCAGCATCCAAGTTCTCTATTAGATGTGAATGAATAAGCAATGATAAATATGCTGTTGCATGATTATTAGGAACACTGAATATGAAGACACACTATCAAGATTTTACTGTAATACTGTAAGAGAATGGATATGATTCTCAAAGGAATAATTGTAATGAGGGAAATAAAGGTTTTAAAACTGTATAGAGCTGATTTGTTGTGGCTATTTTGTTCCTTTTACTAAACTCTGCTCTTTTTTTTTTGCAGTTTCTTGTGGTTTTGTATACACAGACTGAAGTACGTTATTAACCGCTGGGCTGCCCAAGTAATTATGCTTATTTTTGGCACTATATTTCACTTTAATTAAGAACTGTTTGCATTTTCAGTGCATGCAGATGCCAAAAGTTTGCCTTTTTAATTAAAAGTAAAAAGCAAACTAAGCTGTTCTGTGAGGAATGTGAATGAAGCTCTAATGAACAGGGAAGGAAGGAGAAGAAGTTCAGACCCTGTGAACTTTAATGCCAATGGTGCAAAATGTAACTAATTATACAACAATTGATTGTTTGCTGTGTACAAGCAGCTACAACCCTATTTGCCAAATAGACTTACAATATAAACAAGTCTCTCCTCTTGTTCATCGCAGCCACTGAAATTCTGTGTCTCAGCAAGACACAAGGAAAGGCTGCAGCTTGGATAGTGACGGGACAAGGGGGAATGGTTTCAAACTAAGACGGGAGGTTTAGGTTAGATATTAGGAGGAAGTTTTTCACACAGAGGGTGGTGATGCACTGGAACAGGTTGCCCAAGGAGGCTGTGGATGCCCCATCCCTGGAGGCATTCAAGGCCAGGCTGGATGTGGCTCTGGGCAGCCTGGTCTGGTGGTTGGCAACCCTGCACATAGCAGGGGGTTGAAACTAGATGATCACTGTGGTCCTTTTCAACCCAGGCCATTCTATGATTCTATGACCTTTGGGTTGTAAATCAGTAGTGGAGAACTCACACAATTTTTTTCAGAAGGGAAAAATGGAGTTGCATGTGATATTCCCTAGGAGCAAACATAGGTCACAGCAGCCTCTTCTGGGTCTCATCTGTGACAATTCATGTCTGCGTTGCCACTTATATGTCTTGACACATTTGTTCAGTTAAATGTCTCTGAGTAATCAGAAGCTGTACAGGCTTTAGGGGTGTATGTAACATTATGGTACCTTCCAGAAACGTTTTCCAAAATATCAGAATGGGAAAAAAAAAAGTATTAATCCATCTTTATTCCATGCCACTTTGGGAAATGCTCTTGACATAAAGACACATCCAAGGAGTGTCGTCTTGAAGTATCCCAGGAATAACTTCAGCACAGGAACTGGACAATATGTCTTAAAACACAGACTCATGAGGACAGCTTGAAGATTTCCATCTGTGGCATGAGTTGATATCAATTTACTGTGGTCACGAGAAGAGCTGAACTTCATCCTTCTCAGTTCTTGCGTATCTGCACTAGCTCTGGTGGAGGATGAGAGGTAAAGGCCTTAAGTTGTGCCAGGAGAGGTGCAGGTTAGATATTAGGAAGTGTTTCTTCTCTGAAAGAGTAGTCAGGCATTATGATCCACTGAAGTAGTTTCCTCTCCAGTAACTAATTTTTATTAGTTATTACAGGTTCTTACTACAACTTATAGTAAAAGATACTGTGGGTCAGAGCATTAGATCAAAACAACACTTTACTGTAATTTCCTATTTAGAATAACATGCTCACAATGGAAGTAGGAATAGCAGAAACTTCAGCCTTTAGAGGCTGCATCCACAGAATCGTAGAAAACGGAGTCAGCAGAGATATGAGCAGATCATCCAGCCCACCCTTCTACCCTAAAACAAGACCAGCCCTTTGTAGACTAAGAGTTATTGCACTGAAAGACATTTCCAGCCTGTCTTAATTATGTACATTCGCTATCTCCTCCCACCACAAACTGTGCTTCCACCTGTTCATGACTTTCATCTCAATTTATTATCTTTTAAAACCCATTTCCTGCTTTCATTTCCAGGTTGCACCCACTGTTAAGTCGTCACCCTTGTGCGGGCTGATCTCCATCACAATGTACCTTTTTATAATGTCTCTACTGCCTGTATTAAGCAACAGAAGCCAAGTGCAAATATCAAAACATTTGCAAGTATTTGAGTCCACAAACACTCTGACCAGGCACCTTCTGGGTCGCTGAGCATCACAGAATCATAGAATACTAACAGTTAGAAAATACCTCTAAGATCATCCAGTCCAACCACCAACCCATCACCACCATGGCCACTAAACCATATCCCTACACCTCTACATGTTTCTTGAAAACCTCCAGGGATGACAACTCCACATTCTGAATATCGTGAATGCTGGCAGAAAATACAGTGAAGATGAGTGATAGAAAATAATCTGTGAAACACAAATCCTGGAAAGATGTGTAGTCTTAGACAACAAAGAACTCTCCAGATGAGGTTAGAGACAGTAGCTTGGTCCTCCAGTGCTGTAAACCAGCTCTGCGAGCGAACAAGGACAGCTGGAGCTGCTTTGGTGTCTTAGGACCAGAAGGGATTTTATCTGAATTCGAGCTGTAGCTCAACATCCCTTCTCTAAAGGGAATCAGGACCAGAAGTTGGAGAGGAAAACACAAAAGGTGTGAAAATCAGCGATGTAGTCATGTGTAAGTCAGTGGGGATACCCATGTGTCTCACACAACAGCAAGAGGCTGCTGTTTGTCAAAGCATGAAGCTGAGACATACGTGCCAAAGTGTGTAACCTTCCAAATGCTATTGGTTTTGGTCCTTTAATGGCTTTTCCAGAGGGGTGGTGGTAGGAGCCAGCTGTTCCAGTGGTCTAGCAAATGAAGAATTAATTTCTTTTTCAAAAAGATGTACGAAGCATCATTAAAATGGTGATTTCTTACAATTCCCTGTTATATCTCATTCTTACTGTTTACCCACTTACTATTTATCCCAAAAATGTTGCTCAGGACTTTGAGGGTGAAGGTTTGGGTCCTTCCATTTTGCTACTCTACCAATGCAGCACACGAGGATGACTAAAATGAAGTACCCTGGGGAAGAGGAAGGAGGGATCTTGCAGTAAAACCTCCCTTTCTCTTCCAGACTCAGGAGAGCAAAAGAGAAGCTTTTCTGCATGGCTCCCATAGTCTCCAGTAATAAGAAGAGCCACCAGCGGAGCTTGCATCTATTCTGGGCAGTGAATTCTCATACATATATCACACCTAGTTATATTTTCCAGCATTTTTAGATGGTTCAGCAGATTTCCAGATTTATCATCTTCATAACATCCTTATACTACTTTCCAAAGCTGTAGAAACCAATAGCAACATTTGATGGCCGTGAAATCATATTTATGGGATCCATTAAAAACACCGCACTGGTAGTTAAATCTGGAACCTGACATAAGTGATGAAAGAAGATTGGAGAAGTCCCTGTGGAGTAGCATATGTGGGCTATGCTCGTAGCATCAGGAAGCATCTGTCACAAATTTCAGCTCTCCCAAGCAGATCTAAGCTGACATTAGCGTTGAGGATCCAAGGCACATCCAAGAAAGTGTGTGCAAAAATGGGCTTTTAAATGATGGTTGTATTCCCACTGTACAAGCAGACTTTGACTTGAATATGATGTAGAAACTGTACTGCAGGTCAGAACATTCTTTCCAAGCCAGAAGAGAGACTACTTCCAATAGATGATGGTGTTCTTTGGATCAGATCAAGAAGGAAGCACTGCAAGTATTGATCTGCAGTCAGCTGCAGCAGTCATTTTAAATATGGAGTAAGCACATTTTTCGCTCCTAAAGCTTCTGTTTTAGTGATTCCTCAGCGAATCAGAACACCAACAGCACTAACACAAAAGCTTACTACCTTATTCTCTGCCTCCTGGGAGCTAGAGGCCCCCACAGAATGAATTTAAGCTTAGCGATCAGAAGCTTGCCCTCCAGAATGTTGTTTTGTTGCCTCTTGGAGGTCATTCCTAGACCACTGCACTCAGAACATCTTGGAAAGCCGGAGGGTGAACCAGCTCTTCAAAATCTCTGAGCCCCCTTTCTGACCTGGGAATAACAAGAGATATCTTTTTGTAGGAGAATGAAAACAAAACTTTTAACAAAAGTGCAAAGGAAGAAAACCTTCTGATGTCTGCCACAGAGGCTCACAGCAGGTCCCCTCCTGATGGGCTCACATTCCCCTGATGGCACAAAGCAAATGGCTCTATGACCTGATTCCTTTCAGCAATTCAGTGAGGGGCCGCAGCAGGGAGAAGTTTCTGTTTTATTGTAATCACTGCTCTTATCCCCTTTCTCTCTAGCTGGCAACATGGGACGTTGCTGGCTTTCTAAGCTATCCAACCCTAGGCAACAATTTCCTGAGTTATTAGCTCTTAGCAAACATTTTACTTGCTTGCCCAGGGTAAAGTCAGAAAAGGTTTTTAAAGCATGTGCCAAGTGTTTTTAGTGGCACTAGATGCTGACCCCGTGTAAGGCCGTTCTGGACACCACACGTCTTCACTCCTGGCCGCAGGATGCCAGTTCTGCCATGGTGTAAGCTGCCAGAGGATGCTGGACCTCAACCTCACTACTCTCTTGGCCTTATGGAAATGAGGAGCACCAAAGGCTTTCATCTGGGCAGGAGCACTGCAAATCTTACCCTTCCCAAATTACACACTGAGCAAAGCCCACTCCCAGCAGTGCCAGAGGTGGGTTTGTGCGCTACATAGTCTGTGTGAAAGTCTGCAAATCAATGACTATGATGACTGAATCTTATGGTGTGGGTCCTTTACTTGCCCTGGACTGGACACTTCCAGTTCTTCATAGAATCACAGAATCATAGAATTGCTCAGGTTGGAAAAGCCTTTCAAGATCATCGAGTCCAACTGCAACCTTCAAGTCCAACCGCAACCACTTCTTCACTCATAGGGCAGTGAGGCCCTGGCACAGGCTGTCCAGACAACTTGTGGATGCCCATCCCTGGAGGCGTTTAAGGCCAGGCTTGACAGGTTCCTGGGCAGTCTGATCTGGTGGGTGGCAGCCCTGCCCATGGCAGGGGGTTGAATCTAGATGATCTTTGAGGTCCCTTCCATTTCAACCAATTCTATGATTCTATGATTCTATGACACTTCATTAACTAGAGGGGTGAGTTAATGGCAACTTCATCCTCTTCCTTCTAAATCTGTCTCTTACCAATGTTTTGTTTGAAGTGCATATATTCTCTTTATATTTGTATAAACCTCCAGTACAAATCCTTCTAGAATGTATTCAAAGGCATTAGCAAGGGACTTAACACGAATATGTTTGCTTACCTCTTATCTGCGTGTTTCTGATTCCTTTACACTGCTAATGTGCTTTTAATTTATTTTGCTTGCTTTGTTTGGCTGCAGCTCATCCTTTTGTTCAGTGACAGTTATGTTGGTTCCGAACTCCAACGCCTGCCTCGGCCTCAGCCAGATACTGATGTTTTTCCTCACCTCTTCAATTGTTAACCACTGTTACTGTTGCACAGAATCAAGGTCTCAGACCTTTCGTGAGATGCTCTGACAATAAACATCTGCTTAATTCTGGCCTAAAAATCAGCTGGGGTTGAGCCTCCCATCCACACGCTAAGGCTGGAGTGTCTGCAGCCTGGAATAAGCTTTATTACTGTATATCAGCCTCCAAGCTCCATCTGAGCACCAAAGCTCATACATTTTATGATACTGCATATTGTCGCTACTAAAATCTCATTCTATCTTTGTAGTTACCTCATCCCACTATGGAATAATGTGCAGTGTTAATGACATGGCAATGGTGATAAAATGGCCCTATGATGATCTAAAGCAAAAACAACCTCCCTCCACCCCAAAAGCCTTCTAACTGGCACTTACTTTTATGACAGATTGCTCATTCACTTATTAAACATTTATTGTTTCCTCAATAAAAGTAATCTTAGATGTATTCAATTATTAATATAAATAAGGCACAGAATTGGAAACAGAAGCAATCTCATTTTCTTTTCGGTATTAATCTTCTCTCTTATTCAACCATCACAAGAGCACAGGGAAAAAAATCATTCAGACTGACTGGAAAACAAACATGAAAAAGCAAAATTCTTATCTGTATCTGTGTCAGGGAATAAAGAATTAAAACTCCTTGGAAACGTGTAATATTTCTAAATGTGTGGTGGGATATTGTCAGCTTGGTGTGGCTCTTGAAACCTGAGGCTCCCACAACTGTTCAGCAAGGGCTGCATGGAGGGAATGCAGAGCAGGACTGAGATCACTCGGTGCTGTAGGTGTATAAACACACACACGCACACATAGGAATGTATGCAGATGGCACCAAGCTGAGTGATGAGGCTGATGTGACAGAAGGAATGGATGCCATCCAAAGGGACCTGGATAGCACTGAGAAGTGTACTCAGGTGAACCTAATGAGGTTCAATAAGGCCAAGTGCAAGGTGTTGCCCTTGGGTCAGGATAATCCCAGACGTGTACAGGCTGGGAAAAGAACTCCCTGAGTGCAGCTCTACAGAGAAGGACTGGGATTTCTGGTGGATAATAGCCCAGAAAGCCAAGCATACCCTGGGCTGCATCCAAAGCAGCATAGCCAGCAGGGCGAGGGAGGTGATCCTGCCCCTCTGCTCTGTGCTGTGAGACCTCACCTGGAGCACTGCATCCAGATGGGGAGTCCTCAATACAGGAGAGACGTGGAGCTGTTGGAGTGCATCCAGAGGAGGGTCACAAAAATGGTCCCAGGGATGGAACACCTCTCCTATAAGGATAGACTGAGAGAGGTGGGACAGCCTGGAGAAGAGAAGGCAGCGAGAATATAATTGTTTTACATTTAGGTAGAAAAAGCTATTTATTCACTATTTGCCCACTGTATTCTTCCCTCTATTTCACAAAAATCTCTTATAGAGGAAAATACTTGGAGGATAGGAAGGGAAGGAGATCTTCAAGCTCTAGGATTTCTGACGTAGACAGACTGAGAGGAAACAACGCAATATGAGGAATGAATAGTAAGAAATCATGGGCTGTTTGTTCTAGTAACCCCATGCCAGAGAATGTGGTCATTGTATGCAACCACTGAATGAAATGAAAAAGTGTCCTGGCAAAGGAAGAAAGAGAAGGGATAAACATGGGAACCCAGGGGTTTGTGATGCCCTGGGTATCTCGTAGAAAGTAATAATTATGAATGGTTAAACTTGTGAAAAAACCCACAGATGTGTAGGGAACTGGAAGCTATTAATTTTGTTTTTATTTTATTTATAAGCCTATTTGGGATTTTACTGATATTCAGAGGATTGCTGGAAATTGTCAGGTTTTTCCTGATATTTTTCAGCTGCTAACTATCAAATTCCTTTTCAGATTCTGATCTTCAAGCCATATTCACATCCATACTCATTTAGCATGAGCAAAAAGAGCCAAAACTTGTTTTATTTCACTAGCATTGCATTATTTATGGAGTAAGATCTCTCTTACTTCCAAGTCGGACACCAGTTCATTGGGATTTAACCATATATTTAAATTTATATCTCATGAATAAACCCCTAAGTGAATTGAATTACTGGACAGCCATGAAATACCAATACACAGCGCTGGTGAATGTGGACCTCATTCACTGTTGTGGATTAGAATGCAGGAACAATCAGCTCTTCAATAAATGTGTTCCGGGGATCATTCTGAGATAAAACCTGCAGATTTTACTTCTCACTGCTTAAAGAAGTAAGCAGAAATTACAACATTGTCAAAGCACTAAAGGCACTAAAGACCACAGGAATTTTTCCATCTACTACCAGGGGATGTACAAAAGGATAGGAGCTCTCCGGGAGTACAGTACAATATATATATATTTTTCCCAAAGTAGCACAGCTCAGTGACACAAATCACAAAAGCAGCACCGTGTGCCAACCTGTCCATCACCACCTGTCTTTAGGACAATGTCCACCAGTCCTGGCTGAGGCTGCCAGGCCCTGGGGCAGGTCAGTGGTGTGCAGAACGTGTCTTTGTCCATGCCCACAATGTAGTGGCTGAGCAGAAGCAGCAGCCCTTGAACCTCAGAGCACACCAGCATTCAATAAGGGCAGTTCCAAAAGCACCCAAACTGCTAAAACTGTGTGTGCTCATGCTCATCACAGAATCATAGAATCACAGGATGGCCCAGGTTGGAAGGGACCTCAAGGATCATGAAGCTCCAACCCCCCGCCACAGGCAGGGCCACCAACCTCCACATTTCATACCAGTCCAGGCTGCCCATGGCCCCATCCAACCTGGCCTTGAACAGCTCCAGGGATGGATGGGGCATCCACAGCCTCTCTGGGCAGCTGTTCCAGCACCTCACCACTCTCACATTAAAGAACTTTCCCCTGATATCCAACCTCAATCTTCCCTCCTTCAACTTCAAACCATTTCCCCTTGTCCCACTGTTATCTACCCTTGCAAAGAGTTGACTCCCCTCCTTTTTTTAGGCTCCCTTTAGGTCCTGGAATGCTGCAATGAGGTCACCCTGCAGCCTTCTCTTCTCCAGGCTGAACAAGCCCAGCTCCCTCAGCCTGTCTTCATAGGGGAGGTGCTGCAGCCCTCTGATCATCTTAGTGGCCCTCCTCTGGACCCTCTCCAACAGCTCCCTGTCTTTCTTTTACTGGGGGCTCCAGACCTGGACGCAGTACTGCAGATGGGGCCTCACGAGAGCAGAGTAGAGAGGGACAATCACCTCCCTGTCCCTGCTGGCTACCCGTCTTCTGATGGAGCCCAGAATGCTCATTTACGCTATTAACGATCAAAAGATAGCCAGCACCCAGTTGTGGCAATTAGCTGCTAGCAATCCCCTCCTAGCCTGCAGCGCTTTACTCATTCCACACGCAATATCTCTGGCTAACTATTATCATTCTTATTTTGTTGCTATTTTATCAGTGCCAGCATATCGTTGTATCACATTTTTTGACAAGTCCATATGCAGGTGGGGATGCAAACAGGGAAAAAGAAAACCGCAAAAAAAAAAAAAAGGAAAAGATAAAAATCTGTTGGAGTCAAATTGAGTTTTTATATTAGAACTGACTTAATCAGATACATCATCTGTGAGCATTGGAGGAGGAAAAATCTGGTGAAATAAAGAATGCACCTGTAGCTATGTATAGGCATGGTCACTGCGTTCGGAATTTAGGAAAAGATCAGAAATTATTGAGAGCTGTTTTGAATGGGGAAAGTATACTGCACATCACAGTTGTGAATGGCGGAGAGATTTACCACTGCATTCTGTACACAAAGGTTTCTCATTCCCTACAAATGGTTTTACTGTCACAAAGAATATACTTAATCATCTTTGTAAGCGAAGGCGTATCTTGAATTTCAGAATAATGTGTTCAGATGCAGAGATGGGCAAAAATAAACAGGTCGTTAAAATAAAAATTAGTCATGAACAGCAATATTTGTAACAGCTTAAAATTATTATGAATGGATGGATTGCTTTGACTTTAAAGATACTGGACTTAGAGGAGACAACCAGAAGAAGGATCAGAATGCAGCACAGATTACATAAAAATTTGGTGTTGCTTCCCAGGCACATAATTATCTAATTGCTTCCAAATAACAGAAGAATGTGCACAGAGAAATGGGCTCCTCTCAAGAGAATTGAGCTTCCAAGCAGGAGGAAGCATTTTGCATTAACCAGAAAAGAGTGTTGTCCTTTTTGTTTGGGCTCCACAAAAGTTACGCATCACCTGATTCCAGTTTGCAACAGATCATTTTATTATCCCCCATTATTATTCTTTGATTTTTTTTAATCATCGGTCATGGCCTTTGAGTTGAGTATATTTTAAAACGATGGTGGAATTCTTCATAAAGACAGAAAATCTCTCTTTATGTAATTGCCAGGATCAATTGGATGACCCTCTTATCAAACATGTCAGGACTCTTGTCAAGTCTGGACGCACAGCACATGCTGAGTGGCTTTGAATGGCACATCCTCTGGAGAGCGTGTGCTCCATGGGGTGCAATATTTTGACTGTGAAAAACATGTGATAAAGCTTTTCCTTTTGCTTTCTGTGCTAAGACATGCTGGTTTCCTTTCTTTGCATGAGTCGTGTATTTGTGGAGCTGTTTCTAACAGCTGATGGCTGGCTCACGCTGGGTTATGAAATGATTAAAGCAGCCCGGACTCTTTGGGCAATGATCAACTTCAGCAGAAAAGCACACAACTCATGGAGCTTGCCTTAAATTGCAGCTATAAAAATGATAAGACATTGGAATCGGTACTTTAAAGAATTCTTTGGAATGAAATACGGATCTATTCCAATGAAATAGCGGGGCTGTTTGAAGATGATGTGGACCTGTGTATTTTCGTTAACGCCGTCATCAACTCTTTCAAGTCATATGAGCAAGGCTTGAGAGACCAGTTCAGTATAATTGAATTTAAGGGAAGCCTACATGCTGATTATAGACACAGCAATAGTAAAGTAAGGCTATGGAGTATTTGTCTAATGGGTTTTCAGGGAATTGCTGGTGAAGCCGTTCTTCAAGGATGGCAAAAGACTGAAGGGAAAACGTATGTGCCTGTCATTGAGTGTTTGACTGATGGCTCAGCGTGAAGAATCAAAGCCCATTAAAACAGCCACAAAACTGAGCAATGCAGGGAAATAACAGAGGAGTGTGAGGTGTTTATTGTAGCTGTAGAAAAGTGCACTTGTTTCTGAGTGTAATTAGTTCAACAGATTACGTCTCAGCAGCAGAAGAATCAATGCCTGGGTCTGGCCTTCATTTAGGGAGAAAAACAGATAAGCTGCATTCCACCTTCCCACATATCAATATGGTTTTATTTATTTTCTTGAGTATGACAGTCTGCAGAGGCAAACACCCTTTTTGAAGTTAAAAATGATTCTAAAACAACAATCCAGTTTTACACTACTGGCTAATGCTAAATTCCCAGTGAAGAATATTGCACCCAATTTATTTCTTTTAAAGAAAACTACATTTTTTCAGAGCTCCTTTGTAATATTCTTCACTAAAAACCTCACAGATTATCTTCCGAATTTTCCTCTCTCTGTTTTTATCTATAAATAGCCATCAAATAAAAGGGTGCGTTGCTATGGTATGCTAAATATACGTTGCAACCACTAAGCTGTGTTCCTGTTAACTTAAGCACCAGGCATACTTCCAGCTGTTTGTGTGGCTGCCTGGACAGGAAGGGATGGTCAGTGTGTCCATCGGGGGGTGCACGGACACTAACACCCTGGTTTAATTAAAACCCAAGCAAGTAATTTGGTCTGAGGTACCTGGGAGAAGTATACTTGGCTGGAGAGAGGCCCTGAGTGAACCCAGGGAGGAGCTGGACTTCCAGCCCTGTGCTATTCCCTCCATGCAGAGATCAGTGGGAAGTGGGCACAGCCTGCAATGCATGCTTTGTAGCATGATTTTGGTCCTCCCATCAGTAGGGTCCTCACTTGCTTAATTGCCTAGTTTGCACTAATAAGGAAGAAGTTTTATAACGAACTGCATTGCAAAGACAGAGCCTGGGAAACCTTCATGCTGCAGAGATGCAGAGAATGAACATAGCCCCACGGCCAGGGAACTTATTTGGTTTTGAGTTTCCTTCTGAGGAGCAAGAAAAGGTTAAGCAAGCAAACAAACAACAGAATGCTTTTGCTGATATAAATTCTGATCCAGGGCTGCACCATAATTGTTATAATTTGCACAATGCAATCTGCTGTTTTGGATCGTTTTAGGAGAAGGACTTGGGAAGATGGCAGACCAGACAACCATCTAGACTATGGTTAATACAGAACAATGCACACTTCAGCTGATTTATTGCTGGTAAGAGTATGTGCAATGGAAAGAAAGATGCTCTGCTTGCTCATTATATAAAATACTGCACTTTTATTGTACATAAAATAGCTTTTAAAGGTATTGCCTGAGAAAGGAGTAGCACACAGGACATTAGGCTAAACCCAGTTTGTTCTTTATTATTCATTTTGCAGTTGTGAGTGGGAATCTCAACATGGCACACCAGGAAATGCATGTAGAAGGTAGATCAGAAGGCAGTCTGGTCCATCACTGTCCCTCTCACCTGCAGGAGAATTGGCTCCACCTATATCCTTCCTGACACATGCATGGTAGGTGTTTTTCCTGGTAGTCAGTGGTGGAAGTTCTGCCACCTCCCCAGGAAACTTTTTAGGAATGATTTCCATCCTGCCTCTAGACTGCTTTTCTAATGTCTAGAAATATCCTGTCTAGCTGAAGAAGTGACAAATTATACTCCTTTCTCCAAGGATGTAAGAAATAAATTCACAACCATTGAATGGACCCAGGCTGGATGTGGCTCCGGGCAGCCTGGTCTGGTGGTTGGCAACCCTGCATATAGCAGGGGTTTGAAACTAGATGATCATTATGGTCCTTTTCAAGCCAGGCCTTTCTATGATTCTATGATTTCCTTCAACATGTTTGATTTTAAGAATAACAGCAGTTCTTACATGGATTTCAGCTCTAAATGAGCCATCTAGCTGATCTATCCAGAGCAATCCTCACAGCCCCAGCACTGCCTTTGCTCCTTGAGGCTGCCAGTGGGAGACTGGTCTTCATCCCTCAGGTGAAGTCCTTCATCCTCCAGCTGAAGTATTAGCTTGCCCCTAAGGCTTGGATCTGTGAGATGACCTTGAGGATCTCTTCCTCCTTTTCCAGGATAGAAGCTCTAGACCCACTGGGAATCCTCACTAGGTACTTCACAAACATCTTGATTTTAAGTGTATCAGGCATCCTTGTTGCCGGGGATGCTGATAAAGGTTTGCAAGTTTAATCAGCTGGAGATCTGGCACGGATCCTGCAAGATTTGATTCCAACTCACATTTCTCCACCTGCCTTTGTGTTTACAGCGCCTTGGTGGCTCTTTTGGTAACTGTCTCTCAGTGATTGCAGGCACCCTCCTGCAACAGAACTGAATGTAATCAGATTGAAGAATTTCAGCCGTGCGATGTGACTTACTGCTTTAATTCTCCCAACAAACCAAAGATTTTCTGCTATATTTGGAAAAAAAAAAATCCAATTTTATTATTTTTTTTTTCCAATGAGAAAGTGTAACAGAAGGGCTGTAGTTCTAGTTGGAAAGCTGTAGAAACTGCCAGTATGAGTCTGCACTGTCCAAAGCAAATGTAAGACTGCCAGGAGGATTTGTACTTCCAAAACCTTGATATTTCCATGTTGTAGAATATATCCTAAGAGATGCTTTCTAGCTGTCCTTCCCTGGCTGTATAACCACCACCACAGAAGAGAGCCTTCCTTGTGACTCTATGGTTTTCATAGAATCGTAGAACCACAGAGTGGTTTGAGTTGGAAGGGACCCTTAAAGGCCATCTGGTTCCACTCCCTGCAATGAACAGAGACACTCACAGCTCCATAAGGTGCTCAGAGCCCATCCCCTGACATGGGGTGTCTCCAGTGACAGGAGACATTATAATTTCTTTATTTTTATTTTCGTGAGTAGTAATATGGGATAAACACCCGGTATGCACAGTCACTTGGTTGGTTGGGTAGCATTTCCTTGGTAAAAAGCATTATCAAACTTCCCAAGAACTTCCCCGGATCATTATCTGATCTCTTATTGCAACGATCCCAGCAGCTGTCAAAATCAAACATAAAGGGGCTTCGTACCACCTTTTTAAAACTGAAAAGCATTTTCATAGATTTGAGAGTCCTTCAAACCCAATTATCGAATCAAAATGCAGTTGCAGCCACTCTCTAACATCTCTTCAGAAGTATAAAACATCCATGTATAACTAATCACTCATCAGCTTGCGCAGTAAAGCCTTTCCCTTGCATGTGTTTTATAACAGCCTATAGGAATTAAAAGAGAAATGCGGCCCTTAGCATTCACCTACAGCCACAAAGAAGGCTATAATGTTCCTCCAGCTGCACAAACACCGGCCCCGATCTGACGTGCCATGCAGGAAGCTCTCAGCAGATGAAGTCAAATGAGAGCTCATCTGCACGCCCACCACCAGCTACAGCCCCATCAGCCGGTGTGGGTGTTAAGATATGAATGCATACACATATAAGTAGGTGTGTGTATACGTATATTTATGTATGTGTGGGTGTACATGTATATAAATAGGTAGAATCGTACAATAAAATCACAGAATCATTCAGGTTGGAAAAGACCTCCAAGACCCCCAAGCCCACCCCCAAACCACTCCACCATGCCCACTGCCCACATCCCTCAGTGCCACATCTCCACCACTCTGAACACCTCTAGGGATGGTGACCCCACCACTCCTGGGCAGCTGTGTCAGTGCTTCACTGCTCTTTAAGTTTTTCCTAATATCCAACCTGTAGGTTACAGGATAATGTGGTGAGCATCCATGACAGTACATACTAAGAAAGTTCATGTTTTTTTGATGCGAGATTCTCATCTCGGAGAGGCCAGTCAGGTCCCACCTCACAGACTTGGAAACATAGTTTAAAAGTTAGAACAAGCAGCAACTAATAACATTTCTGAATAGCCTAGCTTCCCTGCTGTCAGTACAGCTCCATGGATTTACACTGTTGGATGCTGCCATGCCCTAAATGCTTACTCTAGGGAAAAGCTGTAGCATATTTCACATGTTTATTACTGTCATATATTACCACAAGCAGATTCACAGCTGGTGTGAATTGTCATCACTCTGTGAAGTTAACATCCAGGTCTTTTCATAAATGCATAGGCATGGCATTATACATCACCTCTGTCCTCGCGTATGCATATTTATATATAGCATGAAGGAATAGAGATTCGAGCCCCAAATGCTCAGCTAATATTACTTGGTGTGATTCCCTCAATCCGTACCATGAAACTTGCCAGTAAATATATTTCACCCTACCGCTGCTTTCCTTATGTTTCTGTCCTAGTGTTGATGGAAGTAAAAATACTGCGGCACATAAAGGGCCAGATGCTTGAAAAACAAGACACCATTGATTATAGAGTCATAGAATCACAGAATGGCCTGGGGTGGAAGGGACCTCAAGGATCATGAAGCTCCAACCCCACCATCACAAGCAGGGCCACCAACCTCCACATTTAATACCAGACCAGGCTGCCAGGGCCCCATCCAACCTGGCCTTCAATACCTCCAGGGATTGGGGCATCCACAGCCTCTCTGGGATTCTAAAAGTATACTCTGGCATCATCCCCCAGAATTGTAAGACACTTTGATTAATTTCTCTGCAAGCTCCTTTTTGGTTTATTCACTCATTTATGTTATTACATGTAAGTGTATCCTAACGTATTAAAATCAAAATAAGAAAGCAATGATGTCTTCTCTTATTCTTGCTTCTAATTGCTTGTGCCAGCAAATAATCATTCAGGCTTTTATATACATTTCCAGGCAGCTTCCTCATGTGTTTTGTTTTCTTCCTTCACTTTGCCTCACTCTCGTGGATTTTGCCTGTTTGCATTTTTTTATGCTTTTATGTTCCTGGACTACAACCACAGCAAGAAAATGAAGATCCTATTAAAAACTATGCAACTTACTTTTGCTTACTGATTTAACCTACATGAAGAATCAATAAGGATTTAACTCCGTACATAAAAATATTATTAGAGTTTTATAGGGTTTCTTTAAGGCCACGCTTAATTAATAATGCCAGAGTGGGGGGCTTTTCCTGTTTCTTCGGTGGGTGTTTTTGGTCACCCAATAAAAATGGGGGAAAAAAAGGTTTAATAAAGTAATTATTAGAAGAACACTGTAAGAAGGGACAGCTGTTTTGCAGTATAAGGTATTTTTTCCCATGGAAAGAAATAACATAAGGTTAATTAAGGAGGGAAAAAGAGCTGCTGGCAATGCATAGGTCTGGAAAGGTGAGGAAGGAAGAAACCAGAGTAAGAAGCGATTAAATTCAGTGCAAAGGACAGCATGCAAAATAGGCAGAAGCAAGTGGTTACCAAAGACGACCTGTGTGTTCAGATACTGTGCTGAAAGGAGCTCCAATGAGGACATGGTCAGAGTAAAAGCAGAAGAGATTTCCTTGGAAATGGGTGGATTTTATTTGGGGAGTCGTATTTCCCTGGGCATTTGCTGTCATGACAGAGCTGAGGAGAGAGGAACCAAAGGGATGGCCAGGACTGAGGGCATCCAGCTCTGGCATGGAGGGACTGGAGTAGTTGGTCTCTTCCCTTTAGGGACAGACTGACTTGCAGGAAAAGGAGGGACGGAAAGAAAAAGAGTAGTAACTTTCTCCATAAAACACAACTTTTAAGGGCTCTGAATCAATTACTATGCTTCGGAAGGACATAGGATTTGGATTGCTTCCAGGCTTTGCAGGATTTCATTCTCATTAACACCAACTCTGCCCTGGTCTAAGTCCAGTAATTTCGGCAGAAATACTGCTGATCTTCACAGAAGTCTGGGCCTGTATGTATGCTCACAGATTTCCTCCCAGAAAACAGTTCTTTAGTCAACTTGCTGCAAAGGCCAGAAATGGAAAATCAAATTACTTTCTGCTCCAGGTAGCACAGTAGCTGATCTTGGGTTTACAGTTTCAAAATGCCTGAAAGATTACAACCATTACTTTGAGCACTTCTTCCAAGGAACACTGGTTGAACTGAGACCAGACCTCATGGTAGGCTGTGATTATGTTGGATGAGCAGCCTTTGTCAAGAGGAAAACAGAAGAAAGTAGTTTATGCTGTTTTTTGTGGTGGTGTTACTTGCTTTTTTTTCCCATGAAATAAATGGTGGTAGAGAAATGATGGAACAAAACTGCATCTGATTCCCCAGCTGCCATCCTGTTTCAGTCTAGGTGGTGAGATCAAATACCTCTGATCAACATCACCAATGGTAACCATCCTCCAGGGTCAGCTTCTCAACCCACAGTCCCTTCATCCAAGGGAATGCAGGGCATGGATGTGTTTGGACCTCATAGCCTTCTGTTAGTGGTAAACAATTTTCTGATCTCCTAATATTTTGGCTACTCAGCGCCTATGGGCAACAGCATGATAGATGAGCTCTTGGCACTTCTGCAGACTGTACCAGGCCTGAATACAACAGGAGTATCTAATTTCAGTCTTCCGGACAGCTTATTTCAGAGCACACTGAGCATGATTGTGGCATGTCAGATATAGTCTCATCCCATTGTGTGCAGGGCCCACATCCTTCTGAGAAGGATGAGGCAGAATAGATTGGCCTTGGCAGGGCTTTTCCTTAACTTGCTGTTCCTCCAGGATCCAAACAAGCTCATGGAGAGCTAAGTTTGCTGTTTCAGCATCCACAGCATTGTATACCTGCACGTACACCAGGCAGGTTCTGGCACTTGTATGTGAGATTCCTGTAAATAGAGACCCATTACAATTTGACAACTTAATGAATGAGAAAGCCATTTTTCATTACACATCTCTGAATGAAAAATACCTCTCATTATCTGTGTAATGAAGGTAAATCAATGAGTGACTTTTCAATCCTAATGTTAATAGGAAACCCAATACCTTGCCTGAGCATTAGCTAAGATGAGTACTTTGCTGCAGCAACCAGAAGCTGAAACAAAGGTGGGATGAAAACGAGTAGGTGAGTGGAAAGAGGGCATTCCCAGTTGCCAAGGAGGAATTTAAAATTGTGATTATCAGATTTTGAAACACAATTGTATATACAGGCTAATCTTAAATGACAGACTGGTCAGTTGTGCTCTAAAAATTAATGTAACCAATGTGTTTGTCTTCTTCCAGATCTTTTTTTTAAAAACTTATCATGCTGAAAGTAATGACTCCCAAAGTTTAGCTGGCAAAAACAGAAGTTCATCAGTCACTGTTCGAGCTTTTCCCATGCTATTAGTATTAGCCTTCTTTGCCTCAGGAAAGCTATCAATGATGCTGTACTTGGATCTATGCAAATACCAATTAAAGCTAGTATATGTCCTGAAGAAATGACAGTCCAAGCAGGCAAAGTGCTGAAGAAGAAAGCAAGCAGTGGAAAAACAGGAGACATAAAAGTGGCTGCAAAACCAAGCAGAGAGAGAGGTGTGTTCTCACTTTGCTTTAAGAGAGGAGAAAGAAAATGTTGTTTGTATGGCTGAGGGAAGACCCAGGAGAGACACTGGAGATGTCTAAGAGGGTATGGGAAAGTGATGAAGCAATGGGAAGGAAGAGAATAGGGAAAAACAGATGAGACTGGGAGAAGCATTTGAATACCAGTGGCTGAAGGGAAAAACAAAACAAAACAAAACAAGGTGAATGTTGATCTTCCTGTTGTCATTTTTCTCCAGGAAAAGCCAGCTAAATCCTGCTCTGAGAAAGAAGCAAAGAGAGGAAGGTCCTAGGATGAAGTTAACTGTCCAAAAGGTGGTAATGAAAATGGGAACCTGAGGCAGCCTGGCGGCTCATAGAGGCAGACCCTGTGGGGTGAGGAAGAAATGCCTCAGAGAAGTCCTGGCCACCACCAGCAGCAGTGCTGCCTCAAGTTGAGACCTAAGGGACAGGAAGATGCTACAGATATGAGGTCTATCCGATAACTGTGTCTCAATGGCAATCACTTCCCCAAGCTCCTTACTTGCAAATCTGTGCTGGAAAGTTCTTTTGTGAAACTTCCTTTTCTTCCTGGGCTATCAGATCTGCATCAGTAGGCATTAACATGGAGTGGCCCGCAGCTTACTCACCTGCACATCACGGTTCATTGGCTTGTGTGCTTCATGAAGAAATCCTTTTGGCACTTTGCTGCAATGCATGGTTTGTACAGCTGCCGGATGATTCAGCTTCCATTCAGCTGCAATTGATCACAGAGTAGTTGCACGCTGACACCAAACATTGCAGCCTGTTGGTTAGCTGCTCCCGACAAAACAGCTCTGCCAGCTGTGGGGGTGTACAACGGGCAGGCGTCAAGGAGGGGATTCTGAGTAAGAGCTCTTGTGCTGGTGCAAGAGCTGAGCAGAGCTGGAAGAGTTCCTGAAGACTGCAGTGTTTGGGGAACTGGAATGGAAATCTCCCAGCTTTCAGAGAAGGAGGATGGAGGGGAAGGAGGTGAAGCACCCTGATCACACAGTTACACTGCATGGAAGCAGTGAGATATTTCAGCAGCAAACGGCATTCACAGACAAGAAAGGATCCCTCTGTGAGAACACGCTGAGCAGTAGCTATTCTGGGTTCTGCTTTGGAAAAAGAAATTCAGTGAAGAAATGAGGAAAGACATTTGAGAAGATAGTATGCATTCTCTAGGCGTAGTGCTACGCACCAGGGTGGTACAAATGCACGGCAAGCCAATGGGTAAAGTCATGGCACTAAGAGATGGAGACTGTTGATGCTGGGAGCCGGGGCTGGGAAGGAGAAGGAAAGGGAGTTATCCAGTCCTGTCCTCTCACCCCAAGCACTAGCAGCCCAGGTAGTGGTTTACTCTTTCTTTAAACTGAGTTTCTGATGTAGAGCTGACCTTTATATATATGAGGAGAGGATGCTGCAGTATAAACATTGTCACTAACAAGAGCTATTTCTTCACTTTTCAGAATGGGCTGCTTCAGAAATCTCAGCTGTGGGGTCTGACCGTGAGGAGCAGCTTGGAGAGCCTCTGCAAACCCACTGATCTGGAGGAGGTTGGAGATCAGAACAGCCATCAGCCGTCAGACGTGGCTGTGACAGCCAAGCTCTGGGCTTTGTTTTCCTTCTCCAGGAAGCACAGTAACTTTCCTTGTGCTTTCCTGAGGCACTCCTCTCTTTCCCACACACACACCATGCACGTTTGAGGCTGGCACGGTTAGATCTACCCTGAGGTCAGAGAGCACCCTGAGGTTCAGAGCCATCCCACCAACCCCTGGGCTATCAGGGGACATCCATGTGTCCCCACTCCCTGCTCAGCTCTCTCGTGCACTGCAGACTTTCCATGCCTGGTGTTGCAATCAGCAATTACCAAAGCAGATCCTGCAAAGTCACCAGGGAGGTTGTTCATCTGCATGCATTAACTGAAGGGCAATCCAGTCTGCTCGGGAGTCAGACTTTCCCCAGCAAAGCTGTGTAAATATAACTCCGAAGCATTCACAGACGTGCTGGGAAGTTTCCTCTGAGCCAAACAATATTTTTAATTCGTTGATAGCATTTTAATTTTCTCATGATGAAGAACCTCTAAAGGCAACCGCATTGGAGAGGGAGAAAGGGTCAAGAGGCAATTAAGAAAGGAAGATCTTGCTTTTCACTGCTAGGAAAAACAGTTAATTAGATGAAACAAGCTAAAAAGAGAGAGAGAAGAGCTGAACTGTAATTTGGAAAATTTAAAAAGCTTTCTATCAAATAAATTGATTAGCACACTAATCATAATCAGGACTCTTGGATTAACAGTTAATTTGGGGAATCAATTAATAGCGGCATTTTTCAAATCACGGCTGCCTCTGGAGCGCAGGGAATTCATTGCGGTGTGTTTTTAGAGATAACAGATGCTGGATTAGGGCTGCGCAGTGATTCCCTGACAGTGTAACAGCTCTGTTGTACCCCACTTCCACGCCTGTACTTTGAGATATTTGTGTGTGTGTGTATGTGTGTTGGCTGAGCTGTTGTAAGCCATTCCTCAATGCCTCTGTGCTTTCTCAAAGCGCAAACTCTTCTCACAACAACTTTTTTGCTCCCTCTGCTCGGTTTGAGGGCTCGTGTAATAATCTCCTCCCTCCAGCAGCTGCGAAATAACAGATGCCAGAGTACGACAGAGTTAAATCAGAAGAGACCCACCACCCAAAATTCAAGCCATGTTTATGGGGTGTGCTCCTGCCGTGACTCGGATTCGAACCGAGGTTGCTGCGGCCACAACGCAGAGTACTGACCACTATACGATCACGGCTGTGCTGTGCTTGGTGCCACTGCTGAGCACGGTTATATACACCAGGATTTGCAACTCCTGCTGTCCTGGCATTACCTTGTTAGAGCTGAGTGCCCAGCTGCATGTCTGGTGTTCTGTTCCTCATGGGAGCTGAGATTCAGCAGCAGACACAGATGGATCCAAGTTAAATCCCACTTCACAACCTTTGCTTGAGTTCCCTAGCACAGCAGCTTTCATAACTTTCCTTCCAATACTTGAAGGGAGCGTATAAACAGGAGGGGGTACGGCTGTTTGTGAGGGTGGATGGTGGTAGGACAAGGGGGAATGGTTTGAAACTGAGACAGGGGAGGTTGAGGTTGGATTATTAGGAGGAAGTTTTTCACCCGGAGGGTGGTGACGCAGTGGAACAGGTTGCCCAAGGAGGCTGTGGATGCCCCATCCCTGCAGGCATTCTAGGCCAGGCTGGATGTGGCTCTGGGCAGCCTGGTCTGCTGGTTGGCGACCCTGCACGTAGCAGGGGGTTGGAACTGGATGAGCGTTGTGGTACTTTTCAACCCAGGCCATTCTGTGATTCTATAAGTATTCAGTCCCGACCATGAGAAAAGCTGTTTGGAAGGCAGTTTCTCAAAATACTGTCTCACAGCTCTTGTTTTAGAGTTTTCTTGTTCAAATCTCTCCCTCTATCCATGGAACAGAAGGAATTTTGCTGTGCAGGCTGTTCAGATTCACATGCCTTTCTTTCTAGGGAAGAACCATCCCACCGGAGGGTCTCTTCCACACTTAGGACCAAAAACACTACAGAAACTCACTGCAAAGTGTTTGTTAAAGTAAAGATGATGGCTTCTCTAGTATCTGTGTAATTATGTTTGAAAAATGCTCATTAAAATTGATTTTTCTGTCCAATTTTATAAACAATGAAAATATATGAAATATATATCTCCTTTGGGTAGCCCTTTTTTCCCCCCATCACAGAATGCCCATACTAATATTATCTGTAATAAAATCCGCAAAATTAAAGGAGAAATATTAAGAAACTATTGTTGACAATATTCAAAATAAGGGAATAGAAGGAGTCATATACAGCATGTTCAGGAAAGGTAAGACATTTATACATATATCTACATTGAAAATTGTGGCTTATGAATGATGAAATTATTGGTAATGGGAGATATATAATCAGAGTGCTATGGTATGTTTAGGTCTCTAACTCCATTGACATGAGAAGGTGTGTGATAAGGAAGAGGGAGAGGCATGTAGAATGAAAACTTCCTGGAGAAAAGAAGGCTGCAGGGTGACCTCATTGCAGCCTTCCAGTATCTGAAGGGAGCCTACAAACAGGAAGCTCAACTCTTTACAACAGTAGATCGTAGCAGGACAAGGGGAAATGCTTTGAAGTTGAAGGAGAGAAGATTTAGGTTGGATGTCAGGGGGAAGTTCTTTCCTATGAGAGTGGTGAGGTGCTGGAACAGCTGCCAGAGAGGCTGTGGATGCCCTGTCCATCCCTGGAGGTGTTGAAGGCCTGGTTGGATGGGGCCCTGGGCAGCCTGGGCTGGTCTGAAACGTGGAGGTTGGTGGCCCTGCCTGTGGTGGGGGGGTTGGAGCTTGATGATCCTTGAGGTCCCTTCCAACCCAAGCCATTCTATGATTCTGTATTCTATGAAAGTTGCATGCAAGTGTGCAGCTGAGTACACATGCTAGAGCCACTCATACCCATTAGAAGTCCAACTTTTGAGAAAGACTGTCTAAATTTAGTGGTCTATGTATCTCAGGATGGACAGAAATTTTCATGAGGGCTCCGAAAGTAATGCCTCCTATTTTGGTATGTTGGTTCATGACACCAGAGGCAGATGTTGGTGGCATGACAGCAGAGGTTGAACCTTCCCACCAGTACTGCTTGACATTGCTGCTGTGTGGCAGATGGCAGCAGAGGGGCACTCTGACAGAACGGCATCTGACATGGAAGAGCAGATGGAGCAAAGGTGTGGAACTGATTTACTTCATGCAGAAAAAATTGCACGCACTGACATTCACTGATGCTTGCTGAATGTTTATGGAGACCAAAAAGTGGATGTGAGCACAGTGAGGCAATGGGTAGTGCATTTCAGCAGTGGCAACAGTGACGTGAAAGACAAGCCTGACACTCAAGGTCAGGCTGGAGGGAGCACTGAAAACCTGATGGAGCTGTGGGTGTTCTGGTTCATTGCAGGGGAGTTGACTGGATGACCCTTAATGGTCCCTTCCCACTCAAATGATTCTACAATTTTATAATTACGTCATCATAATCATTTAATTTATTCTTAGATTAATTGTGTTTTCGAGTCAAGGGCTTGCTGCATCAGGACTACAGGGGGATTCTGGATCCCATTCTGCTGTGAGAAAAAATGACACCTGAGTCACAGGGTCAATGATGGATTACTGCTTGCCTATGCCAACACGCCAGACTGTTTACTTAATCTGTGTACAATGGGAGATTCTTATCCCAATTATGTATCTGCTTTTTGTCTTTAGATTTATCGTAACAGCTTGTTTAAATAAAGACAAACAAAACACTGTTACACTGTGATGTATTGTTCTTGATAAACAATCTAATGTTTCTAATTCAGAACTTAGATGCCAACTTTGAGTTTGTTTTAATTCTCCTCTCGTAAGCTTTCGTTAGGCAGAAATTCTTGACTTAGAGGTGGTGAGGCCCTGGCACTGCCCAGAGCTGTGGGTGCCCTATCCATGGAGGTGCCTGAGGCCATGGATGTGCCCCAGCCCATGGTAAGGAATTAGAACAGGATGATCTTGGAGGTCCCTTCCAACTGAAGCCATTCTATGGTTCTGTGATTCTATGATTCTATGACTCCGTTGTGGCTGCGGAGCTGCCATCATCCTACAGCCTGGTTTCCTGCAGGAGACAGTGGGCATCCCTCCAGATTTTCCATGAGCCCTAATAGCTTTGAGTTGAAATCAGAGTCATTTGCTCTGATTTTCTCAGAATCTTCTCTGATTTTGCTCAGAATTTCTTTCTTGATTTTAATCTACTGACCACATTATCCCATATTTTTTTCTAAAAGGCAACCATCCACTTAATCAAATTCATGTTCCATATGTCTCCTTAGAATATGTGTCGCGTCCATTAAAAAAAAAATCATCTTTCATTTTCTTTTCAGGTGAAAACCCCTCTGTAATATTAGATATGTTTTCTTAAAATGTTGCAAAAAGGATAAAAGTCTGAGTCGTCTGATGAGAATCAAGATGAAACTCTCTCATTGCCTACTCTTACTGTCTGTGGTTAAAAAAAGGGGCATGAATTGATAGATATTTGGAAACAGAGACAACAGGAAAGAAGATGCTTCATAGAATCATAGAATCATAGAATGGCCTGGGTTGAAAAGGACCACAATGCTCATCTAGTTTCAACCCCCTGCTATGTGCATGGTCACCAACCACCAGACCAGGCTGCCCAGAGCCACACAGAATAAGTATGAATTCTGCAGTGTAAAAACCTGCCTGTATTTCCAGGGATCTGTGTGCTCAGTGATGGAGATTGATGGGGATCAGAGTGTGCTACATCTTCCCCACTGTGTCTCTCACTGTCCTTGGCTGGTCTCATGAACTGCTGTGGTTTAGCAAAGCATCATCACATCTCCAAGCTCACCAGCAAAGACACCAGAAGAAGTTTGGTGTTGGCATTCGAGCTGGACCAAAGCTCTGTATTATCCTGTCCTGCAGGATTTGGGGCCTTTCATCTCCAGCGCATCTTGTACTCAGTGATCTTTTTTACTACTGCCATTGATGTAGCAAATGAGGCCACAAACACCAAGAACAAGAACAGTGATGATGGCTATGGTTTAAAAAAAAGTACAGCTTTATCTTTCACTACTGCCACTGTCCAGCTGGCTGAGTCTCAACACTGTTTTTGTAGTGGCAAATTACACAGTGACTTCCCCACTGCTTCTCCCAAACGCGTCTTTATTTGGGTCTTAAACAAAAATCCACTATTAATTAATGTTTCTATTCAACATTTATCCCTAGTTACATTGCTTGGGCTTGGTCTTTCCTTTTAAATTCCACTTCAGTATTGATTCAGTAAGGTACTTAGGATTGTTTCGTAATAGTATGGATATGAATTGACTACACTCTTGCATGTAAAATAAATGGTGGAGCAAAACTGGGCTTTTGTTTCAGATTTGTGCAGCAGTGTGTAATGTATTCAGCTGCCCTCACTTAAATATTATTTCTGAATTTTGCCCCGAGCTGAATTAATTCCCAAATAGAATATTTTTCAAAGTTTCCCATGTCATGTCAGCAGCTCTTTAAATGCACATATTTTATATATGTGCATTAGTTTCTTGATTATGAGAAAGTGTTATTAAATATGTAATAAAATATTTACGCAGTATGACTTTAAAGCTAAGAATATTAGATCACAAGAGATTACTCTAATTGAAATAGTCTGCATGTGAAGCTGGAGTCTAATTTAAGCTGCCTAGCCTACTCAAAACTGAAACGAGTAATATATGGGTGACACCTGATCTGCATTACTCTTCAAATGCAAGCAGTTGCAATATTATTAATTCTTTATTAAATGGAAAATCAAATAAGCCATTTCCATTCAGTGAACACTGCCATCTGCGTGACTTGGTTATTTATAGAGTTTATATAATGTGATTGGTAAATAAAGTGAGCACATATGCAAATGTGTATAAACACACATATATATTCATATGTTGCATATCTTTTTTACTATCAAGGTCAAAATTTGGTGAGACGCTTTAATAAATGCTTAGAATAAGACCCTGAATTCATGCATAGCTTTAAGCAATAGGAGTAGAGGGAATGGCCTCATGTTGCATCGGAGGAGGGTCAGGTTGGATATTATGAAAGATTTCTTCTCCAAAAGAGCAGTCAGGCAGTGGCACAGGCTGCCCAGGGAGGTGGTTGTGTCACCATTCCTGGAGGTGTGCAAGAACCGTTTAGATGCTGTGCTAAGGGACATGGTTTAGTGGGGAAATATTGGTGGTAGGTGGACGGTTGGACTGGATGATCTTAGAGGCTTTTTTTCCAACCCCAGCAATTCTATGATTCTAAGTGCATTCCTAGTCCCATTGTGATTTGACTGCACCCGTTTATTTGGGTACATTCAGTTCAGACTGCACATACCACACAGTGCTTACTGGTGATCCACCAGCCAATGCTTTCATAGAGAGAAACACCACACAAATCAAAGCAATAATGCCCATTCACCTGGGAACCTCAATTTCTGAATTTTAATTAAAACAACAGCAACAACAACAACAGAAACAACAAATAAAGGGCTCATAGTTCCTATCCTGGCCTCAGGAGAGCCTTCTTGCCCACCTGGAAGGGGCTGGCACTGGTCTTTGCATAGAGCTGTGGATGGGGAACACTGGTCAGCATTATGCTTTTGGCCAGGGAAACAAATGCTTTAAAGCTTCCAGAAGATTTGATGGATGAAGTTTTCTGTCCTTTTTTGTTACACATATGGGTACTTTTCATCCATTGACACCAATCAGAATAGACTCATTATCTCCGAAGAAGAGGCATTGATTTACAGTAGCCTAAAACGTCTTGGATGCATCAACCAAAGCCAAGCCACCCCTAGGATCAAAAGCAGATTGCTGACTCCATCCCCTTCCTCCACTTCCTCATCACCAGCCACTTTATAGCCCTGCGTGCATCAGAATGGTGCCATCTGCTATTATTTAACCTGTAACTGTATTGTTAACATGGTTATCTGGGATGGGACTCACCTGTAGAAAAATGTGGATCCCTTCAAAAGCCATGGGCATTTTTGGTGGTCTCTCATCATCCAAAAGCATGGTGAATTTCCTTCCCAGGGCAATTCTGTCACTGCTCTGATCAGGAGGAGAGCTGAGTGCAACTGCCATGGCGATGTGCAGTGGTGGGCGAAGAACCCTTCTCCAACTACCTGGGATGTCTCTACTTTAATCCACATTGAACAGACCTGTTTCAACTTCTGAATAATATATTCTGACAGTAAAGCATAGTTGTCAGATGTTTTGGAATGAATATCTGCTCCAGCTGGCATCAAAAACTGTAAAGCAGTGTAGCCTTTGAGCCAAAAAAGAAGGATAATGTTTTCAGGAAAAAGAATACAAGGATGAAGGTTCCATAAAGATGAGTTACGGTCTCTGGTGACACCTGAAACGAATGAGCAGAGTGATAGCATTGTTAAAATGCGAGCACACAACACACAAAATCGCTTGGATCTGAAACAGGGCTCTGCATTTCCATGGCAGAGCACAATGAACAGAGCCTGGTGACAATGTTTCTATTAATACGAGAGGACTTCTAAGCAACAATCAGGGAGTTTTATCAGCTCACTGTCAAAGCAAAAAGCAATTGGAATATGTGCTCCAAGGGCTCAAACCACATGGTTGATATTAGCTTATGCAAGGGCTCAGGTGGAATATTTGTACGCATCGAGAGGCATTTTGGAAACGTCTTTTGTAAGGTCTCCAGGCTTCTCGGTTCATTTTGGAAACAATATATGGTGGCAGTTTTGGTGTAAGAATTATTAATAATGAAACCTTTCTCTGTTTTGATCAAAGGAATAATTTTCCACTTTTTGCTCAGGCAGTCACTTTCAAAAGTCTCTGAAATCCCAAATCAGACCTAAAGACTTGACATTTGAGGAAAATCTTCAGATGAATCACCAAGGGGGAACCCAGAATCCCGTGATCTTACAATGTTATCCTGCAGGTACTGAATATAAGCCATGTAATCTGTCTCTTTGGTTCAAGAAAGAACCATCCTTAGCCATTTTCTGACAGATGTGCAGCTAACTCGTGCTCCGAGACCTTCAGAACAGAAATGTGAGAACATCCACCAGCCTATCCCATCACTCCATGACCTTTTATACCAAGAAGTTTCTCTCAGCGCATCCTTGCAACATCAGGAAACCATTTATTCTTGCTAAAATCTTCCTGGGAATAGAGAAGTCATAGAATCATAGAACCATAGAATATCCTGAGTTGGAAGGGATCCGCAAGGATTACTGAGCCCAACCCCTGGCCCCACACAGCACCACCCAAACCCAAATCCTATGTCAGAGTGATGTCCCAGCACTCCCTGAGCTCCGGCACTTGGCCAGTGCCCTGGGAGCTGTGCCATGCCCACCACCCTCTGGGGCACAGCCTTGCCCTGATATCCAACCTGAGGTGAACACTCCCTTTTTCTCCACAGTTGTTTTTTTAATCATGGAGATATACCAAATTTCAGTCAGATTGAGGCTAGGCTCAAGAAGTTTCAGCAACTCTGTGTGTTGGAGTAACACGTACACAGCTGTCACTGCTGTGCCTGGCACATCTGTAAGTTGCCCTGCACCCTGTGTTGGTGCTGTCCCTGCACTAGGATGTGGGGCAATGACTCATGGGGTCAGAAGAAGCTAAAATACCAAACCAAATGCGCTGGAAAGATAAAATCGAATCTGAGTATATTGGCAGTGTTTCCTTTCTTCGGAACTCTTTTCATTCCATTCAGCCCGTTTTAGAAGCAGCACTATTTTCTAATAAATGACTCTTATTGACATCTTTGTACCTTCATTCTTTAGAAAATTTCTGAGATGAAATGTGTCATATCCAGCATACAGTTTAGTTGCCAGACCTTGTTATCAATCTGCAGTGCAGAGAAGCAAAGTAGCAGTGCTTAATATTGCTGACACACATCTGCCTTTTAAGCAATGTGGGCTCATTTTCCAAAGTGGGTCTTGCTGTCTCTCAAAGATTCGAGGAACCAGTGATTAGGTGGAAGCAATAAACATTCAGGAGTTTCCAAAGTTATTCTGTTTTGCGTTTTGGAGGAAAATGAGAACTGCCCTTCTCAAAAGCCTTCTTTAGCACTTTTTTTTTTTTTCCTTTAGAAGCTTTTTTGCCAATAGGCTTCATGAAATACACAACTTTCACTCTGATTAGGGTGCTACGTGGATCTGCATTATGGGAAAGCCTTACAAGAAGCTCCTGCGTAAAGCAAAGCTAAGATTTTCCTGCTATTAACTCCAGTAGAAACATTGCAGATTTGCTCCTGACTGCTGATGTGATTTAAATGACCGAAGACTGAGCAAAGCTGTGAGAGGGCACAAAGTCCTCCCTGGGCTGAGTTCCCTGCCTTTAGGTGGGAGCTGTGAGCTTCTGGCTCTGCCTGAGGTGTGCCGAGCCAACTGCTTCCTCTCTCCTCCTTGCAAATAGTCTCAGCAGATATACAGGTGCATTTGAGGGAGATGCTGAGCTCACTGCTCCATAACTTTGCTTTCAAAGAATGGACCAGATTTTGATTTATTACAGCTCTTTCTTTCAGCTGCAACAGCATTCCACCTCCCCAGCTGTGTAGGGAAGATGATATTTAAAAAATGCATTGATACAATGGGTCCTGCATGCTACATAAAGTCAGCCAAGTGGTCCCGAGTCTTCCTTCCCACACTGAACTAGCTTCTGTCCATAGGGAGAACACACTGCTCAGTCATGTGGCTGCCTATGCCCCACCACTGCCTGCCTGAGCAGAATCTGCTCTGCAGACTAAGGGATGGTTTCATTGTGCACCTATTAAATCCAGCCAAAGCACCATTTCAGCAGTTACAAAAGATGTAGCTTCATCCATTGGCAGAACTTTTATCCCCAGGTATTGTTTTAGACATAGTCCCATTTGTGTAACAGCCCGGCCACCTGTGATAAGCAGGGTGCTGTTACAGATCCGTTTCTTGAGTGCAGTGGCAGGAACTGGGGTTAAATGCAGAGCCATTTGCAACAGCGCTGCATGCTGAACAAATAACTCAGCAGTGCACTATTAGTAGACATCTCTGCAGAAGAGAGGTAGGAATTAATGTCACCTCCATTTGCTGACAGGTAATGAAGGCAGACAGAAAATAAGTGACTTGTTAGAGTTCACATGGGTGGCAAACTTATTGCACTTGCTTGGTGCTTTGTTTTTCAGGTCAATGCCATAGCAAAAGCTTGTTCTTTGACTGAGAACCTTGTTCTTCATCTTACCTTGTGTGAGGGCAGGATCAATGCAGCATAAGAAATCTCCCTTTTGCTCGTGCTCCATCCAACTGTTGTGCCAAATTACAGTGACTTGGAAGATAGTGAGAAATAGGGTGGTGACAAGGGTATCAGTTGAATAAGTGCCACCAGTGGGAGGCAGAGACCCCGTGGGGAAGACCCTCTGTCACCTCCCTCCAATTGCTCTCCAGGCACTTGAAAATGCTGAGCACAGATTTCACTCCTGTAAAGCTTTTGGAGATCACTGAGAAGAGAAATTTTGGTCTTTGCTCGAATATAAACATGAATTTCTAAATATAACCCCTACAGAGATTTTCATTCAGCATTTAGCAGTTAAATCAGGTTTTATGAAGCTCTCTTTTAAAATGGTAAATAAAAGAATTCATAACTATTTTTATAGGCTTAAAGAATATGGATCAGAGATGTGGGATATGTGCATACCATATTAGCATGCTGTGGTATTCTTATCTTCTTGCTGTTTAAATATTTAGGCATTGTTTGCTTCTATACTTGCTGTAGGATATTGAATCATCTATTCCACATTAACTTTTATGTAGCAATATTCCTGAAGCACAGAAGGCTTTCATCTAAAAAAATATATATATACATTGATAACTAAGCTTCTTTTCATAAGTTATATTAAATCAAAGGCATTTGGTGATAACATTAATGATTGTGCCTAGCCCAGATTAGGTGAGAATTATAGCAAATCCTGCTATTCATATTGTCAAATGTGAGAATTTACTCACCCTTCTTTATATCTCCCTCTCAAAAACAACGAAGGAAAATAACAATTCCCAGGACTGCAGCTAACTTTCACTCCTATATATTGGGAGGTGCTCAAGGCCAGGCTGGATGGGGCCCTGGACAGACCGAGCTGGTGGGAGGTGTCCCTGTCCATGGCAGGGGTCAGAATCAGATGGGCTTTAAGATCCCTTCCAACCCCAACCATCCTCTGATTCTATGATATTGTTTTATAAGTAAGCTAAAAACTACTTTGCAGCAGGTTTGTTATGGACCAATGGGTCACCTCTGAAGAGAGATGCCAGGGAGTCCCAAACCTTTTAACACATCAATCTAAGAGGTGTATAGAGGAAGGTCTGTGGCCTTCCTGTCAAGCTTGGCTGTTTTCATATCAGGGTATCTTAACTGCCCTTGTGCATGCTGATTGCTTTAGGGCTAGATTTCACATATTTCGTTCAAAAACCATTGCACTGTATTTCATTTTCAAGGGGATGGCAATCTGGGTTTGGGGGTGGGGAGCAGGGTTGTTTGTTGGGGGACTAGATATCCAAATAAATAAATAATAATAATAACAACAATAGTAATTTTCAGTTAAAGCATGGTGTTTTATTATGTTTTCCTCATGGGATCTGTGACTGCACTAATGCACAGTGCTAATGGCCTTAGAGGGAGCCTTCCATGATGCATGGCTTCTCACCTAGGAGATTCAGGCTCTGCACTAGAATGCAGTGTGTGGGCCACACACCCCAATGTTCACACATCTGAGTCAAATTGCTTGATTCAAATAAATGCTGCATGCAGATGAGGGAGACCCTCACTCGGGGCAAGAGCGAGGTCTTTGCTTGCATCCCAGAACAAGTCCCACATGCCAGGGTAATGATCCCTCAGTCCCAAAGTTTGATCCAGTGTTGGGTGCTCTTCACGGGTGCCACAGGCCCATGGGGTTGAGGCTCCCTTGTGACTGCCCTTGAGGTGGCAGCAGATGGGGTGGTTCATCTTCCAGGTCCTTCATTTGGGTCCCTGTTCCCTGTCTTGGTGCTCCTGTGCTGCTCTGGGCCTGTGGAGATGGGCCTGGTGGGGAGCTGGGCAGGATGGTAGTTGGTTGGGGTACCCCCACTGTCTTTCTCTTCTTCGCGGGAGGTCTGTAGATGAGCTTTTTACCACATAACCTGACAAAATATATGTTCCTTCCTGATTTTTTTTTTTGTGACTGGTCTCCTCTATTTTTTTCTGAATACTGCCAGTTTGTTTGGCACCTAACTTAACTGAACTCAAACTAGCACTGAATAAATTACTGGGAAAGATGTATTCTGCCCCGAAGTGCTTATAGTGTAGGAAATCAGTGTCTGCTTTCTCTTTGTTAGCAGGGAGTGATGATGAAGTATTAAATTTGATGCACCAATTTGACCGCGGAAGGGCAAACTGGCAGAAGGTTGCAAATGTGAGGGAAGGAGGTGAAACCATTTTCTGGGAGATTTTTTTCTCTGCTGCAGCATGCCTTGAGCAGCTCTGATCACAGGAGTAGTGCAGAACTGTCTCAGCTCAGCCCAGGGGGCTGCTACATGCTCCAGTCAAGCTTGTCTAATTAGACCCGTATATTACATTTCCATCCAGCAAATGCTCCCCCACTGCTGCAGTACTGTCTGCAAGGATGCTGCTCTTCCACTTGAATGCTCACCAGCCCTGTGCAGGCAGTGCTGTGGGATTCCCTCCAGCAGGAGGACAAAGGCAGGCAAGCAAGGCTGCTCACCCCTCCATTGGCCATAGCAGGAAGAGGACGTCATTTCAGTGGCACCAGTGGGTTATGCAGGAGTGGAACAGATATATTTTGTCCTGGGAACATGAAGTCTTCGCTTTCATCTGGTTCAGGCAGAGTGTAAGGACACCTTCAGGGACCACATAAGGTCCCTTGAAGCAGCGAGTCACCAAGATCACAAATAAGTCATATTGTATGCTACAGATTTGCTTTCACTGATGGTGTCACTGAGAAGCTGCTCCAAAACTGTGCTGCTCTGGAGGCTGCATACCTCCTCAGAACTGCAGCCGGAGTTTATTCATAGTCTATTCAAGCCATCAGGATGTCATACTTCTTGCTGTGATGCTGAATGTTGTTTGCTAACCAATGCCAGCCTGAGACTCTTTAAGGAAAACAGTGCTCTGTAAATGACTTCTCACCAGCTATCTCCGTTGGGGCATATCTCTGCAGATGCAGTAGTTTTTACCTCTCCTTGTTCAGTCTTATTTGATTTTGGAAGCTTGTCTGTCTACCTGTGTGTCTTCTTCAACAACACTCACACATGGCAAAAACTCCCTGCCTCTTTCAGCTGCTCTGCCCTGAAAAACAAGTCCTGCCCACCAGGAATCAGTGGGTACTCTGGACCAGTGAGTCCTCAGTGATTCACCAGGAGAATTACATGGACACATCTACTAGAGCTCCCAATGCCATGGTATTTTGGAAACTTTAATTAGTGTGAAAAAAACCCTCAACATCAGAGGCTTTGATTACTCCCAGGTAGTTGCAGTAGTGATACTCTTGTAATTCTTCAGAGTTCCAAGGCTGAGATGAAGCAAGGAGCCCATGCTACCTGGTCCTGACACAGGATCCCAAAATATTACTAGCGTAGCGCAGAGGCAACAGTCCTTCCCCTGGCCCACCCCATTTCATTCATACTGCAGGAAAAGTATGCTTCCTAAAACTCCAAATCTATGAAGAATGCACAAGTCATCAAACAGAAAACAAGAACATGATGCTTTCACAAAACGAAAGAAAACATCAGCGTGGTTTGTTGTGCTATTAAGAACTACTACCTGGAGTAGTTGCTTTCAAATACTTTTACTTTTAGTCTAACACATTCAGTGTTTGGGAAACAGCTCCCTGATGGTCCCATCTTCTCCTTCAGCTCTATCTGCAGTATTGCAGATGGTGTTGCAAACAAGAACGTGGTTTGCTCTCCTCAGATCAGGAAGGCAGCTTAGACCAAGAAAGATGCCTTTAATCCTTACAGCAGCAATTTTGGGTCTTTGTCTTGCTAAGATTTCTGAATTTGCTGGAGTAGGGCTAGCCCCTGTAATACGCTTAAGTATGCAGAGTATTTAGAGGCACTAGGTCCTAAGTTCAATGCTGTCTCATTCTTTATCTGCTACTATCTCTCATTTATCATTCCAGATAACACATACTTGGAAAGGCTCCTACACCATGTTTCATGGTAGACAGTATGGAGTTTCATCCCTGGCAATGGAACAAGATGGGCATCCTAATGACCTTCTGTAAGGTTAACAGGTTGTAAAGTTAACCAGTATATAGAGAAGTCAGGCTAGTAAGAATAGTCAAACAGAGGAAAGGTGCTCACCGGTGTTGTAGGCTCACAAGACACCAGAAGGAGCAATCTCCAGGAAGAGACCCTTCCTCAGTGGCAGTCAGCCCTTAACTGGGGTCTAGGAGAGTTGGAGCCAGGCTCCACCCCTTCTGGTCACACAGCTGAATTGCCTTCACCTGTGCTCCTGCAGCTGACTCAGTGCTCGCCTCACGTGGTCAGTCAGAGGTTCAGGCCATGATTCAACAGTTCCCATACACCTTCACTACATATTAATTTTCTTTATTTGAAACAGATATGGCATTTAAACCTCTCACTCACTTCTGACTTTGTTGCCTTTTACAGTTCTACGTATGATCTTTCAGCACAAAGGTGCTTTCTGTGTCAGTTACAACTACTTTTCTTTCTTTTTCCCACCCATCCTCGATCCCCAGTGTCTGGAAATGGAGTTTTAAGACTTCCAACTGCCTAACCTGAGTATACATTTCAACTTAGTTAAGAAAGTTAATCAGAAAAGAGAGTTTCCCCATTGTGGAAAATTTCCTGGTCAGAAATGATCTTTGAGGTCCTTTTCAACCCAAGCCATTCTAAATCCAAATGAACGTCTATTTATTAATTCAGATACTCAGGCATGGAAATCTCCTCACTTTAAGTACAAACACAAAGATGTTTTTATTTTAATCTCACTTCTGCAAATTAACATAGCCATGTAGTTTTCAAAATTAAAAACTCAAAGGATTAAACCCAACTGGCAAACATGGCTTGGAAATCATTTTGTGTCCCAAATATTAAGATTACTAAATGCAGATGAAAGAGGCAATTCCAGAAGAAATTTCTGTTCCTTTACAACTAAAGAAGATAAGCCTTAACTATATGTGCATGCAAAAATGTAATATGATTTATTTTCCAACAGGCGAAACTACTGTATATTGCTCTAGGTCACAGAGCAATGTGACTGGAGTATAAATAAAACTCCAGGGGCTCACATGCGGATGATGGCTGTAATTATTGATTAATTCTGCTTTAGAAAGCCTGAAAACAAGTCCATCTTGGAATGGACCACATCATTATGCTTCTCTCATTGCGGGAAACTAAAATGTCTCTCTCGTTAGAAGTGCCTGAGGTTTTCAGACTTATCAAGGGATAAATGTCATATCTGGCAGGGGAGAAAGGAAATTAATACCTTCAACTTTTTGGAAAGAATTTCAATAAAGATTAAACTAGGCTGTTGAAAAAAAGTAAAAATCATAAGTTGGTTTTCTAACCTGAGCACAGGTAGGAGGCTCTTGTGGTTTTTAGAGGAAAACGGGCATATTTTCCATGCTGTCTTGTTAAAGTGATTACTAGTTCATCCTTGTATATTAATAACATCCAGAAGCAAATACCCAGCTGAGTTTAGCACAATGCAGACATTCGGCCTCAGCTGGTCCCTACCCCGTAGACTGCAATATACAACCGAGATGAGAGACGTAGTTCTTTTAAGGTGCTTTTCACTCCAAATCTAACAATTTCACTACTGTGAAGACTGTCTTACAGGAGATCACATTACCTCCTTTGACTCAATGGATCAGATTGCCCAGAGAGTTTGCGGATGCCCCATCCCTGGAGGTATTCAAGGCCAGGCTGGATGTGGCTCTGGGCAGCCTGGTCTGGTGGTTGGTGACCCTGTCGTAACCATTTGTTACTACAGGCAGAAGACAGCACATACTAAGGAAATACCACTGGATGTCTGTATTACTGACAATAGAGTCTTTACAGAACAGAGTTGGTCAGTTTGAAAACACAAGTGGAGAAGCTACAAAAGAAAGCCCAAACTGGTCAGGTGGCAGGATATTCCCTTGTAAAAGACACAAGCTGCCATGCACAGTGGTGAAACCTGCTGTCTGAATTGTACAGTAGGGCTTTCTTTATCAAATAGATTAGAAAATGCCCATAACTTCACTAACCCTGTGATGAAAAGAATAAAAAAACAGTGATGGCCGCAGTACTGTGGGGTAGGATAGGCTTGAGTGGATAGAGACCTCATTGTGGACTCATCCAACTTGACAATTTTTATTACTTCTGCAGTTACCTTGCTAGAAATATCTGAGCTAGCTGGGTCCACACAACTGTTTGTATTGATGTATCCTTAGATTTCCATAAAACATTTGGTACCGTCTGACCTTCAGATCAATAGAACAGTACACAATCAGCATGGCAGTTATTAGGGAACTGAAGCCTTTCTAGCCGTGAGGAAGTTATTATCTCACTAATATCCCTAAAATTACATCTTGACCATGTTAATATTTGAATCAATAACCCCAGATCCTTACTAATTAAGATAGCAGATGACATTAATTAGGAGACCAGTAAATTACCAACAGATTAGAGCACTAATGGGTAGCTCTTGCAAAGGTGGTTAAAAAAGGTAACTACAAACATTAAGCAACAGAACACAGCCTAATAAATACTCAGGCATTGAGGAACAAAGAATGTATGCCATCCTTTCAGATTGGATATTTGTTGAATTTCTGTGGAGGAGTTGTTTTCTTTATTCCAATAGCTAGAAAGTAAATAAGGCAGATTTAGATATGCAGCACAGCTTTTAAGCAGCAAGGTGATTAATCCTGGAACTATTTCATTTTGCATTCCCCTTCACTGTAAATTTCTAAAATGAGACTAAAGCCTTATGTGAGTAATACACTGCTTTTCAATAGAAAATAAAGCAAGGGAGACCCACTGGCATTATTCACAAAGCCAGAGAGTTGCAGCAATTTCTGTTATTCCTTCTAGGTGTAGACTGGTGTTAATAGCACAGAGACATATATCAGAGTGCTGTGAGATAAGAATCTATCTGCACTGGAAGGGTCCTCACACAGAAGAAGCCATTTAAGTGCCTAGATAGGCTCAGTAATAGTGCTGTATGTGTGGTGTGTTTGCTCTCCTTGAACCTCCTCCCAGTGGCTGCCAGCACAGAATTTGATATAAACTCCCCAGGGAATATAAACTTCCCCTGTTGACATTATCCAAAGTATGGTCAGCCTTGGAAAAGAAGTTTGTGAAAGCCAGAAAATCAGTGTGTTCTCCTGTTAGGCACAACATGGAAGAAATAAGAACTTGTTGGGATGCAAGATACACTTAGAATAAGTTCATCATCTTCTTGACCTTGTTTATTCTTTTATCTGCACACGGGTGACAGGACGAGGGGAAATGGCCTCAAGTTGCTCCAGGGTAAGTTTAGGTTGGATATCAGGAAACATTTCTTTACAGAAAGGGCTGTTAAGCACTGGAATGGGCTGCCCAGGGAGGTGGTTGAGTCACCATCCCTGGATGTGTTTAAAATCCGTTTGGACGTGGTGCTCAGGGACATGATTTAATGAAGGATTGTTAGAGTTAGGGTAGGATGGTTGGGTTGTGGTTGGACTCGATGATCTTTAAGGTCTTTTCCAGCCTGAGCAATTCTATGATTCTAAGAATATACAGAATACAAAGAAAACTCCCCAGAGAAAATTCAAGAGACAACTTCATGTCTTTCAGCAATATCAGTGCAAGAAGATCTTCAGATTTCTCTGTCCTTTCTGTAATGCTCATACTTTTCCACCACCAAACACACTTCTCACATTGGTCCTTTCCTGAACATGGATCACTCTGATTTCTTTATTTTCCATGTTAGTAGTAGTTATCAGAGAGACTTTTCTTTCCAAGCTTCATGTTTCCTCCATCTCCATTACTGACTGCTCCAGAGATGCTGCCTTGGCGAACTGTTGTAAGAGAGAGAGGTTTGCACAGCCACTTAGATTGCTGCTAGGCAAGTTACTAAAAAGGTTTTTAAAAATAAATGCAGAAGAATATGTGGGTAAATATTTTCAAATGTTTACAGCATGCTGCTTTATGTACAAGAGCTCCAGACACAGAAAGTGTGAACTGAACTTGGAAAGAGAGTGAGGAGCTAAAAGCACAACTCAAAGGAGCAGAGTGATCGTAGTCTACCACTTTCCCACTGAATGTGGCAAGAATAATCACTTTCCCCTGGGATGTGTTTTACAGGAGGAAGCTGTAATGTCTCTACCTTTTTCATGATTGATAAACAATGATCTTCAATGTGTCAGTCATAAAAATAGTTTTTTTGTGAGCTAAAGAAAGCTGTAGCACAGGTTTGTGCTCAGCCTTAGAACATGAGCAATATATAATTGACCCATTCTGCCAGTGGCAGGAGCGGCGTGCTCCTAGTACTGAGCTGCTTCATCTCTTGGTCTCCCAGAGACTGGCTCTGTGCTCCCGCATTGCTGGCATGGCTGGCACGCAAGGCAAGGATGGAGCACCCCGTCCAGCCATCTGTCAGCCTTCATTTCTGCTTGGCCTCATCTCTGCAAGCAGATGCTGGGCTCATCTGATCCGTCCGTGGCTGCAGTGCCCGCATGCTCCATACCTTGCATATGTCGTTGGCTGACATTTCCTCTCCAGCTCTTCGCAGGACAGTAGGATCATTATTTCTGTCCTTCTCCGAAGACATCCAGTGCAACAGATTGACTCATCAGCATGTAGCACAGCAATCTGAAGGGTGGCTTCCCAGGATCTGGATAAAAACCATGAGGACTGAGGAAATGTCAGGCTTTGCCCGTGTTTTGGAATGATGTGTGAGCATTTACAGACTGTAAATCCCTGTTTTGTGTGGCCCCAGTTGTTAATCTGATGGAAGGTATTAAGAACAATCAATTTCTTGAGACTGGTTGCATTTCGATGTGGTTTAGTGGGCATGGTGGTGATGAGCTGATGGTTGGACTAGATGATTTTAGTGGTCTTTTCCAAACATAATGATTCTATGGTGCATCTGCTCAGTGGTTGCCTGCTTGGTGCTGCTGGATGGTAACTGTTGGTGACTGCCAAGTGACCTGGTCACAGCCTCCTCCCCTACTGCTGACTGAAGATCAGTAGAGCTACTGTCCCACAAAACATTGCTAGAGATGGCTCCAGAAATGCCTGTTTCTAAGCCCTGGGTCCTGTCACAGCTAGTATTTACTTTCACAAAAAGCAAATGACAAAGAAAGTCTTACAAGGTCAAGGCACAAGTGAATCCCTTCAGCGCACCTGAGGTGGCACCACTGCTGCTTTCTGTATTCTTACAGCAGAGCCAGTTTCCAGGTGCTACTGTGGTGTGGTACCAGGCTCCAGCACACTGCTATTATGCTTATCCTTTTCACATCTACAGTTTTTCATCTCTTCTGTAGTTGAAGATCTTTTCTTGCATTATCAATGGCATATTCTAATAATACCTGATGAGGAGTGCACACAATGAACTGCTTTTCCTTTTTTTGTAGGCATTCTTTTTGGCTATTATTAGCTATTATCATTCAGATACTCAGACATGTGCCTGGATCTACCTAGGGATATAAGGCTCTGAAGAAAATACCACCGAAGTCAAAAGGAAGCATTGTAGTACATCAGCATAAGCTTTGGAACACACATCTAGTCCCAATTTATTAACATTGCTAATGACCTGTCTTTACCTTTTCCCAACTTTTCTTCTTTTTTTTCCACTGTATGTTAAGATTGTAAGAAATACAGGACAAAAGTAGTATTTTTCTGCTCTTCTTAGAGGAATAAAAGCAAAACAGGACCATGATCACTAATAACAATCATCATCATTTGTGATAAGAGTTTGCAAATGTTGATTTCCTATATGACTACCCCAGTCACATACAGCCATGGCCATCCATGGTCTTGTATCCCCTGTGACAGTCATAATGACCAGAACAAGAAGCATGACGACAAGTCTGAAGCAGGTCAGTGCTGATCAGGCTGTTCACATCTCTTTCTCCAGCTGCTTGTTCCTAGATAAAATATGTAAGACTAATAGGATTTTAACAGAGATGCCTAATCACTACAGATGTCCAATGCTATGCACAATACATGGAACTATGAGGGCTGCTCCGAAAGTAACACCTCCTATTTTATTGTTGTGGTCCACAACATCAGAGGCAGATGTTGGTGGGATAGCAGTAGAAGTTGAACCTTCCCACCAGTAATCCATGACATGTTGTTGCCACATGATGGATGGCAGCAGAGGGGCACTCTGACAGTAGGGTTTGCCCACCAACACTTGCTGCGGCGATGCTGCTGAATCTGAGGAATCGTAGAATCACCAAGGCTGGAAAAGACCTCCAAGACCATCTAGTCCAACCATCCACCTACCATGAATATTTCCCATGTCCCTTAGTACCACATCTGAATATTTCTTGAACACTTCCAGGGATGGTGACCCCAACACACCCTGGGCAGCCCATTCCAGTGCCTGACCGCTCTTTCAGAGAAGAAATCTTTCCTAATATCCAACCTAAAATTCCCCTGATGCAACTTGAGGCCATTCCCTCTAATCCTGTCACTACTGAGGAGCCACAGAGTAGTCCTGTGCTCAGACCTGGACCACAAACCTCACTCCTTATGTGGTTGGATGGTTTTTATTTCCTCATTTATCACTTAATCTCTTGAGAGGAATGCAATCACAGAGTGGCCACAGCTATTTGCGAATTCAAGCTGAATTCAGCAAACAGCTTCAGCCATGCAAAACATGAACATGAATCCCAGATGCAAGAACATAGCTCAGTTTGTCACTGCTACGATTAAATATTTTCATTATTTTACAATTTTTGTGCTATCATTTTGGCATAATTCATTACACAGCAGAGTTCCTCCTTCATACCCCAGCAGCTAGTAACGTGAAAAAAATCCATTCCTGCCAGATTTGAGTTTCTTTTTTCAAATTATTCCCACTTGCCTCTAGTAAAGGAGCATGGAAAGGGCTTATCTTACCCTGAGCAAGATGCACGAGCTTCTCCTGTTGCATTTGGTGCCTCATACAAGCACACACACAGAGACAGGGAAGCTGAAGCAAGGAGATTATTGCCTGTATTCACATATTTGAGTGACAAAGATCTGGTCTCATCCCACCCACAAAGTGATACCCTTCTCCAAGCACTGAATAAATGCACATTTTAGGAAACATTACATGCACTGAAGAGTGAGGTGGTTTCTGAAGACCCCTTGTTTATCCTAGACTGCCCACAGTATTTACTGCAGAGGAGATTCACCACATCCTTGGTGCTTCCCTGGCTTCTGAGAGGCTTTTCTGCCTGGTTAACCCATCCTTCATTCATGCTGGGGTTATAATGCCTTTACAGAAGCCACTTGTTTCACAGACAAGCCTTGTATGAACAGTAAAAGCCCCATGAAACCCGTGGCATACACCCAGGCTGCTGGTTTAATTTTCACCTGCCAAGCAGGAGAATAGACAGGTAAATATTTGCACACAGAAAATTCTCTTGCACTGAACTGTTTCAGGAATTCAAAGCTCAGGAGAGGACCACTGCCTGCAGAGTCAGTGTTCTTTAGCTCTTAACATGGCATTAAACTGTAGCCAGCAATTGTCAGCAATCGATGTAAGAGGAAGACAGAGGGGCACAGAGAGCAGGGGTTGCAGACAGCCTTCTGCTGCACTTAGCTTCTGCTTGAGCACATCCATTCGTATTAATGGTCCTCTACACATTTTTATGTCTTCAGGGTAGAAGGAAATCGCTTATAGATGTCTGATGGAAAACATCTCCTTCCCTTTGAACCAGAGGGTCAGAACAGAAAACATCAATGTGATTCAGATTAGTAATTAATCTAAACTTAACTTTAGAGGCATTGGGTTTGGAGTGGAAAATATTCCTCACGTGAAGGGTCCAAGCGAGGGTCATTCATCAACTCTGTCTGGTATTAAAGCCTTAAATCCACTGTGAATTTGTGCAAGATGAAGCTAGCAGTTCTCAGCCTGCCTTACCAATAATCTCCAATCTTACCAGTTTCCAAGAACGAATACAGGAACCACTCCATGTGTGCTCATGCAGCTGGGAGGTTCCTAGGATAGAGAGGGTTTGTTTTCTTCTTCAGAGCTCTGGAGTCAAGAGGCACATTATCACCTGAGCCTCTGCTTTTCACTGAATCATAGAAACATTCAGGTTCAAAAGACCTCAAAGATCACCAAGTCCAACCCCAGCCCACCCCCACCACGCCCACTGACCCTCAGTGCCACATCTCCCCAGTTCTTGAACACCTCCTGGGACAATGACTCCACCACCTTCTTGGTTCCAAAGCCTGACTGCTCTTTCAGAGAAAAAAACTTTTCCTAACATCCAACCTGACCCTCCCCTGGCACTACTTGAGGCCATTCCATCTCATCCTATCACTGTTACCTGGTTTCAGAGGCTGACCCCCCCTTTGCCCCCACCTCCTGTCAGGGAGCTGTAGAGAGCAATGAGGTCTCCCGTGAGCCTCCTCTTCTCCAGACTGAAACACCCCAGCTCCCTCAGCTGCTCCCCATAAGACTGATTCCAGAAAGATTCAGGATCCTGAGTTTTAAAGTAAAATTTCCTTTTTCCTAAGGGTTGAACACTCAGCCAGCAGCAGAGGAGAGCCATAGGCATGTTGGACATGATGCAAGGTCACACTCCTAGTGTGACTGCGTGCATAACACTTCTCAGCCTGCTCCACAAAGCAGGAGATCCTGCAGGTCAGAGCTTTTGTCCATTCAATTGAGTAGAAAGTTTTAAGTAAAACAAGAGACCAGCACTTCAGATAGCTTAAGAGAATCACTGTATATGACAAAGGGCTAAATATATTCCATTTGTGCTTTATATCACTGTAAATATGCATGTGAGATAAAGGAAGTGCCATCATGGCTCCATGTACAAGGGCTGCAGGGCACACCAGCCCACTTGTTCCCCTTAAATTCTCTCATTTTAGCAGCTATTTGAGCCCAGGAGGAGTCTACTTGGAACTGATGAAGAAAAAATTAAAACACTTGAAAATGCTATTTTGAGGTTTACAGAACTTGAATAAATGAGCAAATTAACTATTCAATTATCCATGGCATTTTGAGTATGTTATCATTCAGCTCACTCCTTCCTCTCTGCTATGACAGCATCCCCTGGTAAGAGCAGAGCCATCTATCAGAAGGATGCTGGAAGCTGTCCTCTCCAGCCTGTGTTACCCAGGCACTTCGAAGAGCAGCAGCTTTATGAAGGTCACTCTTTGCTTTGTCTCGTCTTCACAGCTCTATAGCTCAGGGTTGCTTTAATGTCTGTTTTACTACTTCCCAATATCTACTCTATTTTCTTCATTGTGATCTATAGGCTGGAAAGAAATAAGAACTCATCTTTGTTTGCGTTAATGTTGAGTACAAGTAAGTGAGTTATGCCAAAGAGTTATTATGTTATGGTTATGGTGAGCTACAAGTCTCTCCTCATGTTCAATTTTCAGAGACGCTTTTACCTCTAAAGATCTCCTGATCCTCTATTAAACTGTGTTCCTATCAAGGACTATTTTCTGAAGACTTATGTTACTAAAGTACCACTATCAAACACATGATGTGGGATTCAGCTGATCAAAAGCAGATGCCTACATATAAGCATATATGGTATCAAATATATATATATATATATATACATACATATCACACCTTTTGATCTACATTTCCCTTAGAATTGGTAGACTGAGGAATCCCATCAGAAAACGTTTTTCATTCCAATGCAGACACTGGAAGTGAAAGAGCACCTTCAATGTGCTTTCTTTCCACTAAGGGGAGAATTGAGGCTGACTGGCTCAAATAGGAGCTTCTGCACCAAGTTGTCTAAAATGAAGTGACACAGATCCTACAGAAGGCAGCAAAAGGTTCTGGCCTGGTGGCATTTCTGTCCAGAGCTGCTGGCAGGCAGTGGGCACCATGGCACATCACACAGACAAAACACCGTGGCTCCAGGAGGCACAGAGCACAACCTCTAAAAAGAGGCTGACCCTCCAAAAACTTTGATGTACGTGGTGAGATTTCCCCCAGATGGTTATCCAGCCATTTTTGCTGCATGCTGAGTTCAAACAAACCACAACTGAGGCTGTGAAATTGTTAATTGAATGAACTTTGGTTCTTGAATATTGCTGTTACTCATAATACTATTTGAATACCACTGTGAAATTTACACGCCTTCCTATTAGCAATATTTTGTCTTTAAGGAAAACTTATCACCTACAATTTCTTTCACAAAGGCAGGTCTGTGCTATTGTTCCCATTTAATATACGAGCAAACAGGGCTCAGAGAAGAGCACCACTTCCTAAGCAAATCCAAGGATAAGACCCAGGTTCCACCCAAGTTTTCTGTCACATTATGGAACCTCACCTGAGGCTCAGTACCAACAGCAGTTATTTGCAGAGCACTTAACAGTGGATTGGTACTTACCCACTTAGGGCATAAGTAGAAATTTTAAAGATACATCTTGATGTTAATGGGATATTCCTATGCTTTACGGTTTTAGTTTGCTCTGATGATGAGCTGCCTGCAGTGCTTCTGAAGAAAGGTTGAGGGAACTGGGCTTGTTTAGCTTGGAGGAGAGAAGGCTGCGGGGAGACCTCATTGTGGCCTTCCAGTACTTGAAGGGAGCGTATAAGCAGGAGGGGGAACGGCTGTTTGTGAGGGTGGATGGTGATAGGACAAGGGGGAATGGTTTTAAACTGAGACAGGGGAGGTTTAGGTTGGATCTTAGGAGGAAGTTTTTCACCCAGAGGGTGGTGATGCACTGGAACAGGTTGCCCAAGGAGGCTGTGGATGCCCCATCCCTGGAGGCATTCAAGGCCAGGCTGGATGTGGCTCTGGGCAGCCTGGTCTGTTGGTTGGCGACCCTGCACATAGCAGGGGGGTTGAAACTAATGAGCATTGTAGTCCTTTTCAACCCAGGCCATTCTAGGATTCTATGATTCTCTCTAAATTCTATTTGATTGTGCAAGGGCTGTTGGTGAGGTACAATCTATGGAGCTTTATGGTGGTGGAAGCTAGCTAGATTTCAGTTTCTCCCTGGGTCACTTCTAGGAGACTCCCCCTATCCTTGCAGCCTGTGGCAGCCCAGAGGTGGGTGTGTGGGGAGATCAAGCTGCTTCTGTGGTGGGTGGAGTGCAGGCTTGGGGGTGGGTGACCTGTCATACTCCTCCCATATATGTCATCTGCAAAAGGAACAGACCTTGGTACAACATCTGCCAACCCACCAGCTGTCATGCTTCTTCTCCCTTGGCTCTTTTTAATTCCAGAAATGTAGAAAGCAAGCCCAGGTAGCCTGCTGTCCTTTTGAGTTCTAAATCTCCTTGGCTCCATCTTGATCCTTGAGTTTTCCCAGTGCTGCTGGTGCTATCTTTAGCTTGAGCTGCGAGGCTGGTTGCAAAATGGCCTGTAATTGTCATTGGGATCAAACCTCTCTTCCAGGCAGGCACACAGGGGATGCAAGGCAGCTCTCTGTCACTCTGAGTGAATCAGCTGCTTCAGGTGCCACTGATGCGCTCCTGATATGGAGAAAATACCTGAGGAATAGGCACTGCAGAAGCTCTATGGGAGCAGATAGCTCCATCAGTCATGTTTAAACCTCAGAGCTTTAGTGAGCTGCATGAAGCTTTCCTGTGTTCAAAGTGAGCCCCAATGTCCTTGCTCCACTAACATTGACTCTAATTAGCTCATCCGTTTTCCAACTGTTTGCACAGGGGATGATTGAGGATTGAAGATAAGTAATTTTATGAATATTGCTATGAATAGTAAATGCTGCTCCTATTAGAACGGGTAGTTAATGAAACATATTTATTTCTTATTTTATGTTCCTGCTCTGTTTTCAAAAAAAGCAATGATCAACAATTAGACAAACTAGAATTACTGTCAAAGTGGGAAAACACTTTTCAATCTACCACCAAAAATGCTGCAGTAAATTAGTTATTGTATTACTGAGTCCAATTGTTCAAGTGAAAATAGGATCAGAACTATAAAATAACATTCCAGTTCATTTTTTGGTAGGGTGATTTAACTACTGAAAACATGGGAAAGAGCTTCGAAATATACCTAAAGAAATTTGTTAAGTTTTTATACTTACAGCAAAAGATGAGGACAAAAATGGATCAACGAGTAATTAAAGTTGCAGCACTATCGTTCCCAATCAAAAGCAGCTCTTGAGATTGTACAGAAGCCATGTGTATGGGAGGTAATCACCACTCTCAGATATCCTGAGATACACTCAATTCTCACTTCTTGTTTGTTTGCAAGTAATTTCACACCATGGACCTCAAACGGACATTTAAGATTATCTTCATCTGTAAGGAATTCTGTATTTAAAAGCAAGAATTACATACGTTATGAGCTCTTGAGATTTAAAACATTATAATGTATAAAATGTGGCAAAAGGGGAGGACAAGAGAGGCAAACAGCAAGGCAGCTTTTGTTTCTGAAAGCTGCAGACAAAAATAATGTATTTAAATTGGTATTTTATTTCCCGAGAGCCAGTTCCTAAGATCGTTAGTGTGAAAATAAAAGATAATTGAGGATATCACTGGACTACAGCAATGAACACTAAATACTGACCTTAGAGCAGACATCATAAGATGTTAGCTCAGGGGAGCTGGTAAAGGGAGAGAGTTTTATTTCTAATGTCTGGGTCTCTAACTGCAGTGCACGTTATCAAAGCATTCAGCTGAAGTACTCATGGGTAGTGGATAACCTCAGAAAAACTTCTGGTTTGCAGTCTAGTTGCTACTGAACAAGGCTGTACCTGGACTTCAGAGGAACATGTTGATGGATGTTTAATGCTGAAGGGCGCTCTGCTTTGGTAAGGAGCTGGCGTGCATCAGCAGACAGAATATCTGGGCAAGAGGCACAAGCATGAGTGTAATGGAGCACATTGAGCTCTTGGAATGAGTCCAGAGGAGGGCCACTAAGATGATCAGAGGGCTGGAGCATCTTTCCTATAAGGAAATGTTGAGGGAGCTGGGCTTGTTTAGCTTGGAGAAGAGAAGGCTGCAGGGAGACCTCACTGTGGCCTTCCAGTACTTGAAGGGAGCGTATAAACAGGAGGGGGAACAGCTGTTTACGAGGGTGGATGGTGATAGGACAAGGGGGAATGGTTTGAAACTGAGACAGGGGAGGTTTAGGTTGGATATTAGGAGGCAGTTTTTCACCCAAAGGGTGGTGACGCACTGGAACAGGTTGCCCAAGGAGGCTGTGGATGCCCCATCCCTGCAGGCATTCAAGGCCAGGCTGGATGTGGCTCTGGGCAGCCTGGTCTGCTGGTTGGCGACCCTGCACATAGCAGGGGGTTGGAACTGGATGAGCATTGTGGTTCTTTTCAACCCAGGCCATTCTATGACTCTGTGATTCACATTGATTAACATCCTCCTTGGTGATGTGGTGGGTGAAGCTTTCACCTCGATTGTTGCAGTTAGATTTATACAGCTAATACCATAACAACTAAAGAAGGCGACAGAAACTGAGTGCTGTGATGTTTTCTCCTGGATTAGCACACCTGTCCCTTTTACAGCCTCTGCAGAGCAGATCCCACAGATGATGCCCTGTGGGAGCACCTTTCTTAAACACTCAACACCTAGAAAAGCTCTCAGCTTGCAGCAGGCTCAGCGCTCATATTCCAGCAGTCTCCCTCCTACCTACTAATAAGCTCTGCTGTTTCAAAGGAAAAAAAGTCATTAGCTGGGAGCTAATGCTTACTTCCCTCAGCAACGCTCTGGTGTGAGCATGCTATCACCCAGAGAGGAACAAGGCTACGAAAAGTTTTGTTCCATAGTCAAAGCTGCAAAGAAGAGGACTCCATCTGAGTTTGAGCTCTGAGTGAAGCAAGCACCAAAGAAATCCCAGGCACTCCTAAATGCTGAGGTTTGGGTTGCTCCTGCTAGTGCTTTTTCTGGAAATGTAAATTATGTAGGAACCCTGCTGGCTGTCAAGAACTGCAAAGAAGAAGAAAAACACCCAGTAGTGATGTGTGTCAAACCTCAGCTTCGAGGGAAGGGTAAGCTATTATGTCTTCTAATGCTGTTAATTCTTCTCTATTCCTTAATCTTCTTCAAATGTACTTGGAGCCCAGCCAGTTCAGAGCACAAGTTGTAAATCACTGAAAATTATAGTATGTAACTCTAGGCATATTTCACCTGTCAGATTTAGAGTCTGTTTTTGGAAAGCTGGAGAAAAATTCTGAGGATTAACTTCTGTAGAAAGTCTCCTTTACCAAGTACACTGAAAAAATGCAAAGGGGCTCATGTGAAGCGCTTGATGTAGATGCACAGGCAGCCCTGACACACAGCAAAGGTCCCTTCAGCTGTCTGAGTCTTGGAGCTGTTGTGTGGCTCTGAGGAGCAGATCAAAATGCAGATGTGATGCACAAGAGGACCTCCTGCAGAAATCTAGATCTGCCTGGCTGGCACGGGTAAATTGCAGTTTTTCAAAGAGGCTCCCAGAGCTTTTCTTTTCCTTCTTGCTATCCTTCAGGGACCTAGCCCTGAAAATCTTTGTTTCTGACTTGAAATCAGGAGTTGCTTCAGCAGAGCTGCACTTGCAAGCAGAGTTGAAAGGCTTGTGGTGTAGCCTGATCTCACCTGCCTGAATTTCTGGAAAGCTCTGGTGCAGGAAAATATGAGCAAGATATCCATAGAATCACTGAGGCTGGAAAAAGGCTGGACCTCCAAAGATCATCCAGTCCAACCGTCCACCTACCACCAATTGCTCCCCATTAAACCATGTCTCGTGTACAATGTCTGAACATTTCTTACAGCATCTAATCATTTCTTATTCATTTGCTTTTTCATCTGCCCCTTAAATCTTTGTAAACTGCTGTTCCTAAAGCTGACTTCTTTTTAATCTGAGACCCCAGTTTTAGTTTTCTTTATTGACTCCAAATTGCTTTGGAAGATATTTTGATTATTTTGAGTTCCCTTTGGATCTGAGACTCCACCATAGGGCATCATTGCTTTCACACTTCAGGGTGGTGCTCTAGTGTTTGGTCTCCAAGTCCCAAAGCACATCTCAGTGCATGGAGAAACACTTTCAGAACTCAGTCTTCAGTTGATAAATGCACTGGAAGAACTTGAGCAGATTCTGGCACAGTCCTAGTGAAAATTTCAAGGAATAAACACATCGTTAATACTAAACTGTGCAGGTTTTGATAGGGAAAGGCAAATGAGAAGAAGCAATGGAGTCCTAATGCTAGAAGAATATACAAGAGGAATACTAAAAACATTCTCCAGTGCTATCATCATCCCAAATGATATTACCAACTGCGAAGCCCAAAGGAAATTACAGCACACACTGGAGATCAAGCAAGCCATCTCCCAGCTGATGGTGCTGTCTACTCCACCACGCTCAGCTATCAGTCATTAAGATGTGAAGTATATATTGGTTGTATAGCAAAGGCAGCAGTATTCATAGAAGACTCGCAGAGTGTGCGAACTGTCACTTTATGCATAGCCTTGTTGGTGAGGACGTCTCCTTGGATTACCTGCTTGGCTGCTCAGCCAGGCTGCCTGAGCAGGAGGTGAGGTTTCCACCCAGAAATCTACAAGCCCTGGGTGGGGATTGACAAACAGCCTGCCTGACACCAGCAGCAAGCCCTAATTGCAGTGATGCTCTCCAAAGAACCAAAAATGGGAGCACTCCTGATAGAAAAAAAAGCAACCTTATTTGTGGCAACTCTGTGAAAATTGATGGCCTCTTTGTTGCAGCAGGGGCCCCAGTGCACGCGCATTGGTGATCACCTATTTGAGGGCATCTACAGGGACTGAAGCACAGGCGTAAGGCCATCAATCTTTCCAGTGAAATGTCATTTCTGTGCAATATGTGTCTTGAGCTGAAAGGCCACATTCTGAGAGTTGTAGGCTGTGGGTTTGTGGGGTGCTTGGCAGTGCAGACACGGCTCTTGGATTCCTCTTGGAATTCCACCAGACTGGGTCCAGTTCTGCAGGGCCTGTTAACACAAAGTAAGGAGCCACTTGAACAAAGCAAGCAGCTGTCCTAAAAGACCGAAGATGAATGCCACCAAAGAGTTTTAATCTCCAAACGCAGAAAGCATTGGGTTGGAAATTAACTGTTATTTCAAACTCCAGGAGGTTTATTATGAAATAGACGTCTTGGCTGGAGAAGTGAAGATCAACTTCCAGGAAAATGTGTGGGTCCTCATTATAATTTCAGATTCTGTTTAACTACCGTGCTAATTACCATTTAAAGCCAAAGGCTTCTGTTCACATTTGAGAATCTTGCAAGCAGGATTTTAGGAGTCTTTTTGAATCACCTTTAAGTAGCTGGCAGTCATCATTGTCACATCAAAGTTTAATTTGCTCTGCTCCAGTACAAAGTCCTCACTACTTGGTTGGTAAGGCTGCTGGGGTTAATTACTCTCTACCAGAAAAAGAACACATTAAATGTAAATAGCCAACAGGTCCAACTAGCTAATGAAAGAATTGTCTCTTGCATCACACGCTGAGTTTCGCATTTCAGCTTAGTTTGTTTGAGAATAATGACATCACTCATTTTTTCTCTTCTTTAAATACATTTACTATGTCTGCAGAACAATTAAGATGTTTTTTTTTTCCTAACTAAGCCCAAATTTGTATTTGTCTCGCTGTAATCCAAGGTAATGATGATTCTGTGAAGCATCCACTGTAGCTGCCAGTCAGGAGCAGCACTTGTCCTCTCTCCATTGAGGTGCCATGGCCATGTAGGGTGGATGATCCTTGCTGGAGGATGTGAGAAGCTGTGCTCACAGAGGAGGTGGGATGGTGACCAGTGGGTCAATTGGTGGGTTTATGTCTCTCTTGTTTATCTTCATTAAGTGAGTAGGTAGATGAAGAGTGAAACTTTATCTGCATCCCTGTCAGCAAATGCTGTGCTCCAAAACATTGCCATCCCTGCCCTCCTGTTTTTCCTTAGAAAAACTCTTATCTGATTTTAATATGTCCTTCAGCCTGCTTCTAGCACTGAGCTTCATGTGAAAAGCTCTGAGGGCATACTGAGATCTACTCTGTCCCTAGAGACATAGATGCCCTCATTTATTTGCTTGAAAAGCAGCACTCTCCTCTCTTGATTTTAATTTCCAGTTTACATTCTGGCCTTTTACAATTCAATAAAAAGGAATGTGAACACTGGTACCAAAAAAGATAAGAGTTAACATCTAGCATAGTCCTGCCTGAAATATTCTGAGACATAGAATTGTAGAATCACCAAGGTTGGAAAAGACCATCCAAGATCACCCAGTCCAACCATCCACCCATCACCAATAGTTCTCATTAAACCATGTCCCTCAACACGGCGTCCAAACGTTCCTTGAACACCTCCATGGTTGGTGACTCCACCACCTCCCTGGGCAGCCCATTGCAGTGCCTGACCACTCTTTTGGCAAAGTAGTATTTCCTAATGGACAAAACTTCAAAATCTGAAAAGGAAAGACCTAACTATAGTTATTCTTCACAGCATTTTACTATGGTGTCAGAAGGACATCTCAAAGAGATTAATAGCTTGAAAGGAAAAAGTACCGAGAATATTTAATGTAGCTGTTATGTTTGAATATGGTCATTTATGCCTGTACACCAGTCTCCACTTCTCCACAAGCCCTGTAGCTTGTCTAAGCTGAAAGGGCATGCCAAACGCCTACAAAATGTGTTGCTACAATATAGGCAACTCTTTTGGAGGAAGACTGCAATTTCTTCATTCAACGTGGATTGTAGAAGAATCAGGGAAATCCTATTTCATTCATTCAGAAAGCTCTTAAAAATTGGCATCTCTATATTACTGGAGAAATTTATAAAAACAGAGTAATCTGCTCTGAGGTATAATCAAAAACTCTGGTTGGTGCATGTCTGTGGTCCGTAAAGCAGATATATGGAAATGTGTAATGGTCAGGAGGGTGGATCGGGCAAAATACTGAAGGCTTTTAACCAAGGCACCTGTAATGTCCCTGGCCAATCTCATTGCACAAGGAAAATGCAAAAGCAGCAGGAATTCAAGGAAAGGAGTAAATAATGTATTTTTTTCTGGCTTGAAAAGAACAGATTTAGTGAGCGAGGAGATGAAGAGAGATTACTTGGAAGAAGGCAATGGCATGGGAATATCAGCATTTAGCAGACAACAAATGGCCTGGAGAAAGCAGCCTGGGAAATTCTTACTTCTCTGTCTCAACACTGGGGCATAAAAATATTCAGAGGAATTAGAAGGAAAAATGTTTTTATATGCAAAACAGCAATTTCCCTATAGAACTCACCACTTAAGTGAGTCAATGAAGTTAAGAAAATGGCAAAACTGAGAATTAGTGGCTAGGATGAATATTAGGAATATCCAGAGCAATTGCAATTAGTTGTAACAAAGATGCTGTGTAAAAGATCATAGAATCATAGAATCACAGAATGGCCTGGGTTGAAAAGGACCACAATGCTCATCCAGTTCCAACCCCCTGCTATGTGCAGGGTCGCCAACCAGCAGACCAGGCTGCCCAGAGCCACATCCAGCCTGGCCTTGAATGCCTCCAGGGATGGGGCATCCACAGCCTCCTTGGGCAACCTGTACCAGTGCGTCACCACACTGGAAAAAGATGAAAATTCCTGTTCTGCCATTCAAAGCAATCCCTAGCTATAAAGTTAAAATCTCATTTGCAGAGCAGGTTACTCCTCATCTGTTTATTTCAGACTCTAGCTTTCCTTTGGGGCATCTTTTATAAATTCTTGCTGCTGAGCTGAGGGGGACATTCCCTCCCCTGCCCTCTGTTGGTGCAGCCCACGGTGCAGTTGGCTTTCTGGGCTGCAAGCACACACTGCTGGCTTACATGCAGCTTCTCGTCCACCAGAACCCCCCAGTCCTTCTCAGCAGTGCAGCTCTCAGTGTTCTTCTTTGGGTCTGTACACATAGCTGGGATTGCCCTGACCCAAATGCAACATCTTGCACTTGGCCTTGTTGAACATCGCGAGGTTCACATGGGTCAATCTCTCACGCCTCTTGTGCTTTATATGAGCATTCTACAACTCTGAGTTTTTTAAGCTTTGAAAATTCACCTGAGCATGAAAAGTACCCGAAAAAGTGACTCAATGTATGAGTTATAGGGAACATTTACTTTTTCATTTCTTTTCATGACTGAAGTAAAACTGCACCTTATATTTATATGTAATTTTTTTGCTTAGCGAAGCCTTATGAAACAATAAGTTTGCAGTTCTGCAGTGTGTGCTAAAGATACAGTCCACAAATTCAAACCATAGCTGTATTTGGAGCTTCGTGGCCAGGTCAAAAATCCATTTTATTGTAATCTCTGCATGTCCTCTTTAAATTATACAGGAGGGTTCATTTCTATGCCAGAAAGCAACCACAGTAAGATTAATCTCTCTCAGACAAGTCTGATTAGACTCATTTAATGGTTTACCAATCCCATCAGCTGAGAACCAGAAACTTTACATGGATTTTAGTATTGTGAAAGATTTCAGCTCAGACGAGACCAATTGGGCAGCCGTCCCCACCCCAGCAAAGCCATGGCAGCCCTGGGGGTTTTCATAGGGCTGGACAGCTTTCTGGCCTCCTCTCGCTACAAGCAGAGCTTTTGCTATGCAGTAATTCCCTCCTTAGTGTGTGCAGAAAGGGTGTGTGTGAGTGTGTATATAATTTCCTTATCTCTCCTAGGTGTACGGTGCACAGCTTTATCATGTAATTTTCCCAGCACTGTTTTGAATGTTTCCAGATTTCTGCTATTAGTTTTCCTTCAGTTCTTGCTCCCAATTAACCTTTCATATTTCCTCTAATCCGGTAAGCTGCGTTTTCCACCATTTACATTTTTTATCTTACTAATTGAGTTTTTTCATCTCCATCTTTTGATTTCAAATCTAATTATATTGTTATCGCTGGTGTAAAACCAGTAGGCTATTGATAACTTCTGTTCATTACTAAATTAAACTCTGCCTTATCATTGTTCGTTGCTTAGCACTCTGATGTGGAAATCAACCTTCGCTCAGCTCTTCAATCCTTTCCACTGTTTCCCAGGGCTTGATTTACTAAATATCTTGTGTTATATCATTCTGGCCAGCCTTCTTCAATAACAAAATCCAGCTGTCGCTTTGTCCAGGCTTTATTAAAAATATATGGCAAGCAGCCAGAGATTAGCCTATCGCTGAAAGGTTCAAGTGTTCCTAAGCAGAACTGCATATATATTATGAGTGAATAGCCACATTTATCCGAGAGCCTTCAAAATCTTAGAGTGAAAGCAAAATTCCTGTAGTGCCTGTGGTACAAACATCCCTCAAATGCACTCAGACAAATATTACCTTTTGTGTCAGACTAAGATATCCTTAGAATATTATCTTTTCCTGTGTTGCATGTTCTTGCCTCACCTTGTGCTTTAGAAGAGTTAACTGAATGCTAATTTGAGTCAAGGCTGGCAGAGATGGCTCTTTAAAACCAAATAATTGGGTGGTTTTTTCCCATAAGGCAAAGTTGATCCCAAGTTTTTCATGCAATGGTAAAATAAATAGTTAAGCTAGCATGAACTGGTAAATACAATAGGTAAAAGAGAGCTCTTTCTGGGTCAGAAAAGGAAAACACAGCCATCGGCAGATACTTGAGATTAGACACATCTCACCTGAGACACACCCCAGTATTTGTACCCTATTTATGTGATGTGAAGACTATGAGAACAGGAAATCCCATCCACACATGGTGGCTGTCAGTAGATTATCCCATCCAGCTGAGTTGATACATGGTGATTGCTATCTTCTTTCCTCTACACTCATAGTTCAGTAAGTGCCTACACGGGGTTTGATTCCCTCAAGGTATACAGGCCAGGTAATTATTTCACCTCACTGTGTAGTAATGTTTTTTCTCAAAGGCTGAAGAGTTGCCTTTTTTGTGTTTCTCCTTGTTGCCTATCAAGCTTTCAAGCCAACAAACCACTGTCCTCTGATGCCTGTAAATACCAGGCTTACCAGGCTTATAGACACCCTTAGTCTCCAAGTAATGAACTAAAATGAACTGAATTAAAAACTTTCCAACTGGGGCAATTTCTAATCAGAGCAATGTTGCAAAGGGCTACATGAGATGACCTGACAAATCTTTCTTACACAGCGATTGAATGCATCCCAGATCGCATGCATTTTTGCTGCAAGAGACAAAGCCTCTTGTTCAGAACAAGTGCAAATCATGTATGGAAAGCACTCCAGCAGAAAGTGAGGGTCATCTCACTTCTACAGTACAAAGGGGAACAATATTACAATATTTAGAGATATTCAATTACCAGTGGTAGAAGGCCATGGAAGTTCATAGAGAGCTCTGTGGGGCAATACGATGTGGAATAAGAAATAAAGTTAGGTATCAGCTGCAGAGGAATGAAAATGAACTGGCCGCTCATGTTAGAGAAGAAGAAAATGGCTAATGTGATGATCAGACAAAGAGATTAAGAGCAAAGAGGTCAACTGCCAGAAAATTATTTCCTGTAATTACTGCAGAAGATGGAACTGTAGTGGTCTCGTTACAGGAGGATAAAGCCAAGGTCTTGCTAATCTCTCTGAGAAGAATATTTAGAAGACAAGATTGGCCAATGTCAAATTTAGTGTAATTTTGCTGAAATCACTTGAGAAATTCAGGAGATGAATACAGCCCTGCCATTCCAAAATTACATAGAGGCTGAAATCCTTTGCAGGGTGATAGTTGTCTAGAAGCAGGCAATGGAGCTTTACCAAACGCCATAGCCATTTACCCTGATCCATGATTAATGAGTTTTACAGATGATTTGTCTAGCATCTTTTCACACAGAGGGTGGTGACGCACTGGAACAGGTTGCCCAAGGAGGCTGTGGTTGCCCCATCCCTGGAGGCATTCAAGGCCAGGCTGGATGTGGCTCTGGGCAGCCTGGTCTGCTGGTTGGCGACCCTGCACATAGCAGGGGGTTGAAACTAGATGAGCATTGTGGTCCTTTTCAACCCAGGCCATTCTGTGATTCTATGATTCTATGATTCTATGATTCTGTGATCTTGCCATAATGCTGTGATATCAGCGAATGCCATCCCTTCTATAAGATCACAGAAAACCTTTATAACTCCTTCCCATGGATAGCATAGCTTCTTTCCCACTGCTCCAGAGAAGAAAGTGGCAAACTATCTTTATTGAAGGCTTAACCATGCCCAAACAATCCAATATCCTGCTTTGCTTGTTCTCAGGCAGAACACAGTTTTGGATCTCAGATGTTCCCTTTCTCCTTTATTTCTTGCAACAAAGTCCTGTCTTAATGGTATATTTTTTGCAGTGGATGTTTTATTTCTTCCTGCTTCCCTGAGGACTGATAGATGCTTTGCAGGTGAGATACAACAAATGAAATGTGGGAGTCCCTCTTGCTTTCTAATACATGCCACAGTGTGAAGAGCCACACTGAATCTCTTCTCCATCTTCTGAAAAGAGAGGAAGAGTTACTGCTCAGATGGTCTTTGGTGACACTGCTCCGGGTCTAAGAATCATACAAAGCTTTTTTGAGGGAGGTGTTAGGTGGGAGAATGGGGATGTTGAGGGATGAATTATACAGCACAGTAAAAGCTAATGAGTATTATCCCATCTTTGATAAAATATAGTTTGGATCCTCTGCTGGAAGGAACTCAGAGGCATCACAGACTTCAGGGGAGCTTTATCCATTTTCTTCTGCTTAGCTTCTGCTGCTAACAGTGACTAAGTCTTTTGCTGCAGCAAGGCTTATTTTGGAAACAGTCAAGGTGTGTTGCTGTTTAAAGGAGTGCCATCATGCATAACTTTCACCTTCTTTAAATTCCAAGTTGCTGCATTATAACACAAATAAATGCCTGAGTACACTTGTGGAATATTCTGTTTTCTTAAGATAATTCAGAGTTCATGTACCTATAAATGTAATGCAGTTGTACATGATTTGTTATTCTTTGTATTACACAGACTGCAGGATATGCAAGAGAATAGAACAGTGAGATTCAGTTGTGAGGGAGCTACAAAGATCATCTTGTCAAAGAACCTGATCTCTTCAGGGCTAATCAAAGGTTAAAATATTAATGAGAGCATTGTTCAAATGCCTCTTGAACATTGCCAGGCATGGGGCACCAATCACAATTCCCTTTCATACAGATGCATCAGCACCCATGACCCAGGGAAAGATCTGATTGTGGGTGGACATCTGGGTGCTATAAGGATACTCGTCCCTCCGTATTATTTCCTAGTATCATTTTCTGTTTTCTGTGCAAGTGTCCATGTACCTCCTTCAGCTCTTCATGGTATGAGTTACACATCACTCCTCTGTATTTGGTATGCACGCACATATGGAAATTAATAGCATTGGCTTATGGGTTTCATGAACCCTCCCTTATCTGTACTTTCTTCCTTGACACGGTCTAAAACCAATGGATGCAAGCCATGGAATCATAGAATGCCCTGGACTGAAAGGGACTTCTAGTTTTCCAACCTCCCTGCTGCATTCTGAGGGATGCCAACCACTAAATCAGGCACCAGATCGCGCTGCCCAGAACTCCATCCAGCCTGGCCTTGGGCACCTCTAGGGATGGGGCACCCACAGATCTCTGGGCAGCAGTGCTGGGGCCTCACTGCTCTATCAGTGAAAAATTTCCCCCCAGGTCAAATTGCAAGCCATGATAAAGGTCCTGCATTATGCATCACCTAGCGTGGGGACCTCCTCAGAGAAGATCTGGCTCCTAGGTGTCCTGGGGCCTCAGTTTTCTTTTACATTAAACTGACACATCTGAGAAAGGAGGATGCTGGGAAGTGCCGTTGCTCTGCCATGGAGGTGGGACACAGCAGGACCCTGTACCTGAGCTGGAAGCAATGCTGGGTCCTCCACCACCATGAAGCTTGGTTCTGTGCTCCCATTGAGGTGGGGTTTTTCCAGATCCTTTTTTTTAGATACTTACAGAAAAAGCTTACATGGTACTTTGGCTCCAAGTGGAGGAAAAAAAAAATCATTTGCTTTTCAGGCATGCCACATAGTGCAGAAAATTTACGATGCTATTGCAAATGAAAGTCAGACTTTGTGACAAATGAGTCATTATTAGCCTGTGAAAACTATCACTCAGTTTAGTTAGCTAAGGCATTATTAAGCTGAGAAGGACGTGATGGGACATTCACAGGAGCAGACAAATGGCTCGACATCGCACCCACCTGTATTGTTTATGACGTGCACTGCGTTCGCTCTGGCAGGATGCCACACGGGCTGTGTTAATTTTAGCAGCAAGGACACTAAGGAATGCAGACATTGTTAATAATGTATGCTGTTGGGGTCCTCTATTGTCTCTGAGTTTCTTGTCGCAGTCCTCTGTGTGTTCACTGTGAGACGAGAGACGGAGGAAGCCTGTTGAGAAAGAAAATAACCCAAAATACACAGCACTCCTCCTAGAAAGGCACAAGGCCAAATCCCTCAATTGCGTAAATGGAGATGGGCCTGCAGAAATCGATGCACTTTTTAAAGACAAGGAGCTGTCCCTAGCTCTGCATTTGCCCATTGCCTGCAGGCATCCCAGTCTTATTTTAGAGATGCTGACTCGCTCCGGTTTGCACAGAGGTCAGGGAGGTGATGGACATTTCTGCCACGTGCCGTTGGAAACTGGAGCAAGGCTGAGCTCCCTGCTGCAGGTGTCTGCGGTGCCTGTCAGCCTCTGCATCTCCCTACTGCCAATTCACTGCTCCTGGTGAAAAGCAACCCCATGCTCACGCCTATCTGCTCCCCCAGACAGCACCTCCAGAGCTCCTTCCATGTTGATATGGAAGCAAGCACAGCCTTTACCTGTGTGTTCTAAGTGTATCTCTTTTTTGTTGTGTGTTTTCCCCTTTGCCCAAGTTCTGGGCACTCTTGGTTGCAAGCTCTGCTGAAGAGGACTCATCCCTCTTCGTGTATCTGAAGCGAATTTGTCTGCTATCACAAACAAGTCATAATGGAGAAGGCATCAAGATGAATGTAGATCTTAATAAGAGAGATTTAGTTTTTAACGTACTTATTATGACTGATTAATTAAATGCCTCATAAATACAGGGAAGACAGCTGCAATTTCAGTTTCTGAGCAAAATATGTCCACCTACTGTAATAAATCTTTTCTTAAAGCTTTATGGCTCCTCTAACCTTTCAATTTGCATTGCCTTTTTGTTACTGTCTCCAGCAATGAATCAACTGTCATGCCGTTTTCCAGCAAATGTTATAACCCAGTCATTCACAAACTCCTGTTGCAAATCTACCTTCCTGCAAACTCCTATTTGTTAATGCAACAACCTTCAGAATCATCCATTTCAAGAATAGAAGAGTGGGATCAAATTTTTGAGCATAATGACAATGTCGGTGTAGTTTATGAAACCATAACAATGTAAGGAATGACATCTGGTAAGCCCATCATGCATGTAATGTATGGTTAGCTTCAATGATTCTGCAGAGTTTTGCTCTCTCTGTAATGTATGGGTGGCAGTATGCCACTCAAAGGAAGGAGAATCACTCGGCTGCCGTGAATATAAAGTGCAGAATACACTATGCTTCAGCAGGCAGGCTTGTGGCACAGGAATGTTGATGCAGACGCCCTGTGGAAATGCTGCTGATAAACAGCATTAGGGGAAAAACCTTTCACGTCCCTAAACAAAGGACTAATCTGGGAGAATGGTTTTGTGCTTCTACTGAGAGATCTTGGTGGGTACCACAAGGCTGGGTGATACTGTACATGTGGGCAAACAAGATCTCCAGGCTTCAGTGTCAGTGTTTCCCATGTGGTCTGTGACAACAGGTTGTGGATGCCCCATCCCTGGAGGCATTCAAGGCCAGGCTGGATGTGGCTCTGGGCAGCCTGGTCTGCTGGCTGGTGACCCTGCACACAGCAGGGGGTTGAAACTAGATGAGCATTGTGGTCCTTTTCAACCCAGGCCATTCTATGATTCTATTCTATGATAACATCTCATTAGTGGTCATTAGAGGTTTTCATTAGTACCACATAAAGACACCTTCCGCCATATGCTCTTATCCTGACACCCCTTTGAGAAAGGGCAGTGCAGCTGGCAGAAAAAGGAAAGTGACCACGCTTCATTTCAACACCCAAGGCTTTTTCAGCTATGACCAACTGTGCTTTTGTCCATACGTAAAGTGGAAGGAAAAGGCCCTTTCAGATGTCAGTTCACCCTTCCTGTCTTACTCTCTCCAGCAGAGACCTTTGAGACCTGGCCTTCAAGCATGCCTATTTATGCACATAAAAATGCATGATTCTGCAACAACAGCATCAAATACCACTGAAAGCAACATAGAAACTGAACCCCATCATGCATCTCCATTACTGTCCCATCCTGTTCCTAGGTCACTCTTATACGGAGTCATCGCAGAGAAACTCTTTGCCAGGTTAGAACAGAATCACAGAATGGTTTGAGTTGGAAGGGACCCTTAAAGGCCCTCTGGTCCCATTCCTGCAATGCACAGGGACACCCACAGCTCCATCAGTGCTCACAGCCCATCTCCTGACCTTGGGTGTGTGCAGGGATGGGGCACCACCACCTCTCTGGGCAACCTGTGCCACTGCTTCACCACCCTTATTGTGAAAAACTTTTCTTTATATGCAGCCTTTTTCCTTATATTCAGACTCCTCTGTTTCCATACAACAGCTCATAAAGGTGGTGCTGTTACTTGCACAACCCTTGGTTTGCTTGGTGTCATGCCCCTGCTCCAGGAGTGAGGTGAGAGCTAAAGCATCAGCAGAAGGAAGACAAAGAAGTGCATGTAGCCCTGGAGATGGCTTTTCCTGGCATGGAGAAAAAAACTGTTAATTGTAGATGGGCTAAAAAGTGGTGATTTCCAGATGTATTTTCGAGGGAATGGTGTAAACTGGGAGTCAAATGTGACAGGAACTCTGCTGAGATATTTCTATTCAGAAGCTACAGTTGACATGAACTTGATTTAGGTCTTCAGGCAAGGAATAAAGATATATTTTTAATACTAAGCATAGCAAACATATCTTCCCCCTTTCAACATAGGTTCCTTTTTTTGAAACTAACCAAACACCACTGTTTGTGCCTCCCAGGATTACAGTGTTAAATTTACCATACCTGTGGAGCACTTCCAACTGCAAAATGTGGCCTATTAGCAACTGTGACCTTCACATTCATCAGGAGCACCTCCAAGTCTCCAGAATTTTAATGAAATTGTTATTATTATTATTGTTTTGCTAATGTTACCATGGGCTCATAACTGAGGAATACAAATAGCTCTCACAAAGAAATGAATCCTTTCAGGCATACCCATAGCTGATTTTTATTTATTTACTTAGTTTTAATATATGATGGTGGGTAGCAAAACACAGTCTAGCTCTCCAAGGTCTCACTGGTAGGGAGAACTCATTAATGTCATTCAAATAAATTGGTGTGAAATATGATCATCCTGAGCAGTACATTTATTTACACTTGGAAATAAAAAATAATACAGTTAAGATATATGAGGCAACAATTAGGGAATATGTCTGCAGGTATTCAAGGAGATATCATTCAGCTTCTGCTGCAAAAAAAAGAAAAGGAATATTTTATTGCCACCGTATCTGTCTAATTGAATAATGAGGATACTAACGCTCTTTTACAGGTACAGCAGCAGTGGAAATTTCAGCTAAATATAGAACTAATTCCCCTGAAGTAGACCTGGTTTTTAAGAGGTTTTGCATCTGCTCAATCCAGAAGCTTTCTTTTAGTTATTGCAAAGCTCTAGTGATGCCCAATGGGCTGTGCCAGTGGATCCCTACTCCATCAGGCTGCAACCCAACACCATGTTAATTCCAAAATGAGGTTCTTGAAAAAAGTGAAGCAGGAGACAATGCTGGTTAAGGTGAAGAACAGGGCATAGCTCAAGGCATGGTAGATGCCTCCATGCTCCCAGGCAGATGTCTCCAAGTTCCACCTCTGAAGCCATCACTGGTACCCTAGGGGCCCCTCAGCCAACTGAACCCTTGAACGAGGGCCATACAGAGCAAGGGAAGAAAGAGAGAGGCAGTTCAGTGCTGTTGGAAGAGGCTGAGCGCTGCTCCTGTCCCACCTGCAGGCTCTGATTTAAAGCAGCTCTTCAGCATGCACAAGGAGCTTGAAGAGAGTAATTGGGAGGCTCCAGGTTTGCTGAGTCCTCCAGGCCCTACTGGAGGACAATGGACTGACTTTTTATTTTCATTATTTTTGTTTCCTCATGAGCAATGAATCCCTCAAACTATACAACCTTCCCTCTTCCCAATAAGGTTGGCTATGACAAAAGGATGGGGATAGTTCAGTGGATCCTTTTGGAAGGAAGTCCCCACCAGAAGCAGAGCTCGGCTGGTGGGAACGGAGCAGGAAAACCTTCTGCAGCAATGCTCTGGCTCTCTTCAGGGGTAAATGGCTTTGCTCTGCATGTGCCTACCAGTGGTCCACCCTGCTGCTGGTGCAGGCTCTTATTTTGCTAATGTTATTACTTAATTACACTGTAAAACCCTATGGCAATCCTTTCAACATCAATACCCACTAGTGCGGTTTTACAGTACAGTGTACTGTGGGTCTATTGTGTTAAAATAAGAGCTTTTAGGTATTTTTTTAATGCAATATAATAAAAAATATAATGCAATTTCCCTAGATTCCTGGAATCAGCTGAAGCACCATTGTCAGGGCTACATCTGGGGGATAAAAAGCACAACTGCATTAGTAGGTTATGATTACTACACGTGTCGTTGTCATATCAGTCATTTAGCAGTCACATCCTAATAAACTGCTGTGAAATTTGTCATTTCAAAGTCAGATTAATTCAGATTCATATAATAAAGCCATCACATCACACAGCTAAGTAATTATGTTCGAGTTTTGTCACTGGAATGAATGTCTGTGCACCCAAGTACCTAGGGTGACTTTTCTTTGGTGACTGTTTTCTTATTGATGAATGATCCAAACAGGCTCCTTAATAACTTTCCTCTCCAAAGGTATTTTAATAAGAATCCACTAAGACAGAGAGAGGGGGGGAAACATCATATTTGAATAATATAATAGCTACTGGATTCTCCATGCTGTTGTTTGGGAACCTGTGGATTCATGGCACTCATTACAGATCAAAGAACTTAATTCATCCGTATATCCTTGTTTGTGCACAGAAATACAGAATAAGTTGGAGAGTCAGCATATGTTAGAGTGAGTGGCAATCTGTTATGGTAGTAATTTCACTGCTTGCTGTACCACCGAGGGCTGCGTGATAACATGGCTCATTATAATGGATGTACTCGATTTTGTTCAACCAGTCATAGTAAAAATATTTGGCTAATGTTTTCATTGCCTGCCATCTGTGTGGTCAGCAAGGTTGTCCAACAGCGTCCAGAATGTCACCGCTTCAAACAAGTGCTTAATTGAAATGTAATCAGACTGATCTTTTCTATTAATTAAATACCAGCTGATTAATGGTAGGCGTCTTGCTAGGAAATAACAGTGGCCCAGATTCGGCCGTGATGTTCCTGGTGAGGGCTGCTCCCTTCCCAGGAGTGGCTGCTGCAGGCAGAGCTGCACAGACAGGTATCTGTCCCCAAATTCTGTCTGAATGCTGCCAAGTTGGATATCAAGAAATGCCTTAACTGAGGGTGTGTTCACAGCCCAGCTCCTCCTTTTTCGTTTCTGCACTGAGATCACCCCCCAGGCCCTGCTCTGCATTCACAGAAGGGCACTGCCTTGAAACATAGAACCACAGAATGGTTTGAGTTGGAAGGGACCCACAAAGGCCCTCTGGTCCCACTCCCTTCAGTGCACAGAGACACCCACAGCTCCATCAGTTCTCAGAGCCCATCTCCTGACCTTGGGTGTCTGCAGGGATGGGGCACCACTGCCTCTCTGGGCAATTTGTGCAGTGCCTCACTGCTCTCTTAGTGTAAAAAGCTTTTTCCTTATATCCAGTCTAACTCTCCCCTCTTTTAGTTTGAAACCATTTCCCCTTGTCTTGTCACAACAGCCCCTGTTAAAGAGTCTGTCCCCTTCCTTCTTACAGCCTCTCTTTAGAAACTGAAAGATACTTGAGATACTTGGCATTGCTGCTGCTCACCCCATCCTCTCTCCAAACTTGTGGATCTCAGTGCTACATGCATGTTAAGGTTCTGCCCCTCTGCTCCAAGATGAGGGGAATCATGCTTTCCCTCTTCTATATTAACATATGCAGCACTCCAGGTGAGGTCATGCAGAACTATTAATTATGCCCACTGATATTTTTTTTTTAACCCAAATTAGAGATAAGGAAGAAGTGTCTTATCAAAACAGCGCACTGTTGTTTAGATCTTTCTTCATGGTCTCCGGCTGTAGGGTTTCCTCTGTAGGCAGACATTGGCTCACTGTTTCTCAGCTCATTTTTCTCAGCATCCCAACAATTGAAAGCTTTGTCATGTGTTTCAAATTGGTCTCGCAGAGCTGTGACGTCAGTCAAGTTAATGACCCAAATGTGAATTAATTTGACCACTAGGTTTCTACTGTATCTACTACAGAGCCCTTAATTAGTCCATGACAGCACCACTCTGAGTTCTCCAGTGTGATTTTCAGACCCCAAAGGATTGATCCACGGCTGCTGGAAGTCCTGTCCATACTCCCACTGAGAACACTGCCATTCTTTGTAAAGCAGGAGACAGCAGGGGAAAGGCAGGGTGGGCACCAAGCGTTCTCCCACATGGAGTTTGCTCTCTATAACTACCTGAAGGGAGGTTGTAGTGAGCTGGGGGTCGGCCTCTTCTCTCGTGTAACTGGTGATAGGACTAGAGGGAATGGTTTCAAGCTGTGCCAGGGAAGATTCAGGCTGGATATTAGGAAATACTACTGCTCTGAAAGAGTGGTCAGGCACTGGAATGGGCTGCCCAGGGAGGTGGTGGAGTCACCGACCCTGGAGGTGTTCAAGGAACGTTTGGATGTTGTGTTGAGGGATATGGTTTAACGAGAACCATTGGTGATAGGTGGATGGTTGGATTGGATGATCTTATAGGTCTTTTCCAACCTTAGTGATTCTGTGATTCTGTGATTCTGAGTTGGGATGGGCCATCCACACAGGTGACCCCAGCAGTATGGATGGCTTCTGCACTCTGGGTACAGACCAAAGTATTGCCCCAGAATCACAGCCTCTGGCAGGAGCTGCCATGTGAAAATGGTCTAAAGTCCCACTGCAGTCACATTTTATTTTATGAACACCATCTAGGGAAAAAAAAAAGAGTATTCATGAAATGGAAAGACAAAGAATTCTAATAAATAGCATCACTGGGGCAAAAGCAATCATGCTGTGTGTTTTGTGATCACCTCCTGAAAAATGAAAGAGTCTGAAGGAAGAGAGCCACGGTTCTGATTAGTGTCATTCTCAAAACATCTGAACATCAGGAAATGCACCAGGAACCAGCAGCAATATTCCCAGGGCTGCCCTAAGGTTGACACTGAAGAACACGGTGCCAGGAAGGCGCCATCAATCTAAGCAGTAATTTACATTTATCATGAAAAATAAACCCAGGAAACAAATGGCAGCTTGCTATAATAATTTACCCAACCGATATAAACCTGAGGAGTATATCTAGCAATTAAGTTTTTTCCAAGCAAAATGCTATGATCTCTATGAAAAAGGAGGAGTTAAAAGGAGCACCAGGCTGTAGCAGTTGTATAGCTCTCTTTGAAACATTCTTTGCAAAGCTCAAACAGTATTTTCATCCAATATTTTCACTGCCAATAAAAATCAAGGAGATACTAAAAAATACCAGAGTGTGAGCAATTACATAACCTACCAGAATCCTGCAGAATCCAAATCCCAGTACTACTGACACACCGTGATATGGTATGTGTCAACTCTTTACAAGGGTAGATAACAGCAGGACAAGGGAAAATGGTTTTAAGTTGAAGGAGGGAAGATTTAGGTTGGATGTCAGGGGGAAGTTCTTAACTATGAGGGTGGTGAGGTGCTGGAACAGCTGCCCAGAGAGGCTGTGGATGCCCCGTCCATCCCTAGAGGTGTTGAAGGCCAGGTTGGATGGGGCCCTTGGCAGCCTGGTCTGGTATTAAATGTGGAGGTTGGTGGCCCTGCCTGTGGCGGGGGGGTTGGAGCTTCATGACCCTTGAGGTCCCTTCCAACCCAAGCCGTTCTGTGATTCTATAAGGATAAGGTAAGGATATAAGGTATAATTGATAAATTGATTCGTTTCTTCAAGAGTTTACAAAACAGCCTCCAGTAGGAAATGAATTTCAGTACAGCTCTCCAGATCCTACCTTCAGCAGGGAGCAGGCAGCACCCCTTGGAACTGCCTTCCTATTTGTCCATGGATTTAATTTAGAACAATAATTTCAATCTGCACTTGGAGCCATTATAAATATTCCGTAAAATATTATTATTTTTTCTTTCTTTGATTTTTTTTTCCCCCACAAGGAACCTTCAGGGCTTTTAATTCCTACTTGAGGGTCCTCTTTTTGAAAAGCCCCTAGGGGAAACACAGACTAGAAGTGATGTTCCTTCTCTGAAGTCATGGAAAGGCATTTCCAGAAGTAACCACAGTTTGTCCTTAAAGCAAACAGATTTAAGAAGCCTTATTCTGCAGATGAGTCTTCATGCTCCAAGGTTGGGTTGGTCACCACACAGTTGGCAGCCAGATACATCAGTGTTGTCTTGTTAATAGGAATCCAGTGTTGCTTCAATGGACTGAGGTCTGGGGAATCACTGGCAATGCTGACACCTCTCCCCAGGTGCTAAGTAATGTGCAGAACCTTTACTGACACCTGGCCAGCTGTCTCCTTCCTGTGAAAGCATCTCTGAGCAAAACCCCACTAAACATGCACTGAACAGACATAATCTTCCAGGAGTCTTCTTAGGAGGGTGGTGACGCACTGGAACAGGTTGCCCAAGGAGGCTGTGGATGCCCCATCCCTGGAGGCATTCAAGGCCAGGCTGGATGTGGCTCTGGGCAGCCTGGTCTGCTGGTTGGTGACCCTGCACATAGCAGGGGGATTGAAACTAATGAGCACTGTGGTCCTCTTCAACCCAGGCCATTCTATGATTCTATGATTCTATGAGTCCTGTCTTAGGATGAGAAAGAAACCTAATTCATTTGTGCCTGGACCAAAGCCATGTCCACTCCAGTATCCCCTTCATGACATGGTCACTAGTGAGCTTGGAGGGCAAGGGCAGAGTGCAGTGAGCTTTCCAGCTCCCCAGACCAAGCAGGTTGCTGACTGCCTGTGCTGGAGGCTGCGTCCTGATCAGCACAAGGAGGGTGGGCATGGTGGGTTGGTGGTTGGACTAGATGATCTTAGAGGTCTTTTTGAACCTTAACGATTCTATGATTCGGTGAAATACAACATCCACACATCTGCCAACACTTTTTCCACCCACTGATGCTTTCTGGCCTCCACCACATCCTTTGGCTGTTAAAACCTCAGTATATTATATCCTTAAGGCCGGTGTTTGGAGGCCTGTGGTCAACATCTCCCATCGGGGACCTGCTGCTTTATGAAGGCTGTCTGAAGGAAGGCAAGGAAACATCCTGCTGGGTGTGGAGGCACTGGGTAAGGACAGACATTGTGGAGGAGTGAGCACATCATTAGCTGGCTGTAAGGAACATGGCTTTATGTCTATACCCCGGTCTCAGAGAGTTACAGCAGAGCCAGGAGCAGAAACACATCTCCTTAATCTCAGCACTGTCCCTTTTCAGAAAAAAAATCTTTGTTTTTACAATATTTAATAAAACAGCTTCTTTTATCACAACATGCTTTGTAGGTCAGCTGTCTCTTCTGATCTTATTTCTCCTTGTTTCTAATTAAGTTTCTGTGAATCCCACCAGATTTCAAAGGGAGCGATAAAGAACTGTTGTTTTTGTGATCCAGTTAATATCTGTAAATAACAGCCGTTGCCCAATTCCCACTATGAAGTAATAGGAAGAGGAAGACACCATAAAACACTTTTTACTTAAAGGCAAGGAGTTATAAATGATCACCATGTCCATTGAAACCTGAGCAGCTTTCCTTAAGGCTATAACTTTCTCCTTTTTCAAAGGGACTCAGCAGATGTACCCATTTTATCAGTTCATAATCTTTTTTTTTTATCTTTATGCTGGGTTTCGGGGTTGCCATTTTTTTTTTTGTTTATTTGGTCTTTATGCTTGCTGTGCAGGTCTGCCTGCTCCTGAGAAGGAGCTTATTGCAAGGCGGAAAAGCCCTGGAAGTCTCTGCTGTGCCACTGCCAGATAGCGGTGTCCAAAAGGGAAGGACTTTTTGCCCTGAGCACGGTGCAGCCCATGGTCCAGGGGAGCCACTTCCTGCTGTGCAATGCCCTTGCTGTCCCTGTTCTGCAGTACAGCACTCTCATGAGCAGCCTTAGTAAAAAATGGATTCCTTGTTACACAAGGAATGCTTTCACCAGAACCCAGCTGAACCAACTGCTTTAGAGACAGAAGGTGAAGGCATTGTTTTCTCAAGAGCTAAAGAAATACCTGAAAACACACCCCACATGGTACTGGTTTTAGGAGTTATAAAATGTAATACAAGTAGCAAAAACGTGCAGGGAGAAGCTAATTCCGTTAATTCCAGCTTTAATTGGCCTTTCAATGTAGTGTAGCAGTCACAGAGCTCTTCCAAAAGCAGTCCAACTCTCTGAATAAATGACAAATGTTGCAAACTTATGCATAAAATGGACTTACAAAATGGAAACGTCCAAGGCACTATGTTTTTCTTCATTTTCCTATTGAATTTTCTGCTGCTTTTATAGCACAGGTCACAATGCAGAATAGGATCTCAAAGATCTGTGAACTGATTCTTACATAGGAGCTCAGAGCCCTCCCAGCATGGCAGATGGGTAAGGTGAATTTCCCCAGTCTTTGTCATGTATCAAAGAAAAAGGGGCAAAATGCATGCTAAAATACATCTCTTAAATCCAGTTCACTGGAAAATGCTTTGAGCTCATGATGAGATGAAATGGTTTTATGGACAGGAAATGAACAATAACAGAATATATCAGCTATTCCTTCTTTTCTTGCCTGGACACACCGAGAGCCATCTGCTGATTTGCCTGTTTAACAACAAATTTAAGCAAAATAACTAGCTATGTCAATTAGGCTTGTTACATTGAACAGTAAAAAGCCATAGCATGTTCTTCTTTAGTCTTGTTCAGAAGGGAGAGTATCTGAATCAATTTCACATGGTACCTTATCTTCCATTTACAAAAAACCTCTTATTTATCAATATTCATTAACTCGTGGATGCTGTTAGTGATCCTGCATGGCCAGCAAGGAGAGTGCTGTTGCTATGGTTGGAAAATTCAGTTTTGCTTTTCCTGAAGCTTCCTTGGAGTTGAGCCTTGAGAAGGGATGTGACACCCTGAGGCACGTAGACACAAATGGCTATAGATGTTAGTGTTGTCACTTTGGGCCATGAGAGCCATGTTAGGTCATTGCTGCAGAAAACACACTGATTCTGAGAATCTCTAAAAAAGAATAACCAGCCCGTGAAAATTAAGAGCACCTGATTGTCTTAACCACTGTAAGAACAGTTTTATAAGGGAAGGGAGATGTTGTTTCTGGAGCCTGAACCAGAGCTGTATGCTTATATGCCAGCCAAGTGGTGCCTGGGCAGACTGCCCGCTGTTGACAGTCCTGGCCTTAATATTGACCACTGCCATAGAGCAGGTGGCAGATTGGTCGGTATAGCATGGTGATTCTTCTACACTTTCTTCTTAAATGCAGGTATTCAACATGATATGGCATCAAAACCATTAGCATCCCTCCAGCATAATTTAAAGCAAGACACGAACCTCCATACAGCTCTGATTTCATGGCTCAAAGCGTCTGGTTTCCACTTCTGCACAATGTATTATCTGAGAGATTTAATATCTAAATTTGAGAGCAAGAGATAATAAAAATCAGGATAAAAGCAACAGAAATGAAGAACACACTGCTGGGTAAAATGAAGAAGATCAGTATAGCTTAGGTTGCATTGTTTGAGTGAGTCTTCCACAGGGAGGGTTAACAGGCTGAGGTGTCACTCAAGTGTCACCATGAGGATTGATCCTGTTGGTCCCTCGTGGTAGAACTAGGAGCAAGAATATTAAAGGGAGGAGGATTTAATGAAATACTGAGAAAGAAGTCCTAGTAGAAACAAGGGCTAAGCATTGGTCATCAAATTTCTGTTACTGTAAATACTTGGAATGTCATTTGAGTTTGGGTCCTCCAACACAACTGAGAGTATTTTCATTTCAGTTCTGCTACAGGTGTGTTATTCTAGGACAGGAGAACTGTGCTGCCAGCAGGAGAATTTCACCTCCTGGACCTTCATCCAGAATCAAATCAAATTAGTATGTGAGCCACTGATGTGAGACAAGATTAGCCAAAAAGCCGTTGTGTTTGCAAACTCCCATTGCCTTTACTGACAGCTCTTCAGCTCTGCAGTTTTTATTTATAATCTACATGAAGGAACAGGGAAAGCAAACAGCTTGTTTGGAAATACTGGTGGAAATGGAAGTGTGTGCCTTTGCTGTATTATCTTTTATTTTAACTGTTAACTTCCTTTGAATAGCCTAATTCATTATGAAATCTGCACGCTTAGTCATTAAAAACACTTAAAACCCTTTGGAAATTTTTTTTTATCCTTCTAAATTTAATAGCGTGGGCAGACAGAAATTACTGGAAACCCAAGGCTTTGGGAAATCACCTGCTAGCCATATCAGGTCAGAGCTGTCCATTTTTGAGACATAAACAATCTTTCAATCTCCATTAGAATGACTCATGGAGAGGATGGCATTGCTGGGAAGATGCTTTTGCAGACAGCACTACAGGGGATGTGAGGGTTCTTGCAATTGAAGTTTTGGAAAGGATCAGACTCAGTTTAGCAGCTGGCTCTCCACTCAGTTTATAGCTGGATGTTCAAAGGGTAAGTAAAAGTTCAAGAGCTGCTACATTAGAGTTGAATGAGACCACACATGAAACTGATTTAAGCAGCAAAGTGTTAAAAGATGGTGGGGCTAAAAATGCCTGCTGGACTTCGGATGGAAATGGGAATTAGGCTTCACAGAATCACAGGTTGGAAAAGACCTACAAGATCACCCGGTCCAACCATCCACCCATCACCAACAGCTCTCGCTAAACTATATCCCTCAACACAACATCCAAGCGTTCCTTGAGGCTTCAAAATGACAAATGCAGGAGATGAAGTTTAAACTGATCTATAAAACGGATTGTGCCTCTGTGTGTGTGTCTCTTCCTAAGTGCTTTTACAGTTCTAATTCAGTTTATAGCGAGCAGCGTATTAAAGCTATGATGTAGTATTTGATAAACCAGTTATAGGCTCCCATTATCTCCTTGGGAGCTCTGAAGCTTCCACAAGGTTAGCAATAATGATATGTTATTTCCAAGTAGTGAAAGGGCTGTTTACTCCACTTTTGTAAATTATTAATGGCATTTAAAGAAACAAACAAATAAACTTCTCTTATCAAATCTATTCATAATTCTCATTCTGCCTTCTGATCTGAAGTCATGATTTCTTCAGAGTGATACTTCAAAAACTTAAATAAGGTATTTCTGGAAAGACCTTCTGCCCTTCTCATAATCTCTCCCAACTCCCTTAGTAATTATGTTATCAGAAATGGCCAATGATGTGTTGTTTTGCACAAGGAATTAGTGGTGAGAGCTGATTAATGCTTACCCAGCAGATATTGAATCTGATTCAGATTTCAGAGCAATTTTACAGTGATGTTCTTCCAGTGAGATTGATGGACCTGTTTCTGATTTACCCTGAGGTCTATCCCTAAAATAGAAATGAACTGACTAACAGAAATATGGTCAGATTAAAAAACAGACAATGTGATTCATCAGCTACTTTCTCTCACAGGCAACGGTTTTGAAATTTCTCACTTTGTGTTCCATCTTGTCTCAGATTTCACTTGTGACCCTCTTCGTCAGTGGTCTCTACACTGACCTCAGGACTTTGCATCTTGATACATAAGTCAGACTGCATTTTCCCACTGCCTACTTTTGTAGCCTTCCTTTCATCTGGACTTCATAGAAGAGGTCTCATTTGGCAAAAAGTGCAGCAAAAAAAAAGTGAGAATAGATGTTGCTACTTTCAGTCCTTATTCTCGATGTCCGCTTTTGTTATACAAGTCTTTTCATTAAGACCTAATGAATGACAAAGTGATAGTGAAAGAACCCCCAACAGATCAATATTTTGGGAAGCTTGCATGATACTGAGCATGTCACCTTCAGAATTAGATTAACAGCAGTGTATATATGAGAGGCAGGGCCTGCTAGCTGAATTTCCATGGCATTTTTGAGTGGGACAGTGATAGAAAATGATGAGGTATTGGCTTATTGCCAGGATGAGAGAGAAAAGAAACGTATCATGATGGAGATCAAGCACCTAGCTTAAATGTAGGGAATTCATATTGAAATTATTATTGGAAACAGAAACAGGACTTCGTCCTGAAATGAAAAATCAGCTGATAAAATCTATCTATCTATCTATCTATCTATCTATCTATCTATCTATCTATCTATCTATCTAAATATCTAACTATAATCACAGCATGGTTGGGATGGAAGAGACCTTACAGCCCCCCCAGCCCTACCCCTGCTGTAGGCTGGGTGCCCCCCAGCTCAGGCTGCCCAGGGCCCATCCATAGCCTCAGGCACCTCCAGGGATGGGGCACCCACAGCTCCAGGCAGTGCCAGGGCCTCACTGCCTTTATCGTGAAGAATTCCTTCCTAACGTCTAATCTGAATCTCCCCTCTTTTAGTAGAAAACAATTAGCCCTTGTCCTGTTGCTGTCATTGAAAAAGTGTTCCCAAAAGCCTCCCATTTTGTCTATCACTGAGTAACACTGCTAAAAACCCAGAAGATCCACTCATAATTTGGTGAGAACTGATCAGACAGGCTGTCCTTCTCCTCTTTGTCTGCAATGTCATACAGCCTCCTCTGTTGTGTGGTCTTTAAAGTTATGCCTTTAAATATATTATCTAATTCTGTTAAATAAGGACATGAAAAAGTATTCTTCAGCAGATGATGAGAAGATGCTTTGAGCACATTTCTAGTTCTGTTCTGGCAAACATTTTTACGCCCCATAGATGCATTTCATTATGATCTGATTCTTTTATTCGCCATTTTTTTCCTCTTTGAGTTCAGTGCAAATACACAAGTTAAAGCACAAAACCACAAACATGTCCTTGCACAGAGTATGAGCCTTTGTCTCGCAAATAGACATGAAGGTTCTCCCTTAGAGGAGGATAAAGTGGAGAGAAAATTCCTGAAAGCAGGAGAGTTAAGTCAGTGTGAAATTGGTACAGGCTGAAGTATTATATTGACGCTTCAGATGTATGGTAAAAAATCCTGCTTGGTCTTTGACAACCAAAAACAAAAAGCATTTTGACACAGACTTTGCCAGACACCTTCCATCCCTGCCGTGATTGAGAAGGACATTTCTTTGCTCCTGGCCTTGTTGTGTAGCAAGCTGTGTCAAGTGCTGAGCATGTTCTCTCCGCAAGGGAGCAGAGGCCTTTCATCCCAGTACTCTTCCTGGTTTCTCAGTGACTTTTTAATCGGGTTTCTGTATTTTATTTTATTTTTCCTGATACATTTCCTACATGAGAGCTACTCCTGTAAAGCTGGGGGGCTTTTCTCAACCGCTTTGTTAACATTTGGCTCTTTCTACTGGGGTTTATTTCCTTCCTTTAGATGAGATCGGCTAGATACTGTTTATCTCTTCCAGCTTCTGCCTCCCTGAGCAAATTGAAGGCAGTAACATGCAAATCATGAACAGTTAGAGACACGGGGATTATGAGCTACAATCTGGGGCCCAGGACTGGAATAGGCAGTGGGAACTCTACAGACTCCCCACAGCTTCAGACTCCTTTTATCCTCCATCATCTGGTAATACAGAGAATTGAAATACTCCAGAAGAGTCATACTCCAGAAATTCATAGAATCACAGATTCACAGAATGGTTTGAGTTGGACAAGACCTATAAAGGCCCTCTGGTCCCATTCCTGCAATGCACAGGGACACCCACAGCTCCATCAGTGCTCAGAGCCCATCCTCTGACCTTGGGTGCGTGCAGGGATGGGGCACTACTGCCTGTCCGGGCAACCAGCGCCAGTGCCAGTGTATTGTAAGAAACTTCTTCCTCATATCCAATCTTACTCTCCCCTCTTTTAGTTCGAAACTATTTCCCCTTGTCCTATCAAAATTCCCACTTTTCTTCCCCAGGTGAGGATTGTTTCAGCAGCTGGTTCAGATGCGGACATTCGTTCTACAGAGAGCTACTGGTGGGTACAATGAGCACTCTGTCTGAAAACACCCACCCATTATACCCCTGTGAAAGTACAAAGGGCTTTAAACTTCAGGGACACTGAACCCAGAGGAGTTAATGACCTGAGGGTAAGCACAAGTAAAGCCCTCTGTGTTGTTAATGCTGTGGGTTTGGGGTTTCTTTTTACTTAAAAACTTTAAAAGATATCTTTAAAGCTGCCTCCAGTAACCTGCTGGCCTCCCGCTCCCTCTAACAACATTCACAACATTAATCAAGCCATTTCAATTCTTGCTGTGTGTGAGGCAGCTCGGCTCGCACCGCTCTGGATCTGCAGGCCCTTCAAAACCCAGGTGTGAAAAACATTTTCTAAAAATAAAGCAAAATCTGGCACCAATCAACACTCCAAAATGTATCTTGGAAAAGTACATTAGGGAGAAGCAGGACACTTTTTCCCACGCTGACCACGGTCACAAGAGGCCTACAACTGCAGAAACTGTTTCCCCACGCCAGAATAGCCCTTGGGAATTGATCTTCAAGCCATTGCTTTCTTTGTTTTCTAGGGGTGGAAGTATACATGCTTTTGGGTGAATTTGAGCCCACTTCCAAGAGGATTATTAGAAACTGTCTCCAACCACGGAGGGGCCAACAGATGACCCCTACCCAATGCTGGTGGTAGTAGGCAGACACTTCTAGTGGTGTCCTATGGCCATGCTTGTGTTTGATCTAGTGATACCATCCCAAATAGCAGCCAGTTTTATGTTTTTATCATAATTAAAAGTCAAATGCACGCTCATATCAGCCGTTGAGGCTTTTGAACCATATTATATTGTCTAAAGGAGTTTCATGGGAATGAATTTGCTTGTTTCCATGTCTCTCATGTCCTGGCCAGCAAGCTGGTTTATAAAATATTTATAGCATAAACGATGAGCCAGAAAATCAGCTCATGTTGATATTTTTTCACCCCAGCCTACAAATGCAAAGAGGATTCCCAGGTTCATAAAGGAAGGACTGGGAATGGCCAGCTCTGGTCAGCAGATGAATGGCCACAGTGACCACAATGGCTATTCCACCGTGCCCAGGGCTGAGCACAACACTGGGAGTTCTCCAGGCTTAGAATCATAGAATCATAGAATTGCTCAGGTTGGAAAAGACCTTAAAGATCATCAAGTCCAACCACAACCTAACCATACTACCCTAACTAACAACCCTCCGCTAAATCATGGCCCTGAGCACCACATCCAAACGGTGTTTAAACACACCCAGGGATGGTGACTCAACCACCTCCCTGGGCAGCCTATTCCAGTGCTTAACAACCCTTCTGTAAAGAAGTGTTTCCTGATATCCAACCTAAACTTACCCTGGTGCAACTTGAGGCCCTTTCCCCTCATCCTGTCTTTCCCGTCATCCTGTTAGCTTGGTAGCTGGGAAGGTTTGGCTGCATCCCTTCCTGCCTATTCCCAAAACCTCATGAAAAAAATAGCACCAAAAAAAGCCCAACCCAAACCCCAACTGGTACCTTTCCTACCAGAGCAGCCCTGTTGTCTTTTGTTTAGAGTCACTGAATTCAGGATACTGAATTAAAGAGCTGTGCAGGAAGAGGAATGTTTTTGCCATTTCTTAGATCCTTTATACACTGTGCTCAAGTTATCTACTAACTTTCTTTTTTTTTAAGCCTCTGAATGCATTTAGTGTCTGTCTGTAAAGAACCCTCTGATGGCAGCTCTGTGCAGACATTTCAATTTATCAATCTCCTTTCAGAGACCAGATGCCAAAAGCAGACCCACTGTTACAGTAATGGCCTCAGTAATGCTAGGCACAGAGTGGATATTGTTTCCTGCATTCCTATTCCCCTACGCATGCACATGAAGGCCATGCAGCCCCTTCTCTTTTCTCCCCCTCACACAGCTTTATTTGGTTTTATACGAGCATTGCTGTGGCCATTGAAGTGACAGCGCCTGGAGTGAGGAAGGAGGAACGATCACCTACCTGCAACCTTTCCCTTTAGCTATCTGCATTTCACTTCTTTACAATGCCATTTAATGACGGCAGGCTTTCCTAGGAAATCCAGATCACCTTCTTATAGCAGTCTTTTCTCATCACTGTGTCGCACTGAGAGCTGTAGTCTTCTGGAAGGGGAAGGTTTCCACTGCCTAATGGGAAAGCAAGAAGACAGTGCAGTTATCCACACTGCTGAATCATAAAGCATGTTCATTAGGATATACAGGACTAATAGAAACGTATTTAAGTGGTCGCACCTCTTTTTAAAAAATAATTATTATTTCTGCATTTCTTACAGTCACCCACTACTCAGTTTTCAGGGAGTTTATAGATTTGACTTCCACAGCATTCAAATTATTCATTTTTGCCCTTTTCAGCATCGCCTCATAAAAATAAATTATGGGAATTAAAATTGGGAAGGCGATGGTTTAATTTAGCAAAACCGAAATAATCACTCAGGCTGATGGAAATTGGGATGTCCAAAAGGAAATGAGGAACAAAAAATGCAAATGCCAGGTGGTCGAGGGGAGGCCGCGGTGCTGGCCAGGTTGGTGTAGCCCCAGATTTCCTCCCTCAACCCATCACTATCTATGGCTGTCACTTCCCACTGGGACATGCTGCTGAACCATGCACCCCAAGCAAAGGACTTTCCGAAAGCCAAGGCAACGAATCATGGAATCATAGAATGGCCTGGGTTGAAAAGGACCACAATGATCATGTAGTTTCAACCCCCCTGCTATGTTCAGGGTCGCCAACCACCAGACCAGGCTACCCAGAGCCACATCCAGCCTGGCCTTGAATGCCTTACACCCCATGTGGATCCCACAGTGCCCCTTTGGGATATCCAGCAGGGGCAGATCCTCTGCGGATGCAAACCCAGGTGGCTGCAGTGGGCTCAGCCCAGCTCAATATATTCGTGCGTGGCCAGTTGCAAAGGACATTCACTTCTGTACCTTATCTGGCCTGTTTCTGAATTGAATTGACTTGATTATTTGTGAAACAGAAGCTGTCAGTAATGGATGAGATTTATGCACTGCACATTTTGCTGCATGATAATAATAATGGCTTAAAAAATTAAAATTGACTTAGCTTGTGAAGGGTGTTGTGTTGTCACTGGGATACCTTTCCTTGCAAGACACCCATTTTGATGCTGAATGTGAAATCTCTTATTAGATGGAAATGTATTAGAGGCTTCAGGCACCTCTTTGTCATCGCTGTCAGGAACGGAGGGCTGAACTCTGGGTGCTCAGAGCTCAGGGCAGTATGAAATGTGAAGCTCCTTTATTCACCAAGTCATTCAAAATCAAAACTAAGTTTGACAAAAATATGCCAAGAAATATTATGTTGAGGGAAAAAGAAAAAAAATCTGGTTGCTAGAATGTGAAATACCGTATCATTAAGAGAAAAGCACAGCGTATCTCCCCTGCCTTCTTTTAGGTCCCATTTCATCAGACAATTTCTCTTGAGTAAAGCACGTGCCAAACTTTATGCATGTGCTTACGTGCCTGGCTGACTACAGATGGACTTAATCATGTGTTTGTATGCTTTGCTCAGCAGGTTTCTTAATTAGAGAAGTTGTTTAAAAAAAAGTCCTATGGTGACGGCTTTTCCATTCTTTCTTTAGGAAGCGACGTCTTCAAAACTAGTGATGTGCAATTGCATCTCAGCATGTTACAAAATATTAATTAAAGCCACACTCATGCAAACAATCCCTCTTTACCAATGAGCCCAAGGGGAATATAATCCGGGTACCAGCGAACCACTTGTTTATCTGAGCACAAGTTCTTTTGTAAAACATCTAAAAACCAATGGAGTGATCAGAGAACAAATGCCACAATCAATTAAATGGCCTATTGCCTTTTTCCTGTGGCACTTATTAATGCTAATTCTGTAAAGCATTCCTGATTTTTCTAGGTCAAATAGAAGGGAAAAGACTCTTCAACTAACTTGTCTTCGTTTAATGGGGAAAAATGTGATCAAATTGCTGTGCTGCATAAACTGGATCTCATAAAATATCAAGAAACAGTCTGATCCTGAAACCTCTTTGCATCGTGTCTTTCTACAGTTTCCAAAGCTTGAATTATCTGCTCAGTTTTGGGCCTTCTGATGCTGCAGACTCAAAAAATGCCAACATGGCAGCTACAAAACCGGTGTGCACATGGGTGTTGGTGTGCCCCAGACCTCGTGGTCCTGGGTGATTTGGGGGAATGGTTTTAAACTGAGACAGGGGAGGTTTAGTTTGGATATTAGGAGGCAGTTTTTCACACAGAGGGTGGTGACGCACTGGAACAGGTTGCCAAGGAGGCTGTGGATGCCCCATCCCTGGAGGCATTCAAGGCCAGGCTGGATGTGGCTCTGGGCAGCCTGGTCTGCTGGTTGGTGACCCTGCACATAGCAGGGGGGTTGAAACTAGATGAGCATTGTGGTCCTTTTCAACCCAGGCTATTCTCTGATTCTCTGATTCTCTGATTCTCTGATTATTTCAGGTTTGCAAATGACTAAGGACGTGTCACCCAAGGGCACAATCCCAAGCAAATACATGAATTCATTGTGCATAAGCATAAGCATATGATATGCTTATTATAGCTTTTTTTTTTAACCAAGTGTATGTTTAAGTGCTTCACTACTTGTTATCTAACAGGGCTTTATGTGTATGTGTGCATGTATATGCAGATATTTTGGAGGCATCCCAACTCCAGTTATGGATGTACTGGAAATAATGGCTTTATTGACTCAAGCCTATGCTTAAATTAAAGGAATTTCTTTCAAATTACTCTCTAGATTAAACCTAAAGACTGTCATCTTTCTTTGCTCTCGTTGCCACTGACAACCCTTCAGCTCCCTCTCTAAAGAGAAGAGAAAAGCTTGGTATGGCTGAGGGAGCACTGGGGCTCAACATCAGCCCACTTTGCCAGATAGATGGCAAGCAGCAGGACGTTTGCTACAGAAGTGTGAAAGAAAACCACTAAAATCTGAAAATACGAGCAAAAAATCACAGTATGTTATTAAACATATATTTTTAGGACTGAAAGAGATTAGATTTGATTCAATAAATGAAAAAGTCTTCTGGCTTACCTGAGCCTGCACGGATACCCAGGCAGGGCCCCTGCAAGAGCAGGCAGGAGGTAAGGAAAGAAAGAGAGAATACTTTTTAATCTTCCACTGAGCTTTTTTCAGGTGAGATTCCTGAGAAGAAACGACTGCTGACCCGTTCTGTGTTGGCCATATTGAGCCATGGTCTGAAAAATATCTCAGTTTCTTGACAGGTTGGCACTCTTGGCTCCTGCTCACTGCATGTTGTGAACTGGGGGATACTGAACAAACAGCAGAAGGGAATACAGAGTAAACTACCTTGGAACATAGTACCTTTTAGGGAGGGATTTTCTGTTTATATTTGCATTTCTTGAGTAATGCGTGGAACTCACTGGTGTGAGGCTCAGCAAGTGAGTGGAATACGTTAGTGGTTGGTAAAACTTAATAGGTAAAAGGCATAGAAGAGTAACATCTGCATTTACACTCACTAGGAGAGTCACAATATTTTCAGTTTTATCCAAAGGAATGTTTTGGAAATTATCAAAACATTTCACTGTTATTGACATATTTTTGCTTTATCGAAATGAGGGAGATGAAATGATGATGCATTTCAGCTCCTTTCTTTAGAAAATGTTGCCAGAATTGACATGTTCCCACAAAACATTTTGATCTCTGCTGAACAATATATTGATTTCAGCTACAAAAGCTCTCAGGGTAAGAGTTTGTCCACTTCTCCCTTGAGGTGAAAATGCAGCAGCGTTGCCCTCTCTGCACTCATGCATCGGGCTGTTCCTGTCAAAGTGAAGGATCCAGAAGCAGAAGGACAATAGTTGGATGTCCCTTTAGTACTACAAAGCACAGTCCAGGAATACTTCATCTCTTTCTGTCTCCCAGATGATACAGAGTCACAAAAGCAGTGGGTTGCCTTGGTTAATGTCATCTCATCCAGGCTAACCATTGTGGTAGTCAGATAGAATCATAGAATCATCAAGGTTGGAAAAGACCTTCAAGATCATCCAGTCCAATTGTCCACCCACCACCAGTATTTCCCCACTTAACCATGTCCCTTAGTACAACATCCATACAGTTCTTGAACACCTCCAGGGACGATGACTCCCAGCATTATGGTGATGTTGCCCTTGTTACCCACCCCACTCTCTGTGACACCAGAAAGAGCTGCAAGAGTGAGGGTTGACATTGCCTCGAGCCCACAGCATACGCAGCTCCATCCCACTGGGTTTCAGTCCTGGAGGTCAAAGTGGATAATCCCAAACAATACTTGCTTTCCCAAAAGGCACAACCCTCTTGATGGATTCTGACAACTTATTGAATGACCCAATCACCATGTTTTGATCAAACCTCAGTGGTTTCTTGCAGTAATAGATGGACTTGCAGTGCTATTTCTTCCCCAGAGGAGCCCCCAACAAAGCAGGGTGAGGTATGGCACAGTGAGGGGCCCTGGGTTGCAGAAGTGCTGGGTCTGCCCATGGGTATGTGAAAGTGTTGGCACTACTCTGGGGCTGCAGCCACAACCCAGACAGCCCTGTGGAGCCCAAACTGCTGCTCTTCTCACTTCAGAAACCCCCCAGGTTCCTTCCCAAAGGAAGCTCTTCAACACACGAGCAACGCTTTGAGGAGCAAAGTGAATTTCCTCCTCAAGGGGGAACTATTAAGCTGTCTGAGACACAATCACCAAGCCAGGAACAGCTGTGTTCATCTCTGCCCAGGAGTCTCTTGGGGATGTTTCTCCACCAAAAAAAAGTGGTGTTAAGAGATGCAGTAAGCTTAAAAAATAGACTGCAGCACATCTTGCTCCAGAGATGTACACGTGAGGGATGCTCACTGCTTCCCTCTGGGCTCCCTCCAGCACTGCAGCTGTGAGGACCCTCCCCTCCTGGATGTGTGCAGCACTCCACAACTCCTGTACACAGCAACATGAGTGAAAAACATGCACAAAAGAGGAGTGGAATCTTGAAGCCCATTTGTCACATTCCTATTCCTAGCCCTTATTTTTGCTGACTTCCTTGGTATCCTGTGGCAGCAAGATGCAATTATCTTCATTTTACATGAATGAGACCAAAGGGAACTGGGGAAAGCACATGTAGCAGAAAATAATAAGGCTTCTCTTTTGTTCCCCAAAAAGCAAAGGTCTAACATGGTCCAATCGAAAAGCCTGCCCAATTTCTCTGATGTCAGACAGAGAAACCCATCATCTGATGAATTTCTGTGCACGCCTGGCCTGAATTCCATGTAAAAGTGCTGGATGTGCTTTCTTTTGAAGCTGCTCCCTCTAAAACAAGGAAAGAAACAAACTCGTTCATCAGTTTGCTTTCTCTTTTAAGGGTATGAATTAAAAAGATGCTTCCAGCCACTGAGAACGTCCTGCCTGCATAAGCAAGGAGCAACTGCATGTCCCTCAGGACCGGGGAAAAAAAGAAAATCCCTTTTTTTGTGTGTCACTCTCAAGCCATCCGCATTATCAGGCATATGCAGCTCTTTAAAAACTTCTGCAGAACTGGGACAGAAGTTAAGAATATTTTATAACTGCTGAGTTTTTTGGCCAGCTGTTTTCCAGCCTCCATCTGACCCTGAGTTCTTAAGAAGATTATCTCTGAAGCCTCAGTGGGTTGAGGAGGAAGAACCCATTGATTTATGTGCAATCTTACAGCCTTGGAATGGGGTTGGTACCACAGCTATCTAGATGCTTTGTTTCAAAAAAGGCTGTGTGTGCCCTGAAGTCAAAGGTGATGTATTCAGTGAGAGGTGCAAAGAAATTGTTGTCACCATTGTTTTGGGGGGAAGGAATGGAGAGGAAATAGGGTTTAATGGAGGGAGTTCAGTGCAAAGCCTTCCCTGCTCTTCAATGAAATAACCCATGGAAGCTCTAAAGCATCTTTACAGGGTAAGAAACCAGAGCAGGCAGCAGCTCGGTCTCCCCATGACAAGAGCAAGACCAGTCCAAGTTCTCAGCATGAACCAGGTGGAGCAGACACTTGAAAATGCATTTCCCCTATATTGGTGAACGCGTCAGCTGCTAGGCTAACGTCTGCTCTCTCTTCACACCTGGAACTTGTCAAAACTCATCTGTTCCTGGAAAAGCCTCTGGTTTTGGCAGATACTATCCACTGAAAAAGATGCTTTTGAAAACTCCCATTGAGCCCTATTTAAAATCCAGACCTGTTTGTGTGAGGGTTGAGCTCCACTGATAATGCATGGATTCAAATGGAAAAACACCAGGTTAACATTTAGAGCTGTATTTCTTTCCATCTCACAAAGCACTTCTCCAGCTCACTTTCTACAGGTTCAAAGAGAACGAGACCTCTATCATTTAGAAAAGGCCAGAAAAATCCAGGCCTCTTTTTTGCTTTGAGTGTTAATAACTATAAAATTTCTCCTCTAGCAATTACAACACTACCGTCAATTAGTGCATGTCCATTGACTAAGACCTGTCTCATTATTTGCTGTTTTCAATAAAATGAGGAAGGATGTGCCAAAATGCTCAGCAGAATCCCAGTTCCCACAGCAGCAGCAAGTTAGCTCCTCAGAACCCAACTTGTGTCATGAATTACAGGAGTTACATTTTCTTCCTTTAGAAGAGCAAGGACAGGAGACAGCACATCATGGCTAGGCTCTGGGCAGCCTGGTCTGGCGGCTTGTGATCCTGCCTGTTGCAACTGGATTGAAACTAGATGATCTTTGTCTTTTCAACCCAGGCCATTCTATGATTCTATCATTCTAGGATCATTAACAGCATTAAGCACCCAGAATATTGCCTGGCTCCAGAGACCTAAAATGAGTGCCCTGGAGAGACCCAGGTCTACAATGCACTCAAGGGGCTGCCTTGGCCAAGGAACTGAGCAAGGTGGAAGGGAGCAGCAAGAAGCGTGGGTGACCCAGAGATGGTCCTCAACCATGCAAATGGTGCTCCAGAGGCGGTGGAGAGGGAAAAGAGCATGGGAGAGGAGGAGGGAGATGATAGCTCTGTTTGTCCTTCAAGTCTGAATATTGTAATCTGAGCTCATTATTTCACCAATAAAACAAATGTCAAAGTGAGAACTTGACTCTGCCAAAGGTTTTGAGGCTTGAACCAAGAACTCAGGGACTCCATACTGTGAACAAGCAAAGCCAAATACAAATATCTTTTCACTATAAATTTTTAACAAGAAACTTAATTTACATGCTTGTACAGCTAATGTCAACAGCTTTTTGGGGAGGTTTTTTTCTGTGACTTCTGATTAGCCCATGCACAGGCCAAAACTAATGACATTTGCAGAGATGGTCTGCTTGGCAGCTCACTGGTTGTTTCATTTCCCCTTTTTTCCCTCAGAAAAATGCCCTGCAGAGATCAGCATGTAGTTTTATAGCCAGTTACAAGTCATCTATCAGGAAATCTCCAAGTTCAGAATTCAGAAGTTTTCTTTGGCTACCCATTTCCACAGAGCTGTGAAATGACAGACTGAGTTGGTGTTTCGATAGAAAAGAAACCAATATAGCCAGGCCAAAGTCACCCTTCCATAAAAAGTTCAGTAAAGACCAAGAGGGACCTTCTGCTGATTCTTTCTGGCATAAAACCCAATGCCTTTCCCACAACAAGCCCAGTCCCATGTTTGAAATTAAGGACAACACCTGGTGCTGGCTTCAGGATAGTATGGTCAGAGCTTGATGTTTCTGCTTGGTTCCATGTAGAGTCATTTACTTATATGATTATTTGGGTCACTGGATGGGACTGAGGAGTAGGATGCCTCAGAGAGACTCACCTGGCCCTTGAGCTGCTGAAGATCAAGGTCCCCTTCCTGCCAAATGCACACAGTGTTGTGAAGAAAGGCCCTTGCAGCTCATGCTGTTGGAGTTAATGACTACACAAACATGGCAATGAAGGAATTTGTGCAGCTGACACTTGGTCATTTTCCCCATCCCTGTCTTGGGTACATGGCCCAGATCTGGGGAGACCTTTCTTTTGTATCATATAATTAAATGTACATTTTAAAAGTAGTATTTAAAAACACTTTTTGCAGTGTATCTTGCAAAGCCAGGTCCCAACCTGGGACACCAATGCTAACACCAATGCCTACCTGTCTGCAGCCCAAATCTACTCCAGTGCTTTGTGAGAGAGAGTCATCTTTCTTTTTTCAGTACTCAGTTTGCAGATTACCGACGTCTTTCACCACTCGGAGCACGGAGATATGGAGAGATTTAGTGACATCTGTGGAGTCAAGGGAAATGATGAAATTACATTTCACACGCAACCTTTACATTGTACATCTCAGAAAGACTTGACTCATTCTTTTATTGACCAGGAGCCACAGGATTCCCCGTCTGTTGTGGGCAAAGCCAGAAAGCCTGAGCTATAAATGGCACTGAAGTGTCATGGCATAAACAGGAGCAGGTACCCTGCGGGAGCTTCTGCTGTGCTTTAGTGTTTGTGTAGACACATACATTGCCACCCGCCCTCCAACATACGTAATAGTATAAATATAAACATGGATAATGTTTTGAAATCAGACAGTCACAGGCAAGAGGTATCCTGAGCATGGCAGATGAGAATCAGGTTTGTTGCTCGTCTCAGGCACCAATTTGAGAGCTGGTTTTTGGAAAGGGAGGGCAGACCTGGAGGTGGTTATCTCCTCTCTCCTCAAAACTGAGCAGATGTGTAGACGTAACCAATGGACAAACAGTTCCTTGTATTCAGGCTGGCAGAAATGCAGGGAGTATCCTCACTGCTTGCACACTGGAGGATGTTTGCTGCTATGTGGCAATCCCAGGTTCCTCTCTATGCCGTGGTGGTGGGTCCCCTCCATGAGGAGCTTGGTGTCCCATCCCTTCTCGGTGGTTGTCCCATGGAGGTGGCATTGAGCCCAATAGCCCAGAGATTAGCGCAAGTGGGAGGCAAAACCCCTCATGAAGAGCATGCTTGATGTATTAAGCACTATCCACTCCCTGTTTTGAATAACAATTTGATTATTCTTAACTGCTTTGAGAAGAGAAGAATGCTTCTAATCCTGTTTAACCCTCTTTGGCTTTTGAATTAGTTTCCTAAGCTTTTAGGATAATGAAAAGGCATTAGTGTCATCTGGCACTACTTCCTTCCCTCGCTTACCGCCTCGCAGCCCCCAGGCCAGGAGACCTGCAGTGCTGCTGAGCATCCTCCGCAGTGCTGCCAGCATCACACCCTGTGAGATGCCACTTCCATCAGTGCTGTGACCCTTGGTGGCTCACAATTAGATCCCATGAAAACAAACAAAACAAACCATAACGAAGCAAACAAATGAGCAACAACAACAACAACAACAAAACGTTGGAGTTTGGAAGATCTCCCATTCAACAGTGATTTTCCTATGATCTGGTATTCACAGTTCTTTAGTCCTGGTGAGCAGCCCTCATGTCTCTATTTTGCTCAAGCAGGGTGAGAAAATATATGCGTGTGCACATGTGTATCATAGACTTGCAGAACAGTTTGAGTTGGAAGGGGCCTTTAAAGGCCATCTGGTCCTGCTCCCTGCAGTGCACAGGGGCACCCACAGCTCCATCAGTGCTCAGAACCCATCCCCTGACCTTGGCTGTTTGCAGGGATGGGAACCACCACCTCTCTGTGGTGCCTCACTGCCCTTACTGTAAAAACCTTCTTCCTTATATCCAGTCTAACTCTTCCCTCTTTCATTTTGAAACCACGTCCCCTTTTCTATCACAACAGCCCCTGTCACCTTTCTTACATCCCTTTTAGATGCCCAAAGGTCACTCTCAGGTCTCCCCTGAGCCTTCTCTTCTCCAGGATGCACAGCCCCAGCTCTCAGCCTGTCCTCACAGGGAGGTGTTCCATCCTGGAGACCGTTTTTGTGGCCCTCCTCTGGAAGTGCTCCAACAGATCCACATCTCCTGCACTGAGAACTCCACATCTGGACGCAGCACTCCAGGTGAAGTTTCACAGCACAGTGCAAAGGGGCAGGATCACCTTCCTTGACAGGTAGCACTGTGCTTTCCATCTTCCCCAAGGAAAATTAAAAACCAGTTGAAATCGAACAGGATGTTTGAGCTTCCTTCTGGCTGTTGTGCCAGGGTAAATAATTTATTTTGTCAGCAGGAGACACCATTGTGCCCCCAATCAATAAGGCTGACATAGGCGAACATCCCTTCTTATTAAATGCTCCTCATCGGTTGAATTTGAGTCACAACTCTATTTTACAAACACACATCATATGCATGGATACATTAACAGTCAATACCATTCCCCTGTTGTTTGTTAGGTAGATTGGGAGACACCGGGGAGTTTTAAATTTTATTCCCAGGCAGGGAGGGATTTTAATGTCATTACTCACACTGAGAAGTTCTCTGCTCTACAAATAGGCCATTGATTTTAATGGGGCAACTTGTAGTGCGAGGCGTGATTTAGTGTGATTAAGAGTATTATAATTTGATGACTTCTGTTCGTTACCATAATGGGACGTGCAGATAGTGACAGGATAACTGGTCATTGGCTTCCTACTGAGACGAAGGAAGTGTGTGTGACATGGAAAGTGCAATCTGTTCTCCAGTTCTGGGAGGTGAAACTCAAGAGGGGAGATGGTGAAGATGGCATTTACTCGTACTATTATGCACCTATGAGTTAGCATTTGAAATTTCCAGATTTTTGGAAATTTCTCAACTTTTTCCATATTGTTTTTTTCTCTCCTGTAGGAAATTTCAAACAAAATGGGCCAAGCTCAGTGGAACCTTTCTCCTATGAAGAAAGGTTGAGGGAACTGGGCTTGTTTAGCTTGGAGAAGAGAAGGCTCTGGGGAGACCTCATTGAGGCCTTCCAGTATTTGAAAGGATAATATAAACAGGAGGGGGAACAGCTGTTTACATGGGTGGATAGTGATAGGACAAGGGGGAATGGTTATAAACTGAGACAGGGGAGGTTTAGGTTGGACCTTAGGAGGAAGTTTTTCACCCAGAGGGTGGTGACGCACTGGAACAGGTTGCCCAAGGAGGCTGTGGATGCCCCATCCCTGCAGGCATTCAAGGCCAGGCTGGATGTGGCTCTGGGCAGCCTGGTCTGCTGGTTGGCGACCCTGCACATAGCAGGGGGTTGGAACTGGATGAGCACTGTGGTCCTTTTCAACCCAGGCCATTCTGTGATTCTGTGATTCTATGATCCCAGCTCAGCCATAACTCCCAGAGCTTGGGACACAATAAATCCATCCCAACAAGCAGATTCCCCGTGAACCTCTTGTCAGTATGACAAGATACGGCTTCAAGTTGTGCCATGGGTGGTTCAGGTTGGATATTAGGAAACATTTCTTCTCTGAAAGAGCAGTGATGCATTGGCATAGGCTGCCCAGGGATGTGGTGAGGTCGCTGTCTCGAGGCGTTCAGTGGAGATGTGGCACTGAGGGATGTGGGCAGAGGGCATGGTGGGGGGGTTGTGGTTGGACTTGGGGATCTGGGAGGTCTTTTCCAACCTCAGTGATTCTATGGTTCTGTCACTCTCTATAGGGACCCTCTCCCTGCTCCTCTTACCTTTTTTCTTGCCTTTGTACTGATTTCAAGAAGAACAACCAGAGTTGCTCTTTTCAAGAGAGAGCTAAGGCGAGTCATTTACTCCACCCATACAAATGATGGGGAAAAAAATGGAACTTTCAGGGACTAATTAAATAGAGATTTTTAAATCAAAGGTTCTGAGTAGTATATAATAACTCACGTGGCTGTGAATATGACAAAAAAATATAAAGTCTGCTAGATAAAGCACAAAATAGAAGGACTGGGAATATTTAGGATAGTTTAATGATGAATTAAGAAATTACCATTGTTCTTCCTGGGGATTTTAATTTGAAGCAAGGAACATTAAATGCCCCTGTTTCTTGCCTCATTTAATGCAGCTAGGGGTGGCCTCGCTTGTTTTCTGGACGTGTTCCCTGCAGTACAACCTATCATGGTAATTGTATTCTCACATTTTTATTACATTTCCCACCCTCCAGGACAAAATAAATGGCTCCTTCTGAGAAATCAGATGCTGTCCCTGCAGAGCTCCTGTTGCAGCATGGCTCTGAACATATAATTATGTATATATGTATGTGCATCAGCTTATGATGTACATATACATCAGTTTATGGCCCACAGTTAAAGTAAGGTTGGACCATCCTAGCATGTGAACCCCTCCTCTCTGGGCAGCAGGAGGATGGTTTTGCAGTGGGATTGGGTGTTGCATCAGCTTGGTTTCATGGTAGAATCCCAATGGCATTGCACCACTGGGCCAGCATTTTGGCACCTGCAGGACCTGTTCTTTGCATGCTGACATGCATCCTGACCCAGCAGTGGATAGATCTGGAGGATGGGGAGAAAATAGAGCCATTGCTATGCAGTCACTAATCAGCAGCATAATCTGCTGGTGTCCTTCATGCCTCCCCAGGTCTGCTATCAGATTTGGAAGGTGTTACTAATTTTACTGCTAGCCTGTGTTCCCTCAAACACTTCTTGATGGGCTTGGCTTCAATCTCAAATCCATAATGAAGTCTGGAGCTGAGCTAATTAAACAAGAGCTGTGGTTTCATTTCAAATCTGGCCGCAGGCTGTCCTTGGATGAACCTTGGTGAAGGCCCAGCTTCAACACAGCACCCAAATACAGGCCCTGCAGATCCCACTGTGTGCACACATGGACCCACGGGGGCTGCAGCCCCACAGGGAGCAATCACTGCAAGTGCCAGGGATTCACACATCAGCATTTTTCATGGATCGATGTTATCTGCCCAGCCAAGGGATGCAGCCATTCCTTTGGGGAGGAGGCTCAGGAGGTGCCTCTCCCCAAAACCACCATTTACACAATCAGAGCTGCTGCCACGCTCTCACAATGAACCCAGCCCAAGCAGGCAATGGCATCACAGTGCAGTTATGAAGAAATACAGCGCTTTCATGCTTAGAGGAAGTTCTTGTGGGCTTTAGCAGTGTAAAGTGAAAAGATTAATTCACTTCAGTGTGCCTGAGCACATTTAGAAAAACAGAGCCCTTTTTAAAGCATTGTTTTAAAAGATGTTTCAATCTTTCTTGTCTAGATTGAGTTGATATCACAGCTTGTTTGTCCCCAGTGTAGGCAAACAAACAAAGGATTCTTTTGTTGTTAAATATTAAAAGAGTACCAAGTACAAATTGGGTGATTAATAACTTGCATGCTTCCATCTGGCAAACCAAATTGCTGAGAATATTGGACAGCACAAACTTCATATTAAATTGATTATCCCATCCCTGCTCGAACGTAGAGTTGAAGGACAGCAAAACCAGATAACTGGGTGAAGGGACATGTTGTGCATGGGCTCAGACTTGGAACTTCTCTTGATCGTTTTGTTGGCCTGCTTGTAAAGCTCCAAATCCTTCAGCAGTGCCAAACGTTGAAAGTGGGAACGGGTGCCTAGGTGAGCCCCAAAGCAAAACTGGAGGAGCCATCTACCAATTGTAGAATCATGGAACTTTAGAATGGTTTGGGTTGGAAGGACCTCAAGGAGCATCAGGTTCCAACCTCCCTGCCCTGAGCAGGGTTGCCAACCACTAGATCCAGCACCAGATGAGGCTGCCCAGGGCCCATCCAACCTGGCCTTGAACACCTCCAAGGAGGTGTTTCCACAGTTTCTCTGGACAAATAATGGAATGCCCCCAGCTTTGTGCCATCTGCGAATGTACTGAAGGTGCAAAACACTCCGTCATCACCCAGATGGTTAATGAAGAAGTTAAACAGGACTGGAAGCAGTCCTTGGGTCCACTCCTCGTTAGGGGTAGGGGACAGCCATTTTACAAACATGTTTGCTGAAATGCTGGAGAAACAGCAGAGTTCACATCCAGATTTGTTTTTTCTTTCATTTTGGAACAGAGCTGAAACCTTTCTGAAGAATTCAAAGCAAACTGTGCCAGCCTCTGAGCATGCAAACGTTCAGCCCTATGTATATTCAGTTTTGTCTGAGCTTTGACTGTTTTCTGAACGCTGAAAGCTGAGATGCCACCTACTGAGGGAATCCCAGGTTTCACCCCACACTTCTGATCTGCAAAGCCTCCAGAAAGCTTCCTCATTCTTTTAGCATTGCAAACTAAAATGAGTCAGAGACATTTCAGAATGACTCTCCGTTAATCTGCTGCTCAGCATTCTGCCCGTGATTCTTTCTGGTTAAGAAAAAAGAAGCTTCCCATTGCTGCAGGGCTGGGCAGGACAGGGGTCAGCCAGGAGCAGGGCAGCTTTGGGCATGGCACGTGTACATACCCAGGTGTGACAAAATGAAATCACCACCCTGTGCTGCTCCAGGCTCCCTTCCCCAGGTACCCGGTGCTCTTAGTGCCTCTTATGATCACTGTACAACCAAGGATTTTCTTTGAGAAGCACAGCACCTCAGGCTGTTTGCTTCTTCTAAGAGGAGATGCACCTCTGAAGCAGTAACAGGTGCATGGACATGGTGAATCCCGATTTACTGGTTCTCATTTTCTAAGCAATTGAGTCATTGATGTAATTTGGCAGCTGTTATCCCAGTTACCAGCAGGTTTAGCTGCCTGTAACCAACACACCCCTAGCAAGAGAGATCTAATGGTGTTACAAGGCACTTAAAGATGAAGCACGGAATGAGAAAAGGAGAAAAACAAATATTTTTGTTCTGTTTAATGAAAGATTATTCAGAAAGAGAAAAAAAAAATAAGATTTTAAGAAAATACTACTTCTCTTTTCCTCTCCCTGAAATTGAAATTTTTATTGCTTTTTGTGGTCAAGCCTAAGGCAGATTTTGCTGTTTGAAAGCAAACTGCCATCAGCCTCCAGCAAAGACAAGCTGCAGTCTTTAGTTTCTTCTATCCAGCTATGATTTTTGCCTTCGTAAATATTTATTTCCCCAAACGAAGTAAGAAATCCGGTAGGATTCATTTGATTAACCATCCATTTTTGTACTGCAGAAATTCAAAGGGAATTTGTAACCAGATACATGATGTTACAGGGGCTGAGATCATGCAGACGAGTGAGGCTGGTGGAGCTTCACCCCATGTCTCACCCTGAGTTGCCCTATGTGGTGCCTTTTTTGTTCCTTAGAGGGGTGAATCTCCTGTCCCTCTGGGAATGTAAGTGACATTTCTGCTCCAAAGAGGAAGAAAACTTCCTTAGGAGAAGTTTTTCACTCAGAGGGTGGTGACGCACTGGAACAGGTTGCCCAAGGAGGCTGTGGATGCCCCATCCCTGGAGGCATTCAAGGCCAGGCTGGATGTGGCTCTGGGCAGCCTGTTCTGCTGGTTGGCGACCCTGCACATAGCAGGGGTTGGAACTGGATGATCATTGTGGTCCTTTTCAACCCAGGCCATTCGATGATTCTATGATTCTATGAAAGAAATCAATGAACGTGTTATTTCACTGGGGTGGTTGAGGCTGTAGGCTTACTCTGTGTGATTTTTCATGGTTAGAGTTAACTTTGGCTGTTGGCCCCAGGACAGCACTCAGGCACGGCAGGTCCTGCAGACACACTGAGCACAGGATTGGACCTTCATGTCCAGGTGCAGGCTGCACACAGGCAGTGCACAGAGATACCCTGATGTGCACCAGCCTTGTATCAGGCCCAGCACCACTACAGGGCAACCCAGCAGCCACTCACTTCCAGGGGCACCCAGGTGGGTGCAGGATGGGCAAATGCTCCCAGAATGCTAACAGCAGTGAGAGCCACCTTTGATAGTTAGGGGCCAAGTAGTGCCAAGAACAGCTGTTTCCTGCCCTGTTCTTGGCAGATTTGGGATAGCTCCTGCTCGATGCAGCAGGTTCCCAAGAAGAGCCAATGAGGAGAAGCATCATCGGCCACGTAGTGCTGCAGGCACAGCAGGCAACCTGGCTGCAGCTGGGCCTGACAGCACTCTGCCCATGCGGGCTCACAGCACTGGGTTTCCACAAAGCAGCTCCTGTCCACATGGCAGGTGGATAGCACAGCGCAGAGAGCTGCTGAAGGCCAGTGTCTTCTTTGTGCATCTTAGTGCCATCTCTGTGACCTGCTGGAGGCGAGGCATGGTGAAGTGAGGCTGAAATGCTCCATTTTGCTCTATCAAAATCTTATCATAGAATCCTAGAATGGCCTGGGTTGAAAAGGACCACAATGCTCATCTAGTTTCTACCCCCCTGCTATGCTCAGGGTCACCAGCCACCAGACCAGGCTGCCCAGAGCCACATCCAGCCTGGCCTTGAATGCCTCCAGGGATGGGGCATCAAAACGAACAAAACCACTGACTGCATTCTGCAGAGCCTTTTTGTCATGAATGTAGTCAATGGGAGGATGATAAAGTTGATCCTAAAATAAACCTGGATTATCACATATGTTTGGTTTCTTTGATGAATGACCATCAAACCCTTGATAATCCCAGCACCACACTTAAGACTTACACAGCACTGCAAACAAAATGGGAGGTTTGGCATTTATTTCGATAAACACTCCTTATATTTTTTCCTTTTTTTTCCTCCTTCAAAGTCTTCTCCAGAACCCCTTAACAAATCAATGCAATCTCTTCTATATTTTTTTTTCTTTTTTCCCTTCATGCACAGTTCAGTGCATTTGCTAATCTAAGGCTGCTAACACTGAGTTAGTTTGAAACAGAGAGCACCATAATGATGCAGGTCATTCAGTCACCTGCAAACTCCTCTAAAGACCATCTCCAGGGACTCAGCTATGCTTGGCATGTGCTGATGAGAGCTGCAGGTCACTGAGCATCCCTGGCACCACGGGGCCAGCAGAGATGCTTCGTTAGCAATTAGAGCAGAGCACGTGCTGTAGGCCAGGAGCAAAGCTCCACATGGACCAAGCTGCTATCATGCAGAGTACCTGATCCCCTTCAGCAGCAAAACTACGAGAGAAAAAACCCCACCAGGCTCATTTGTGGTGGCAGCCAGCTCACGAGGGTTAGGGGTCCCAACCACTCCATTCCCCATCACTGCACACTGGGCTGGAGCCTTGCACAAACACTCTGCCCAAAACAGGAGCACGGATGATTGCTGTGAGATTCTTTGAAGGGAAGAAGAGTTACAGTAATTACATATTTTTGTTCGCAGCCTTTCAGCAGTTTCACTGTCATCATGGGAATTGCTTAACTGCACACAGACACTCTTTACGGAGGCATTGCCACTCTCTGACACCCCTGGAAGCTGTTACAGAAGCACTTGGGGCAGCACAGCTCCAGATGGGGACCGAGTGTGGCTCTGCAGCATGGGAACATGAGTGGGGACCGAGCGTGGCTCTGCAGCATGGGGACATGAGGGACCACAGTGCTGGGGCCAGGAAATAGAGTCAGGGTCCGGCTGTGCTCACATCCATGCAAGGTACCCTTTGCAGACCCTGGGACAGTGCCGTGCAGCTGCTGGAACAGGAGGATGGGCAGAAAGTGTGACCTCTGCATCGTTGTCATCAAAAGGGCAGGAGCCAGAGGCCCCTTTGGTCATCCACCAGCATGGCACCAGTGATGCCTTGGAAGGCTTTTGTCAAGTACAGAATCATAGAATGGCTTGGGTTGGAAGGGACTTTAAAGGTCATCTAGTTCCAACCTCTGCTGTAGGCTGGGTGCCCCCCAGCTCAGGATCCTCAGAGCCCATCCATGGCCTTGGGCACCTCCAGGGATGGGGCACTCACAGCTCCAGGCAGTGCCAGGGTCTCATGGCCCTGGGCCATGCAGGGAAGCTGCTCCCATGGCACACTGTGTAGGAGCATGGTACAGGACAGCTGATTGCTCCATGGAGACAGAGGGCTGTCCTGCCATCCGATGGCTCCTATAAGGGAGGAACTGTTTCCACTTTTCCATTTTGTGTCCTAAGCAGTTTTCTTTTTGGAAGCAAATATCTCAATCCGTGCCTTTTTTGTAATGGGACTGAATTTGCAGTTTGATGGCAGCTATAGATCAATACATACTTTCCCTGAAAGCAGCAAGACATTACTTGTGGAAGGTAACGAGATTAGTTAAGAACTTAAATACCATTACATTCGGAATTGTGGCAAATCGTTTGTGCCATGGTCTTTTGATTAGCCTTATTACTCAAATTGCCACAGATCCATAGCTGAGTTCCCTTTGCATCGTCTGTAAGCAGAGGGTTTCCTCCACTGATCCATTAGGACTGTCCTCCCTGCCACAATGAGCTGCAGTGAGCGCTCCTCTTTGTGACAGCAGGAAAGCACAGAACCATAGAATCACCACATTGGTTGGGTTGGGTTGGGTTGGACCTTAAAGCCCATCCAGTTCTGCTGTGGGCTAGGTGTGTCCCACCCAGACTGGAGGCTCAGGGGAGACCTCATTGCTCTCTGCTACACCCTGAAAGGTGGTGGTAGCGAGGTGGGGGTCAGCTTCTTCTTCCAGGATGAGAAGAGAGCCCTGGGCAGCCTGATTGGCGGGGGGCACTCGGCCCAGACCATGGTTGGGGCTGAGGGGCTTTGAGGTCCCTTCTACCCAACCATTCTATGATTCAATTTAATGATCCTATGATTCCATATGACTCAGCGCAAACTTTCCACAGTGCATAGACACCAAACCCATGCTAAAGCTCACAACATCTTGAATATAATCTGGAAAATAATCTGGGAAAAAAAAAAAAAAAAAAAGCCAAACATATACCAGCCAAATCCCCAGTCACTTTTTAAATCCATTTTTTGGGAGTCTATGTAATAACCTGCTTTTTCCACGCCCCATTGGTAACATTTCCTGCTGAATTCAGAGGGGGCTGGAGCTGCACAGTGGCCTTAATATTCACCTCTTTAATGAGATGCCCAATTATGCTGAACCACAGCCATTCGTGCTGCCATTTATTGCAGAAATCCAAGGGAGTTAAGTGACTGACTCATTAGGATTTGAACATATAGATCCTTAGTGTTTGGTTCTTTTTTTTAATTGAAAACTCCAAATCTTTCCACTGTTCTGACAGAGCAGAGAGGATTAGAAAGGGCTGAGCAGGAGGGCTGAGCACAGCATCTTGGGGAGGCAAAGCAGGGGCTGTGCCACGGGCAGACACGTGAGAAATGTGAAGGTTTGGCAATTTGTGTGGTGGGGTGCACCCAGCCCACAGCAGGGGGTTGGAACTGGATGATCTTTAAAGTCCCTTCCAACCCATTCTGTCATTATATAACTCTATGAAACAAAGTACACGTTGGCTGAGGGCCAATATCAAAGAATCACAGAATGGCCTGGGTTGAAAAGGACCACAATGCTCATCTAGTTTCAACCCCCCTGCTATGTGCAGGGTCGCCAACCAGCAGACCAGGCTGCCCAGAGCCACATCCAGCCTGGCCTTGAATGCCTCCAGGGATGGGGCATCCACAACCTCCTTGGGCAACCTGTTCCAGTGCGTCACCACCCTCTGGGTGAAAAACTTCCTCCTAATATCTAACCTAAACTGTCTCAGTTTGAAACCATTCCCCCTTGTCCTATCACTATCCACCCTCTTAAACAGCCGTTCCCCCTCCTGTTTACACGCTCCCTTCAAGTATTGGAAGGCCACAATGAGGTCTCCCCACAGCCTTCTCTTCTCCAAGCTAAACAAGCCCAGTTCCCTCAACCTTTCTTCATAGGAGAATATAGATATGTTATATCTACATTGGTTATAGCTACAGATCTGTATCTGTATCTGTATCTGTATCTGTATCTGTATCTATGTTCTGGTTGCTATTGCATGCTGAAATGTAGCTGGGGCTTTGCTCGCTGGCATCAAGCATCTGCTCCTGCTGCAGTTAGGACATTCAGGACAACATACTGTGATGGTGGAAGTCTTGGCTCTCATCTGTGTAACTTAAAGCTGCGCTTGCACCAAAATAACCCCAAGCCCACCAATGGGAGGACACCATGTCCTGCACAATGTTTGCTCAGGGCCATGATTTAGCAGAGGGTTGTTAGAGTTAGGGTAGGATGGTTAGGTTGCGGTTGGACTTGATGATCTTTAAGGTCTTTTCCAACCTGAATGATTCTGTGATTCTATGATTCTACGATCAGAGCAGTTTTGAGGAGGACTACCAGTGGGATTGTCCTGGTGTGTTGCTTTTGGATGCAAGGTACCAGATTTGGCTTTGCAATTTGGATCTCTGATGTGATTGCTTAGGTATTCAGGATTTTACTTCACGTTTTCTTTTTTAATGTGTATTTTTCCATTCTGTTGCAAAGATTAAAACTTCTAAGGTTGGTTGGGGTGGCTTTTTTTTTTGCTTTTTAGGGGGTGAAGCAATGATGTTTTTTGGTAGGCTTACAGCCAGCTACTTCCAACACAGCAGGAGCCAAGGACGCTTCTGGGGAACAGTGGTAGTGCCGACGCCAGGTTCACTGCCAAGCCTCTGAGAGCAAACGCCAACAGAGGCGTGTGGTAGGAAGACCAACCAGAAACGTAGATTTAAGTTCAGCCTTCCATCCAAAGCTAAAAACCTGCAAACTGAGTGCTAACTGGAGCATGTTGTGTGGGTGTACGACACAGCATACGCAGGGCTGTGCTTTCCCGGGTGCTTTGTGAGCACCACCAATTTCATGTGTGATTGGCTTTTGGAAATGTGTTGAACAGAATCCATTTTCAGAGCTCATTTATTCACGACGAGGTTCAAGCTGCAAAATACCAATAATGTGTTTGAATTATAAAGCCTAAACCTCCCCATACACATTATTCCCGGTAGAACAGACCCTGGTGAGAGCATCTCACTGAGTTTTTCCCTCCCAGATGCTGTTTCCTCCCTCCTTACCCAGTAAATCATCTGTTGTGATCTTAAAGCACTTCCTGAGCTAAGAGTTATAATCTTTTATTGACTGAAGCACTGCTCACAGTTTTTAGGACAGTGATAAATAAATGCCTTCTGGATTGGCTCTAATTTATTGCAGAAAGTGTAAACCTCAAGACACCAACAAAATCTCAGTTCTGCGTGAAGATATATATGTGTTTCATTATTGGTACTCAAATGCATTAATGTGGGCATGCAAAGGTTGCAGGGATGGGAATGGCTTCTATTCAATCACAACTAAAACTCTAATTTTAAAATGTAAAATATAATCAAATTCAGCTATTAATACTTGACTGTAATTCCAAGTCCAGCAGTATTCAGTCTTTGTCCAGAGAGTGGAACGGAGCTGGGAGGGCTCTGGAGCACACGTGTGACGGGGAGCGGCTGAGGGAGCTGGAGTGGGTTGGTCTGGAGAAGAGGAGGCTCAGGGGAGCCCTCATCGCTCTCTACAGCTCCCTGCCAGGAGGTGGGGGTGAGGGGGGGGTCGGCGTCTGCTCCTGGGTAACAGAGATAGGATGAGAGGGAATGTCCCTGTGTAGGGCCAGTGGATGTTCAGGTTGGATGTTAGGAAAGATCTCAGAAGGAGCAGTGATGCACTGGGACCATGGTGTGGTGGAGTCACCATCCCTGGAATTGTTCAATGAAAGGGCAGATGTAGTGCTTAGGGAAAAGGTTAGTAGGCAGTGTTAGTGGTAGATGGATGGTTGGGCTCGATGACCTTGGAGGTCATTTCCAAACCTGGTGATTGTATTCTATTCTATCCTCACCAGCAGCCAAGGTTGGCTCCACCATGGTGGATACCCAGACCTATGCAATCCTGCATGCTTATTTATGGCGTAGCTTGAGTAATCTAAATGTTTAAATACACTAGGTCTAAATTAAATCATCTATTTAAAATAACCTAGAAAACTTATAACTATTCTATTTTTACTGATTAGACTCATTTAGCAATCACTGAAATCCCTCCTCACTGTAGAAAATAAAAGAGGTCCATTCTGACACATATATGCAATGTTTCCAGCTCTCTTGGTCCCATTGTTAAGCAAAATCAATGGTAGGAAAATTTATCATCTGCAAATTGATTCCTACACGGGCGGTGTGGCTGCTGGAGAAGGTCTCTGCTGGTGGCAGTGAGTGACATGGCATTATTTTCCTGTCATCCCATAAATATGATTTATCTCTGGGCAGGAGAGCAGATCCGAGTTCTGCCTTCCCAGGGTTTTTCATAATGCATCAGACAACATCAAATCTCAGGGCTATTTAAGCAAATACCAAAGAAATAATTACTAGCAATTCCCTGGCAGCTTGCAGCAAGCATCCCGTGAAGTTCTGCAGCAAAACAGCATTTGAAGCACTGAAAACATGACAAAAAGCACTATGTTTACAGTGCCCCTTTTTATTTCTCTTATTTATGTTTGAACGCAGTGAATAGATGGATTTGAATAAGATTTCCAGTATCAAACACACATCTGTTTAAGCTTATTTACTTATTCGTTAGAGCGTGAACTTGCCGTAGTGGTGGTTCTGCCTGCTGCTGTCCCAGGGATAGGGGCAAAAACTGTCTCAGCCCTCCCCAAACGGGCTCACCAAACTGCACTAACAGCACCTCTGCAACAGACATGGTGCTGTGTGGGCTTCCAAGGCCATTCACAGAGCAAACTAACCCTCATGCACGCCGGAATGATCTGAGTAACTGAGTAAATTCAGTTACTTAGGTAAAACTGGCTGTATCCAACTGGGCAGCAGTGTTTACTTGTAAATGCCACTACTGACTTGTTAAGAGTTACTAGTAGTACATAGGTATGTAGAATCACAGAATCATTCAGGTTGGACAAGATCTCCAAGAACCTCAAGCCGAAGCTCAGCCCACCCCAGCACCCACGTCCCTCAGTGCCACATCTCCACTGCTCTTGGATACCTTTGGGGACAGTGTCCCCACCACTCCTGGGCAGCTGTGCCACTCCATCACCACTCCTTCAGAGAAGAAATGTTTTCTAATATCCAACCTGAACCTCTCCTGGTTCAACTTGAGGCCACGACCTCTCGTCCTATCACTAGCTGTGAGAGAAATATATATATACATAAGAAATGCCAGGAAGTCCATCCAGCCTTTTATTACACAGCCCACAAATATAATAACAGCCAACCAAAACCCAGCAGAAAGCAGCATCACCCTTCTCTGAATCCAACACATTTGCATTCCCATCCATTCCTGGAGGACCCACAATGCATCCTGCAGACAACCTTCAGCCCGATACACCCCACATATTTGGTCAGGTGCTGGCACAGGCTGCCCAAGGAGTGGTGGGGTCACCATCCCTGGAGGTGTTCCAGAACTGTGGAGATGTGGATTCAGGAGCTCAGACCAAGCACGTCTTGCTCTCCTCGGCCAATTTCAGGCTTCAATGCAGCACATCCCAGCTTGGAAACCACAGAGAATTCACCTCTGGGACACAGGCAGCAGCAAGGAGTAGCCACCAATGAGAGCCCTCTGTAGACAGCTCCTCTGCAAGGATCAGCTGCTTTGGAGTGATGGGACCTGGGCATCTCGCAGCACACGGTTCAGGGAGCAGGGAGATGCTGTTGGAGCACCATGATGTTTCAGCACCGTGGCTCAAGCCAAATTCAGTTTGGGTTAATGGGGTGTATGTGAAAGAAAGCCCTGATCATTGAGATCTCCGGGGGAGAGCTGGCAGTTTTAAAACTCCTCTTTGTTCTGTTTGAAGTGTGAGACAACATTTTTGGCTGATCCCAAAATGTACCCAGGGTATGAAAAGTTCTATCAAATGTTCCCTTTATTTCTTGTAGCTTGGCTCCAAAATCCCAGGATAGCAACTGATTTCTAAAGTGCAATGATGATCTGCTGCTTTCAAGCTGTAGCGGGGAGATTAAAGCATGAGAGCATCATTGCTTTCAGAGCAGCTTGACTCTATCAGCTGCCTAAGGAAAAACAAAGGGGCTGTCTTAGGGTTTAAGAAATACATATATTTCCTTTCATTATGAATTGTATCAGGGTTCACCAGGAGCATTTACAAAGCAAAAAGTCACTTTCGTATTTCTTTCATTTTGGAAAGCCAAGCTCCAGCTGGGGTGGGGGTGAATGCAGGATGCGTCACTGAATCACAGGATCACAGGGTCACAGCACAGTTGGATGGGAAGGAACCGTGGGCTGGGTGCCCCCCCAGCTCAGGCTGCCCAGGGCCCCATCCATGGCCTCTGGCATCTCCAGGGATGGGCACCTACAGCTCTGGGCTGTGCCAGGGCCTCACTGCCTCTGGGTGAAGAATTTCCTTGTTCTAGGAGAGCACGGAGCTCACTGCACTGTGGGAAGGGATGGAGAGGGGCTGCCATGGGATGCACAACAGAACTGCAATGCACAGCATCCTGACCTCTGTCCGCTGCAGCACAGCAGAAATGCATGTCATAATCTCCTTCATGGAATAAAAATATCCCACATTATAATCTGCTTCATCCTTACTGTTCATCTTTAGGTTTAGGAAAGCAAAATGAAGCGAAGAAATTTTAAACGTATAAACAAAATGATTCATGCAGTGACCCGAGTTTAATCTGAAAAACGACTATTCTGGGCTGCAAACAGAATTAAAGGAAAGCACAGGAACCGTCGGACAGGAGGGCTGCAAAAGGTCATCTCTCAGATCCAGCTGCCAGCAGCACCGAGGGAAGTGTCCCAGCGGTGTGCACAGCCACTGCATAATCACATTCCCAGTACAGGTAAAGTCAAAAAGGAAGCAAATGTCGTAAAAGAAAATAGCAGCAACAAAACCAACAGGAAAGTGGGCACACAAGATAAGCTATCTGCTGGGATAGCCCTTTTGGGATAACCCTCCCAGCAGTGGAAGCGGCACCATCTGCAGACATCTGTTCCATGGCCATCTTGTTCCCAGCGAGGAGCTGGAGCTGCTCCTTCCAATATTAAAGATCTGCTTAGTGCTTGAAATGCTCCTGAAAATACACTTAATGAAACCGAGCCCCAACCTTTCTTTGTCTGTTTGTGATCATTGCACTTAGGCTAGAAAAGAAAGATAAAAGCCAGGCGTGCACATTTGCATGTGCAATTATGCCCTCTAATTTGCTGCTGTAATTATGATTAGAGCATATTAAAATCATGTAATTGCATGCATAATGGATAATTAGGCATGTGTGTGGATACAATCTGATAGCTTGCACATTTAACTGTGTCAGTAGTGTAAATATTTTGCACAGAAGTTTTTCTAGGCTTAGCTGTTGAGTTAGTGCAAGAGTCCTGCATGACACCATTATGTAGGAGGCAGATGCTGTGTATATACTCCTCCACCAGCAAATGAAGGTACATATTTTGCTACATTTCCACCATGCAAAGGTCTGCCTTTGCGGAAGGAAGGCCAATAATATCGCCTCTCCTTGGAAATAGATTGAAGTCAGTTATGGTGGACCTGTTAATTCAATAGCGGGCAGTGTGGGGCAATCTCTGACTGTTGCCATTGCACTGAGATAAGTGCTGCCAAATACCACTGTTAAAAGTTTATTTACTGTCATGGAAAATGAATTGTAGAGCCTGCTTCTCCTGTTTCTTTTTTTCTAGAGGATTATTAAATCTGTATTATCTCTTGTTTATCTGTAATTAGGCCAAAGCAAAGTTTGCTTCATTCATGTTCTTCTTGCGCCCATTTTTCAAAGTGTCACCTTAATCTTCTGTAATTATTGAGTACTTCACAGATCAAGTCAGTTTTGAAAACCATTAAAAATCCAATTAATGCAAAACTTGAAAATTCCTTTCTTGCTGAGGGACTGCCTCAAGCCCTTGCTTTGCTTGCATGTGAAGTGTTTTTGCCTTTGACTTCCTGTACGGCAAGGATCACTTGTTTATCGAATGGCTTGTCAGGTCCCGCTGCATAGCTGTGATACTAATTGGTTGCTTGAATTTCATGAGCTTTCTAAGCAAAACATGTGGGATGTTCCAGTTCAGCCAAGTTTGATGAAATTTTAGCTTAGGTCACTTCTATCTGCTTCTATCTCTGGTAGTCACACTGTTGAACATGGTCTCCAACAGCCACGTGTGTCTGCCTTGGTCGCTCCCGTGCTTGTGGAAAAGTGTGGTCCCGGTGCAATTCATCTTCCCACTTCTGCTCCCTCGTGGCTGGGTGGCATCTCTCTATTGTAGAATTATACAATCATAGAATCATTAAGATTGGAAAAGACCTCCAAGATCATCTGGTCCCACCACCATGCCCACTAAACCACATCCCTCGGTGCCATATCTCCATGGTTCTGGAACACCTCCAGGGATGATGACTCCACCACTCCCCAGGCAGCCCATTCCAGTGCCTGACTGCTTTCTGGGAGAAGAAATTGCTCCTAATATCCAACCTGAACCTCCCCTGGTGCAGCTTGAGGTGATGGGCTCAAAACTGAACACAGTACTTGAGGCACAAATCCAGAGCCCCTGTCTCACAGTGCTAAGCAAAGTGCTTGCTGCCCAACACAGCTGCAATGTTCATGACCTGAGAGCTACTGCTTCCCCACCCTTCTGACTTGCCCAGGAGCAGCAAGCTCACCTGCTCCTCTCTCAGGCCTTCATCCAGCCTTCACTCCCTTCTTGTCCATCACCTCAAAGCCCAAAAAACCATTTTCATTACCTCTCCAGGAACTCTTACCCTTGCTCTGGCCAAATCTGAGGCCCATAGCCAGTTCACTTCCACAGGGCCACAGACAGCAGTGTTCAATGTAAAGAACAAAATAGCAGATGGAGCTAGGAGGGGCTCTGTCACACCAGCCCACACAGCTCCTGCTGCCCAGATGACAAGGAATTTCCAGGGCACATTTGTTTTGTAGCTGCAGTGCCTGTTCAGTCTGACCCTGCTCAAAGAAGAGCATGCATGACTTTTCTCTTCTTGGAAAGTAACTCCACTCTGATGCACTTAGTGGACATCATGGGGAGCTTCTTCACGGCCAGAAAGGGCAACCAGGGCAGGCTGAGATGCCTTTAGTTATCAGATTAAGGCAGTGCATGGTTTGGGGAAGTCCTAGACTCTTCTGCAGATAGGTTGGGAGCAAAGCTGGTTAGCCTTTAAAAAATGACTACTATAACGTGAGCCCACTCATTAGCTTTGTCATTATCATTAACAGAGAGGGTCACAGCACTTTTGTTAGGGTGGGCTGAGTAGAGGTGGTAGAGTCACTGTCCCTGGAGGTGTACAAGAACCATGGAGATGTGGTACTGAGGGACAGTCAGTGGGTATCATTGGAATGGGTTGGGGTTAGAATCATAGAATCACAGAATCCTTACAATTGGAAGGGTCAAGTTGGAAGCTGCAGGGTTGGGCTTGGGGATCTTGGAAGTCTTTTCCAACCTGAATGATTCTATGGTTCTACGATCCCTGCTCACTGCCCATGAGCTCCCAGGGACTGGAGCAGTTGGCCATGGCACCCTGAGGCATGGAACAACAGCTTGTTGCAATTCTCTGATCAAACTCTGCAGAATGCAAAGATTTCAAAGGAAATAAAAAATATGAACCCAAACGGAATACAGTGAAAAGACAGAACGATGAATTTTGGGGAAAGAGCTGTTTAATTACTTGATATTACTATGATTTTATAATGCAATCTATAGCGAGTAATTTTGTCATTACACTTCTCATCACTGCTTTAAATAATCTGCTTTACAGAACAATGAGATTAATTAATCCCTTTAATTCGTTAATTTCTGGAAGACCCTAATGAATTTTCATCTAGGCTTTATGTCTTCCTCATCCTGTGAGCCAGTGAAAGGACTGGGAATATGGGAACGTTCCCTGACAGGCACATCATGTCCCCTCTTTCCTGACCATAAATGGCTCTTCTGCAATGAAGGACAGCTCTGCTATTACTAAGGGGCCAATCAGTGTGTGTTTCTCTGTGGCACTTGGATCCAAAGAGAATGACTCAGAGAGCTGCAGCAGAACCAGGAGTGCCACCCCTTAGGGATGTAATGAGCAGATGGGGAAATGTGTCAGGAGAAGCTCTGAGCAGCTGGCTGCTGCTTTGCAGCTATCATGGAGGGTTTGCTGCTTTTTGGAGAGATATGCCTCGAACAGTTTTCCATAGGAGTCATCAGTTCCCTATCAGATTATGCAACGGTTGGTGCCTAGATCCTGGCACTTTGCAGTTTTTTTCTGCTTCCTCATGCTCCAGACACACTGGAATGAGACACGTTGCAGAGGTGGCACATCAGTGCACCATCTGAAGGGCAGTTGTTATTGCACAGACATATTCCAAAGGAGTCTATATTTACACAACAGAGGGAATGGAAAACACAGCTTTCATGCAGAACTTGCTGGACTTAACATGCTAGTTTCACCAGAACTTTCATTACTGGTGTTGAATTAAGGAATCTCTTCAGAAGTTTCAGCAAAAGGGTTTCCTTTCTCATGCACCATGACTGGTGTTATGTTATATATAGGATTTGCATTTCCCTGCTCAGATTTGCACCTCTGATGCTGCAGTTCCTTGCCTGCACTGTAGGAGCAGCAGGTGACTCCAGCTGCAGCTACGACATGTTGATCATCTGCAGAGGCAACACTTCTCCTTGGCTGGCCACCATGGCATGAGCCCTTGCAGTCAGCCCTGCAGCCAGCATCAGGTGGAGCAGAGCAAATTAGAGGGAAGGGAGAAGTGAAAACCTTTCCAGGGAAATACCTAGGCCTCCTGAGTTGAATTACCACTTTACCTGGCATTAGACAATTTCAGTTTGTCAGAAACTGAGAAGTTAACAATGGTGAATTGATCTCTCGGAGGATTAGCTTAATCCCACTGTGATAATCAATATAATAAGCACTTATTAGCTTTCTATTCAAGCTGATGCTTCTCTTCAGAAGAGCACACAGGCCTTGAATAGTGAAGGAGCCTGCTGAGCCCCTTCGCTGGCAGCAGATGCTGAGAGAGGAGGAGGAGGAGAGCAGGGCAGGGTGAGGAAGAAGGCACACTGGGAGCACACAGAAGGACTCTTTCTGCTCTGCCAACTGACTCTGCCACAGAAAAGGGCTTTATCTGGGGACCCCCCAAAAAGCAGGTCAGAAACAGAGCATTTCCAGAAGAAAAACTGTTCAAAGCTTGCTTCCTATGCTAGCATAGATGATATTGTGCTGGATCAAGTCCATGTGCTTTATGTCACAGCGGAGTCACCAAGCTGGCAGGTCCTCACAGGCCATCCACTCGTTAAAATCTTTTACTCACATCCCATTTTCTCCTTCATAGCTGTCCACAGGGCATTAATCCTGCAGTTGTGGATAAACTTGCCACTGGTGACCATACCCAAAGAGGCACTGGAAGGCTGTCAGGGAAGATTTCTTTCCCAATTCTTGGCACTCAGCAATATCAGCCCAAATTTGCTCCTGGACCACACATCATTGTTAGGTTGCAGAAGGTATAATAGCTAGGTTTGGGCATATGGGTTCAGAAAAAAAGCATCTTCCTTCTCTCCCTATTATCTTCACCCAAACAGTCTAAAAAACTATTTAATTTCAAAGATGTTATTTCTTGGTGCAAAATGGTCAAGTTTTGGAATACAGAACTAGAAATGCCTTTACACCAAGAAAGCATAGAAATGAATGAATGCAAACTTAAACTGTTCCTGACAACTTAGCCTTAAAAGTCACATGATGTACTCTCGGGGCAGTCTCTTAATCACAAAAAGCTACCACGTGGTTCAGATGTATGTCCTATCATAGATGCAGCCTTCCACAGGAGTCCTAGTTTTCAGGTCTTCCCTGTCCCATGCTTTATCCCAGAAGGTTGCACACAGGCCTTCAAAGCAAAGCTTGAGACCCAAAACTCATTCCAGTGAACCAATTAATTTAATGAGCTCTTGCCTTCTTTTCACCTTACTCATTAATTTCAGTGAAACAAATTGCTTCTTTCAGAGATTTGTGAGAATGTAAATAAAGCATTGCTGTAGACTGTTTACGCCTGTCTTGCCTTTTGAAATGCACCAGTCCGGTGATATGTTGATTTTCCTTGCTAGGCTCATTCCTCATCTGGGGAGTTAATTGAATTGCCATTTGATCTGATTTCATCCTTCCCGGAAAGCGTGTCTTGCACCGCTACAATTTTCACAGCTTCATTACAACTTACATGTTTATGAGCATGGAAAGTATTAGCAACTCCTTTTTATGGCCCCGCTCTTCAGACTACGTCAAGGAGTGTAAGTTCTCTGCAGCAGAGCGATGCTATCAGTAACTGCCAGCACCTGAAGTGCTTCCCCTCCCTATTGTCCCAACTGTTTGTTGTATCATAACTAAAGCAAGCTGGGAAACTGCACAGACAGTTTATGTCTTACATTATTTCCTTGCAGATCACCGAGCTGAGAATTGTCTCAGGGCACCAAGGTGAAGCAAATAGCAAACACTAACAACACCCAACCTACTGCTGCATCGTGGCTCTGTTGAGGCAGGACTGCCCTTTCCTTGCATGCTGTTCAAAGTCATGCTCAGTGTCTGTGGCCAACGTACTGCTCTTTGAAAGACCAACCTTTGCAGAAGACTATCAAGAAGTGGGTTTTGTAGAGCTCCAGGGCTCTTCTGAATCTGTGCCCCTGAGCCATGACTGGGGAAAATGGTGTGAGGTGTAAATATGTGTGTCACTGGGCTCTGGAAAGGACTGAATGATGCTGACAAAGCAATTTGAAAATCTTGACTTTCTCATTTTCCTCAGATTAGACTAATTCTCACAGAGGATAAGTACAAATGTGTCTGAAAAAGTGACTGTTTCAGTTGACTTCCAGCATGAAGTGCTCAGCCGCCATGGTGCTGTTTCCTAATGGTGTACAGCAAATGAATTCAACTTGTCATCAGTCCAAAAATCTTCACCTGGAAAAGGTACACAACTTGGCAACAGTCTTTGGTGTGAAGCTCAAGGGTTTTTTTCAGGTGTCCTGGCAAGTTAAAAACAGTTTTATAACAAAGTTTTGTGGGAGTCCTCAAGAAACGCAGTTCTTGGGTGGTACTGCGTGGAGCCAGGAGCTGGACTTGATGATCCTTGTTGGTCCCTTCCAACCTGAGATGTTCTGTGATTCCAAGGAAGTGGAAGGACTGGACAGAGAGACCTGAACCTAAGCAGGGCTTCTCACTGGGCATCAAATGGTCAGGCGGAACCCAACAGCGCTGTAGTCTGAGCTATGTGGGAAGGATAAAAGCTGAAAGGCAGACTACAGGGGTTGGACCCTGAGCCTTACTTGGGCTAATTTTTCAGGATCTCCTTGAGTTGGCTTCAGGGACGGTGTTCATCATGAACCTCCTGCATGTCCTTCTTCATGAAATCCACCTCTGGCTGCACAAACTATCCTCCCAGCATGGCCAAAGAGGAGTTGAACCAACAACAAACATGCTTGTGTTCAACCTGTTTGCATTTCGTTTAGTACACTCCTGTTTGAATTGTTTCCATTTCACTTGTGTCTAGACCATTTTTATTTCACTTAGAAATAGATGTTTGTGTGGATAAGGTTCACTGCTACAATGAAATACGGTGTTTGGTTCACTCCTGCTTTGTTGTCTCATATACCCAAAGACCCCTCTTGTCCTGTGACACTCTCTTCCTTATTTAATGGTTGCAGGTCTGAAAAGTCAAGATTTACCCAGTGCTCAACAGGAGAGGGATGCACATGCCTCAAAGGAATGTGTAAGGTTTGCCAACGCTACAGAACAGCTTGGAGATTTTTTCTGCTAATGTAACAGCAGAGAGGCTCTTTTAATAGGACCATGGGAGTGCTATCCATAAGCAGCTCTCAATTAACAGCCATGCCCAGCGCACAGTCAACGGGTGGTGCCCAGATCTGCAACCACGGTGTTTTCTCACAGGCAGACATCGATTTGTTTGCTTAGCAGATGATGCAAAATTAACATAAGCTCTTTGAATCCCTCCCCTAGACATCCCTTCAGGGCAGAGCGAGCCATTACAGCCTTGGCTCTTGGGCTGGCGTAACACAGCCCCTTCCTGGGCTTTATGGTGAGGCCTCTGGTGGAAGGGCTTTGCAAAACCCCGCTGCAGAACCCCCTGCTGTCACAGAGATTTGTTGATTTTTAAGGTCACTAGCGGCGATTACGATCAGAGAGCCTCGCCTGTTATCTGCATCAACCACATCTTTTGCCATGTGCTTGCACTGCTCAAACCCTAACCTGTGGTTCAGCAGTAAGATGCCTTTAAGTGAGGGGCACCTGAACTCCAAGGGAAAATTGGAAAACTTCAGAATTTACCTTGATTCTAGGAAAACTCTTTCAAGAGCTGATTTCCTCTTAAAAAAAAAAAAAGAAGAAAAAGTAAAAAAGAACATCATCTGTGCCCTGTTTCTAGTCTGAATTTCTCTGTCAGCCTTTTATTGGTGTTTTTACCTCTTCCTTTTTCTGTATAATTTAAGACACAATAGTCTTCTGATTCAGGAGTCTCTGGATTGTGTTCAAACCAACCCCTCACCTTCCTTTTGTTAAGCTGAGCAGATGGAGCTGCAGAGGACTGGACTCTCCCTGCAAGGCTGCTTGCAACGAAGGTTTAGGACATGATTATTTTGATGCTTTCTGTAACGAAGTGGCTCATTTGGGACTAAGGGTGGGCAGGAGGCGTATGGAGGGTCTGAAGTGGCACCTTTCCAGCACAGCCCTAATTTCTGCAGCGAGAGACTAGGCATGCTGCCAAGCATTGGGAGCATCGTCTGCTTAAGGAAAATAACATTAATGGAGGAGGTGTTCACTGCAGGAATGACATGATTACTCAACTGCTGTTAATGAGGGCTGAGGAGCAAACAGCAGCCACAGACTGGATGTAAACGTTGCTGCTTGCTGAAGCTGAGACAGGGAGCTCTGAGATCACATTCAAATGGCTCATGGAGAGCCTCCTCTGCGGCATGAAGACCGCAGAGACAGAAAGCTTTAGGATTCTGCCAAAAGACCACAGCCTTCAACCTCACCAGAAGCAAAGCGAAGATGATCAATATCTTTAGTAGTCTTCTGACACAAGGGACACACAGCATGCCAGTTTGGAGACTCAGCTGTGCTTGAGGTCTGCTTCTCCTGGGCCGTTCCAATCCACTGAGCACATCAGAGATGGGCTCCACAGTCACAGCAAGGGCAGATGCTGCTGCCACCAGTGCTGATTTTCTAGGTGTTGCCCCAGAGTTCTCAATGATGAATGATTTGGGCTAAAGCAGGTATATTGCCAGAAACATAAGAAGGCCCAGAGGGGCTGTGGATGCTCCACCCTGGAAGTGTTCAAGGCCAAGTTGGATGGGGCCCTGGGCAGCCTGGTCTAGAATTAGATGTGGAGGTTTGTGGCCCTGCTTGCAGCAGGGGGGTTGGAGCTTCATGATCCTTGAGGTCCCTTCCGACTCAAGCCATTCTATGATTCTATGAAAGAGGAATAATCCAACAACCTGCCTGTAATTCTGCAGTTCAGCTAACAGAACACCTCAGTACAAAGTTTGATGTGGAAGAACAAAAATTGCAAGGAAATGCTTTCAATTAGCGTTACTTAATCTGAAATCAATACATTTCTTACATGAAATAAAATTAAAGACTACTGTATAGTTGTCTGATTTCATTCCTGGGTAATAAAAATTGATCCACTCTTCTTGAAAGTTAAGGAAAAAGAAACAACACAATTGCCTGTATTCAGTAACACTCGTGCAAATACTTTGCATGAAATAGCCCAAAATAGCAATTAATAGCAATTAATTCTATTAAAACACTTGGTTTTCTAAGAGATTGAGTCAGATACTCTAATATACATTAACAGGCAGCTCTTGTCCTGAGGATTTTACTTTTTGAAGAAGATGAGGGAAAGCTTGAAATGACTACAACCAACTTCTCTGAGAGAGAAAATGAGGCACGGACTCTGTGCATGGCTACGTTCCTTCAGGGAGTAAAACACATACCCAAACCCACAGCACTTTCCAGCAAAGGAATGACTATCCCTGTGTGTTAGGCCAACACAAAGCTACGTTCCTGAAGCTAATAATACTTTTCAACGTAGGAGACAGTGAGTATGTGCCTATCACTTGGATGAAACCGTGCTGCAAAGTGCAAAGCCTTTTTTTTTTGGCTAAGGATGCTGAAAAAATTCATTGACTTTATTCCAGGTCTTCAATGTCAGTAAATATCCAAGGCTGCTCTCCAGGTGAGTCAATGGGAAATGTAAATGAAGCACCATGAAGATAATATGTGTTTGTTGTGGACACTCAGTGACCTGAGCTCACTGTGTCTTAGTTATACCTCCTCTGAGGGTCTGCAGTCAAATACAATTGTCCTAATTCAGCATCAGGGCATCCACATGGGGAGATAATGGGTTTAGTCTTCATGCTTTGGGTTATTCTTCATGCACTGGGTTACTCTTCAGGCTTTGGCCTACTCTTCATGGTTTTTTTCCTGTAAATCTGCTTTTTTGTGTACTCCTCCACAGCAAAGCTGGCACTGAACTTGGCTGCACATGCCTGGCAGCGTGTCTTGAGACAGGATCTGCAATCTTGAGTAGGCAAATTGCTGAGTGTCCCACTGGTGTTACTGTCCCTTGGCAATGCTCAGTTCCCCAAAGCCCACACTTGCTGATAAGAAAACACTGAGAAAATCCACATACCAAACATAGATAGAGTAGAAGATGCAGCAATTAAGATTCTTGTTCTTTCACAGAATCATAGAATTCTTAGAGGTGGAAGGGACCTTTAAAGGCCATCTAGTCCAACTCCCCTGCAATGCACAGGGACACCACAGCTAGATCAGGTTGCCTAGGGCCTGATCCAGCCTCACCTTGAAAGTCTTCAGGGATGGGGCATCAACCACATCACTGGGCATCCTGTTCCAGTGCCTCACCACCCTCACTGTAAAAGACTTTTTCCTTATATCCAACCTAAATCTACCCTCCCCGAGCTTGAAGCCATTTCCCCTTGTTCTGTCACCACAGACCCTGCTGAAGAGTCTGTCCCTTCTTTTCTGTAGCTCCCCTGTAGATATCAGGTCACCTCGCAGCCTTCTCTTCTCCAGGCTGCACAGCACCAGCTCTCAGCCTGTCCTTGTAGGTGAGGTGTTCCATTCCATGGATCATTTTTGTGGCCCTCCTCTGGACGTGCTCCAACAGGTCTATGTTTCCCTGGTACTGTGCTCTGTTCAGGCTATGCTAACATGGCATATGGGAAAAGCCTGTGGCAGGCTCAGCACGTAAGTGAGGTAACTTAATTAACAACCTCATGAGGAAGGGAGATAACCAGTGCAGAAACATCCAATAAATAGGAAGAAGAATGACTACGAGAGGCATCCCTTGGTGCCACCAGTGGCCCAGGAGGGTAGCAGAGCCTCGAAGATGAAGCCAGCGCTGTCCACCCAGAGCCACCAGCTGTGGATGTGCTGTGCTGAGAGCAGAGCATGCAGCTCAGTTAGGACACGTCGCTTCAGTCCCTGCCATGGAGAACTTACAACCTCCAGCAGAAAGTAACATAAATATACCAGATCGATTTCCTTGAACTAACATAAATCTATGGAGTCAGCAAAGCCTCGCTGATTTACTTCCCATGAGGAAATGGCCAATAAAGATGATGTTTAATCACCGTCACTCTCTCCTTCCCAACGACACAAGAATCATTCTCAGCTGCCCTCCCACTGTGACCACCAGCCTGGGCTTGCCCACAGCTCCTTTCAGGAGCCCAGATGTGTGAGACAGAAACGATGCCATTGCCCACATCATGGTGATCTGCCCCACAGAGCACCTTCCCTCAGGGAGAGACCCACTTGGCCCTGCAGTTTGGCTCCAGCCTCCCATCCGTGCTCATGGCTCTTCCTTTTCTGAGCTGAGGTGAGCAAGATGCTGGGCCTCTGTGGTGCTCAGAGCCCTGAGGGTGCCTCCATCCTCTGCCGCAGCTCTGTTGGCATGAGGAGGCTCTCGATAGAATCATAGAATGGCCTGGGTTGAAAAGGACCACAATGTTCATCTAGTTTCAACCCCCCTGCTATGTGCAGGGTTGCCAGCTGCCAGACCAGGCTGCCCAGAGCCACATCCAGCCTGGCCTTGAATGCCTCCAGGGATGGGGCATCCACAACCTCCTGTGGATGGTTCCAGTGCATCACCACCCTCTGGGTGAAAAATTTCCTCCTAGTATCTAACCTAGATAGATGTATGGAAAAGGAAAAAGAGCACAGCATCCTGAGATCGCACAGAACTCTTACTCCACATTTTATCTCCTTTTTTATTTTTTATTTTTGTATCAAATCCAAAAGCAATCTTCTTTTTCATACAAAGATCATCTGCTTTCTCGCCTTCCTAGGGGTTTGGTGTAACACTCTGACTCTGTCATTTCCATGCGCACATTGTTGATTTCACCCTGTTGAACACATGTTATTAAACTAAGTTAATTAACCCAAAATAAGACACTGTTGAAAAAAAAGCTGTTCAGAGGAAGCTGCCAAGTGCATGAGCAGATTACAGTTGTTTTGAAACTGTGGACAAGTTTTGAATAATTTTCTTTTTACAGAAGGACAATGCAAAAGCACTCAGTTTAAAGGGGCTCTGCCAACTTAACCTTCCCTAAAGGAGAGATAAAATGAGTCTCTTGAACAGCTCTCCAGGGCCTGTACCTTCTCATGCCTCCAAACACAGTGAGGTTCAGCCGTGAGCCAGCACTGTCAGCTCACTTTTTGTAACACTTCCATGAAGTAAGGCACTTCCATTAGCGTGATGTACAAATGCGTGTTTTCAAATGAAGTCAACACCACTTGCCAAGTCATCACATTGACCAGCCATGTGGCTAAACACAGCTGCATCTCGCCCATACTTCACTCTGCATAGCTATTGCTCCTTGGTACCTGATAGAGAGGCAATGGCTCTTCTGGGCTGTGTGAAAATGCCTTTGGGAAGAGGTACAAGAGCTAAAAACTGCCTTGACTACACTGCAGTCTTTCCTGGAGTAAAGTCAAGAGTACATCCATTATATTAATAGTAAAGACAAGTCCTTCATCATCTGCTTGTAGCATGTTACTCACAGCACCAATTGGAAATTGGCAAAACCAGTTCCCAGAACACAAGCCTTAACACAGTAAAGGGAAATAACAATAACACAAAAATAAATTGCTACAGTTACAGCTGTTTTATTTCTCTCATATTGGTAGAAATTTAATATCCCACTAGAGCTATTTAGTTGCTTGTTTTAAAGTTAACTTTGTCCTTTAGGAAAGAAACTGGGAGGAAACTGAGTAGTTCTGTCCAGTATCAGAGAAACATAAATCTTCCCCACTTAAGTAGATGGTCAACGGCCCCTGCTCTCCTGCAGCCTGCATGGAGGCCTGTCCTGAAGAGCTTTACTCATCTCATCTCACATACCATCTAAATGAAGCAAAAAAAATGACTCTTATGGGAAAATTGTCCTATGTACAGTGTTGTTGTTCGGTTACAAACCAAGAACCAGACACAGGATGCCACTGTTCCTCCTGTAGGACAAACGGCCCCGAGTTGTGGTAAAACAGAGCTGTCATAGAATCACAGAATCATAGAATGGCCTGGGTTGAAAAGGACCACAATGCTCATCTAGTTTCAACCCCCCTGCTACGTGCAGGGTCGCCAACCACCAGACCAGGCTGCCCAGAGCCACATCCAGCCTGGCCTTGAATGCCTCCAGGGATGGGGCATCCACATCCTGTCCTCCCTGAGCACCCCAAGTCTCCATGAACCATTGGTCTGATACCATCTGCAAGATGCACATCCCCAGGGAAACAGGTCAGCTGCTGCTCTGGCTGGATGTCCAACTAATCCAGCGTCCTGTCTCTCATGGTCATCAAAAGTGGATGTCCCTGAAGGCATAAAATACAAGGATATGTGTTATCCTTGCCTGGGTACTCCATTTTCCAGCCACTTGCAATGAGGAAATATCTAGAGACTCTCACTGAATTTCTGCTCCATAAACACGTCCAGTCTCCCTGTGAAGCTGTGTAATCTCCTTCTGGAGCTGCAAACACGGCAGAAACAAACTGTGCCTTCTGCCTCAAAATAAACAAACAAATAAAGGTCCTGAGAGCTTAGATGGCCCAATGGGAAAGAACAGAACAAAGACTGGGGCTCCATTGTTGGCTGTGGGAAGCCTTTCTCTCCCCTTTCTCACCTTTGCTCATCTTGTGCGTGGTGGCAGCGAGCACTCAGGCATGGCAGTCTCCTGCCAAGGATTTGCCCTTGGATCATCTCTGTCCTGTATTTGCAGGTTTGTGCACCTCGGGGCCCCTTCTTCCCACCTCCCTCCCCAAAAGCTGTATGAAGGAAATAAGGCCATGCTGGGTCCTGCTCCTTAAGGAAGGGAGATATCCAGTGTGGAAACGACTGATAAATGGGAGGTAGAATGACCACGAGAGGTGTCCCTTGGTGCCACTGGTCACCCAGGAGGGTAGCAGAGCAAAAGGAAAGACCACGTTCTGCAAAGCTGAAAGGATACCACTGATGGCACGCAGCCCAGCAGGACAGTGGCCACTGGGAGCCCAGGAAGATGGGCACTGATCAGCGCTGGTGTCACACTGCAGAAGATCTATGAGCCCATTACTGGCATTAGGTGCAATTTTGATGCCTATACTGAAAAATTCACTGGTGTTGGGAGTGTATCACACCTGGAAAAGCTGCTTGTAATGAGGCTCAAAATGGGTGCATTTAGAAAAGACCCAGAGGTGACTTGCTCATCATTTACAAGTACCTGTTTGCGAGACATTTTCTGATGAGAGAGGGTTCTGACACCCAATGGGAAAAGGAATAATGAAGGACAATGTGTAGCGCCTGGTCCTGGAAAAATTCAGACTTGAGATGAGGTGACATTTTTAACAAGACGAGTGGCTAGCCACTCAAACAACGTATTGAAGCCAATAGTGACTCCGACACCACTTAAAGGCCCTGGATTAAGGCTGAAAATGACTGTGGGCACTCTGACATCAGCAGAAGTTATGTGCTCCATGTGGGCGTTTTGGGCAAGGGGCTCTTCCAGAGGAGGGAGGGCAGAGGTTTGCTGTTTTCATAACCCACACCACAAGCCAGCACTGTTCAAGCAGTTACAAGCAGTGACTCCTGTGATCCCTCAAATGGCATATTTTCAATGATTGTAAGCAGCAGGGAGGAGGTTTTACGTAATGCAATAAATATTTTATTCACTTTAACCTCATATTAATTGCTATAACCTGCAATGCGTCTAAGGGCCTTGAGTTCTGGATAAAAAAACCCTCAGTTGAGAGTTTCAGCTCTCTAACAATATCCAAGAATAGGGCATTAGTTCTGCTGAGAAGTTTGTGCATTAGATGTCCCATTAGATGTCACTGTATTGGCAGATTTCATAGGGGTCATGCCCAGCTGGCTGCATTCAAGGCCTGAGATGCTTCGTCCTTCAACCCATGCTACCTTTGGGTTATTACTACAATTCCGTAATAAAAATAACTAGCATTGATTTGCATCATGTAAAGACCTGGCTCCTATTTTCACTTTGCTTCTCTATGCAGAACAAACTGCAGTGCTACTTAGAATCAACATTTTACACTCACTGATGTGTAGCAGGCACATACCATTAAAAGAGTTTTACCAGGAAAGATTATCCATCACTTTAAATAGGTCATGCATACACTTAGCATATGTTACATTAATTCTCTTACACGCAGCCAATCACACTGGCTAATTGAAAATTTCTGTAGTCACCACCAAAGGAAGTCATTTCTCTGGTGATTAATAAGCAGGGAGTCTGGGAAAAGAGGAGCTTGAAAGAGGATCAGGCTTGGTGCAAAGTTCCAGAGCAGTTGCATCCTGCAATGGACTCACCCATGGCTGCAATCATTTATATTTCATAGAATCATAGAATCATAGAGTGGCCTGGGTTGAAAAGGACCACAATGCTCATCAGTTCCAACCCCCTGCTATGTGTAGGGTCGCCAGCCACCAGACCAGGCTGCCCAGAGCCACATCCAGCCTGGCCTTGAATGCCTCCAGGGATTGGGCATCCACAACCTCCTTGGGCAACCTGTTCCAGTGCGTGAAGTAATGTTTAGGTGAGTGAAAAACTTCATCCTAATATCCAACCTAAACCTCTCCTGTCTCATTTTAAAACCATTCCCCCTTGTCCTATCACTATCCAAAAGAAATAAAGGTGCCATCAGCTCCATCTGCACCCTCCATGTCACCAGCCTGGGCTGTGCAGGTGATGTCCAGTCTGGCACCAGTGGAACCAGCGATTAAACTGCAGCTTCAGACCATGAGTTTCCCTTTAACAGCCACAAACCCGCATGGAATGAAGCTAATAAACAAGTTAGCAGAGCATCTCCTAGAAAGGGAAATCCCAGTTTGCATTTAAATCATGCTCATTTCAAGGAAATTCCCCCAAGACACCCCTGGCAGTGAGGAAATGCTCCCACCCTCAGGTCCCCAAGCATCCCCCAGCACACAGCACTTGTAGTAGTGGGACTGGTTTCCTCTGCAATGAGATGCTGCTTTGCATTTCCATTGCCAGCCGCTCTCTGTGAAGCATGCCTTGCTTCAGCAATAATGTCATTTGGATATTAATTCACCCAGAACCTATCAAGTGTCTCTCTTCATTAGCTGAGTACATTGTCCATGGCAAGGCTTTAATTACTGAAGCCAGAATTGCCCTTTGCTGCGTTGTTTTCATTTCCTTGGGCCATGCAAGGTAGTGCCCAGCTGGCTTTGGGCTTGGATGTCTCCTGTTAATTTCACGGGGAGCTTTGCCTGTGTTGGCACAAGGGGATAGCAGAGAGGGGTGGAATGTCTCAGCCAGAGGGGCTGAAAGAGGTGACATTTATGGCAGCTCTTGCATATCTCCTTTTGTGGGATTTGAACAGCTCAGCAATGCCCACTACAACAGACCAACACGACAGTCTTGGCATACTGTCAACATGGCATACCCGGGGAAATACCCCCCTCCATTGTTGGTTACCTTCTGTGCTTTTCCCTGGCAGGCACACAGCTCCCAGTGCCCCAAACCAATTGCCAAGTTGGCTTTGATTGCAGGAAGACCCAAAGTGCCCCACCTACCAATGCGCACACCTAGACAAAGGGCCTCACATGGGCTTTGTGTCTGCACCACACTGGTGGTATTTGCATTCCCACATAAGGCAAGATGCTGGAGGGGGCACTGCCTCCTTTGCAAGAGCTCAGCATTATCTGCAGCAAAGCAAATACCTCGACATGTCATTTAAATTCAAATCCATGCCAGATCTTCCTTCATCTCTGTGGCATCTCCTCCCACTGGCTCTGCCATAGCTCCGGCTCTTTGCTGGGATGCCGCTCTCCTTCACACTCCCAAAACTGGTGAAGTTATGTGATAGTAGATGCTACATGCCACATGTTAACACCCCTCGGTTTCCCTTGGGGAGCAGAGCACAGCAACATCACTGCTTGCAGCAGCACCTGGGCACTCTGCTGGAGCCCTCCCTGGATGCCAATGCCATGGGATCCACATCCCAACTAACCTCCCTTTTCATAGAATCATAGAATGGCCTGGGTTGAAAAGGACCACAATGATCACCTAGTTTCAACCCCCCTGCTATGTGCAGGGTCACCAACCACTAGACCTGGCTGTCCAGAAATGTTTTTCAGCAGCTCTATGCCAGCTCTGCTTCATGCTCCATCCAAAGGCTTAGAGCTTGCTCATGTCCTGCTCATATTGCTCGGTGATTTCTGGATGCTGACTGGGACATCGGAGCAATGCTGGGACTGGCTGGGTGCACCTTCCCATTCACAGGGCACACGACCTATCTTCACTGCAGTATCTGGCTGATAAAGAGGCACGGAGGCCAAGCTGAAGCTGGAGGAACATGGCGATGGATGCTCTTGAAGGAACCCAAGGACTGGGCACAGTCCCAGCAGGGAGCATCACTACCCCCAGTGAACGATGGAAAGCCTCCCACGTTGTGTCACACAGCTCCTTTTCCAGCGATTGCTCTATCCAAGCTGAGCCACTCTGTGCTGAGCAAAGCTGTTGCTTTCTGCTGCTTTCAAGTGGTGCAGATGTAAAGCTATAAAATAGTAACTGCAATATGGCAGGTCTGCGGTGGTAAGAAGTAAAGCTCCTTAGCCTTTCCCCTCTAAGGGGATTGTTTAACAAAGACAGTCCCACTCACCACTTTACTCCGACTTTTTACTAAAGGGTACCAGTAGAGCAGAAAATTATTTTAGATTTCAAAGGAGCTTCATTTCAGGAAGGCGCCTGAGTTTTCTCATCCATAACCACGGAGAGGGAAGGTTTCTGAATGGCAATAGCAATCTGTTGCTGCATTCGTTTCCAGAGAGATATAATACAGTGAAAGACATCCTCCTGACAAGCCTTGCTGAGGAATAGCATGCTGAAAGCATTCAAGGCAACCGGGGAAGAAATGTGAGCCAATACTTCAACCAGGTTCCTAAATCATGGCATTTTGGCAGCAGCATCAGCGACACAGAAATGAAGAGGAAAACACAGAGACCTGAAATTGGTGGCAGCTTTAAGTCACTGTCAATGATTTAAATAGCCCCTTCCATGGCTGCTCATGCACGTTGGTATTGTGGAACTTCACAGATTGTAACGGGTTATTACGCATGGTTGCATCGCTGCCCATTCCCCAGTGAAGGGAGGAAAGAGCAGAGAGACACGGGCTCCAAAGCGCTGCAGGAGTCAAGCTCTCACTCTTCCAGCCATGAGTGCCTTGTCTTTGAGCTCCTGAAATGGTGCATGGCCAGCTAGGAAGCTCTCACCTTGGTAAGCTTGGCTTTGCAAGGTAGCTCCTCTGCATAGTCCTGGTTGGATTCAGCTGCTCACAGTTCAGGAATTTTGTGGCTTTGATGCCTATTTAATCTCGTTATAATGAACATCACTTTTATTATTTAACCTCCTTATATTCTGCAGTAGATTTAAGGTTGCAAAGCGCAATTCATCAGTCCTGCAGGAGTGTAATATGCCTGAATGCTATTATAAATGGTGGTAGAAGGGCCATGTTCTGGCACAGCCCCTCTAATTTATTTAGTTACTTACATGGCCTTCATCTCCATAGTTACCTGAGTGCTATCATTAACGAATTCATTAACGTTAATGTGCTTTGTGCTTTTACCCTGGGAGGGGAAGAAATACTGTCCCAGGTTTGCTGGGAGGAAGGATGCACTGGGCAATGGGACACGTCCAGGGTCACAGGAGAGTCTCTGCAAGAAGCAAAGCAAGTTCTGGGGAGCCCTGGTGTGACAGACACCCTGCACAAGCGTGTTTCTTTTCCTCTTTCAAGGACTCACGACAAACACATCTGATAGACTCAACCAATGGTAGTTCTCTGCCCTGGGATGACTACTGCACCAAGAACTTCACACCTGCACTGCAGCTTTTACGAATGAACTGTCACCGTGGCATTTCCAATGCAGTAAATAACATGTTTTCATGTTATCACCCTGGAGCATCTGTACCTTCACAGCTGACAGTTTTAACTATTGGAATATACACTTCTCTCCTTGACCAGGCACTGAACGTAGCATCAGAGCACAGTCTGTCTAATTGAACAGTGGCAAAATACACAGGTCAGCCCAGCAGGGCACTGCCCCAGTGCGTCCAGACACCATGAGCTTCTGCAGTATTTCACATCATGTTCACCTGTGGACACTGATTAATAGAATCACAGCATGTCTTGGGTTGGGCGGGACCTTAAAACCCATGTGGTTCCAACCATAGGCAGGGATACCTCCCATCAGCTCGAGCTGTCCAGGCCCCATCCATGGCCTTGGGCACCTCCAGGGATGGGCACCCACAGCTCTGGGCAGTGCCAGGGACTCACCATCCTCTCACAGAGGAATTTCTTCCTTCGTCCATCTCCCTAACTGGCCAGCACTATATGTATTAATCACCAGCTGCTCAACCTTCAGTAACAATTTCCTGTGGGAAACAAAGTCAAATGCTTTACTTCAATCAGATAGCCCAGATCTGCTGCATTTTCCTTATCTCAGAAACTGTTTTCATATCAAAAAAGATACAAAATGTCTCTGCCGTAATCTACCAGTGATAAGACCATCATGTAATTTATCCTGCCTACCTTTAGCTTCCACGTCCTTAATTACTCTTTCCTTCAGGAAACGTTTGAAGATTGAGCAGAATATTGAGTTCAAACCACCAAGGCTGGAGTTGCCCAGACCCCCACGTACACTTTTTTATAGCATATGTCTTCTGCCAATAATCCAAAGCATTGACACTCAAGCTCTCAGTTCCTTGGCTAGCACTGCTATTGATACTGATATACTGATACTTAATTTTTGTTTTCTGTTTTTTTCTTTTCTGGCATTGCTGAAGGTAGAGAGGATAGTCCCTCCACTTGCTCACACACAGCCACTGCAGGTTGTCTTGCCATTTCTGTTTTGCAGTTTTCACTGCAACATTTTAATTTCCAGTAAGTAGATGGGAAGGCTCAGTCCCCTGGCCATCCTTCTCCCTGCTGAAAACAAGCAGACTCACCCAATGTATGGCCTCTTCTCAATGACACCTACTATTCGCTCTACTTAGTCCTTTTAGCATGGACAATCAAATAACTTGCTGCAACTGGCAGTTGGCCATTCTGATTTTTCTCCTCTACTTTCTGACCTTAATTTGCCCTTCCAAGCATCCCTTTCTCTATTTCCTAGGGAAACTCCACTCAGCCTCAGTACCTTCCCCGAGGTCTGGCTTTCCTCACTTAGTGTTGGTGCCCTTGCTTTGCCTCCTGAGGGGCACATGAAACTTGCAGTAGTTCTTGCCTCCTCCACATCCCCAAGACTGAGCACTTCTCTCGCCCCCCATGCTTCTCTATTTAGCCATCATCAGGGCTAACACAGAGCTAACAGAATCTGCTTAACATGGCAGAAAGAGCAAGGAAAACACTGACTGTGCAGAGAAAATAAGGCAGGCAAAAATTGCCAGCTACTGCGTGGGACTAATCTGCATGCAGTATTGATGATGTTATGTAAAGAAAGAATTAGAGAGTGCAGCAAAAAAAAAGTTACAAAGGAAGAATGAAGACATTGCAGACCTCCCCTGTTCACAATTAGGTTCGTTTTCCTTACACTGGAGACGAACAGCAAGGAGCATAATAAGTCTGTGCAAACTAATGAGCAGTCCACAGAAGGCAGTGCTGGGAGCCCTCCTCTCCCTGTCCTGGATGCAGGATGAGAAATTAACAGGTAGGAAAGGCTATAGCAATGCGAGAACTTAACACAGAATTAAGCTGTCTAATTAATGGTTGATAAGTGTTATAGAAACTAGCAGAATTAACAGGATTTGAGAAAGGACTGGAAGCTGACATAAATATTATGACAGCTGAGAACAATTAAGTCATATTCATGAACGTCTGTAGGCGTTTCTGTGTATGTATGTGTATCTTGTGTAAATACACGTGTTTATATACATACACAGATAAAAGCAACTCTGCTTTGTTGACCTAAATGTATGGATAGATATATGCATATGAATACATACAGAAATGGTGCATCAAGGGGATAGATGTGAATATTTATGAGTGACCTTGGGCTAGCACAGAACTGCTCTCTGGTTGGCATTTAGATTCTCTTCTTCACCAGATGCGCCAACTGAAGGAGAGACAAATGCAAGCTGCAAAATGAACCTCAAACAGGGGCTGCTCATGCTTGTTGGCTGCTGTGACAACTCTGGACCCTCCTACTTGTTGGACTCAATGGAGTTGGATTCGATGATCCTTATGGGTCCCCTTCTAACTGGGGATATTCTATGATTCTACAACTTCAAAAGCACAAATGGCCTTAAAAAGCAATTGGCTTTCTATCCAGAGTCCATTGAGGGGTGCTAAAGCTTACTCACCAGCCAGGCCTTGGACCGCTGTGCCCACAGGAAGCTTTGGTTTCTTTGTGCCAAGAAGGTAACCACAGCTACCTGCAAGGGAATGATGGCTGGGGACATCAAAGCAATGAAACACCCGTCTGGCTTCCACCAAATACCACAGTGCTTGCAGACTTGCCACCATAGAGATGAAGGGTTATTTCCTTTCTCTCTTCCTCTCCCATAAGGAAAACATGTGGCCTTTAGGAGTCATAATGCCCAAATACTTGGCTTTTCATGCACAAATTCAGAGGCTCTGCCAGACCTGCTGTTTCCCAGCTATGAATGTGAGGGCTATCAGCACATCAGGTATTTGCCTCAAACACCAGCCCTGCAATGAATTTCTCTGCCTTACAAATGTTGATAGGCTCACTCCAGGGCCATTCTGTGGAGACAGGACAGCTTGAATCACAGAATCACTCAGGTTGGAAAAGACCTCTAAGATCCCCAAGCCCAACCCCACCCCACCATGCCCACTGCCCACGTCCCTCAGTGCCACATCTCCATGGCTATTGGACACCTCCAGGCATGGTGACCCCACCACTCCTGGGCAGCTGTGCCACTGCACCACTCTTCCAGAAGAATTTTTTCCTAATGTTCAGCCTGACCCTCCTCTGGTGCAACTTGAGGCCATCACCTCTCATCCTTTGGGCATAGCGGTGGAGCTCCGAAGAACTCTGTTCCTATTGAAGGGGCTTATGGTACATATAGGACAGCAAAGGCCTAAGAAAAATGATTAGACTTTAATTAGGACTTTAAAAACTGGGACTAAAGGGCCGGGGAAAGCAACAGCCCAACTGGTGTTTCACGATCAGGGTCTCATCTGGCTTTCTGAAGGCCCAGGAGCGCTGTGAAGCTTTCTCAGAACTCACCACCCTACTGGTGGGTGAGTTATACGTTATAATCATGAGAATGGGGATCATCCTAGTTATTAAACATCAACTCTGGTTGAACCATATTCCACAGAGATGATTTCATACCTCAAGATAAATATCATCTCTGTTTATGAGCATGCTATCCGTAGCAATTCGGAAAGCTACTTGTTTCTCTAATTTGAAATTACATTCAGTAAAATCTCCTCAAAAGATGACATTTGCACCCCATTTCTGAGCCAACCTCTGGTTTCACACTGACATCTATGCTTGCGTGCTTCAGGTTGCTTTAAAGCTGTGACTAGAAAGTCTGGGTTGGATCTATTGAAGTCATGGACTGTTTTCTAACATTTAGCTGTATTTTAATCCCGGATGCAGGATGCATGTAGATTGCCTGAGGCCAATCAAAGGTGCACCCTTTTGTAAACTGTTTAATGTTCTGAGCTTTCTTCTCCCTGTTGGGAAAAGGAGCACAAGAACCTCTTATCATATTTGTATAATTAAAGCAAAAATGAAAATCTCAGCCACAAGTGGGAATTCATGAGAGCAGAATGCAGTCAAATACAATTATTTGAGAATAGCCTGAGAATAGCTTTTATGAACATCCTTTATTATCCTTTCAATCAAAAACAGACAAGGCAAAACAATCCTATGGCTAAGTCATTCTGTCCTTCAATACCTCTCTTATTGCTTTATCCTCGTATGTATTTTCACTAACATGTTGTGATCAGTTTCCTGGGCATCATTTGCTTTTTGTTTGGTTGGTTTCCTTCCAAGAGTTTGGACTTTGGAGTGAATGAGGGCACTCAGCCTTTGTTCCACTCACAAAGCTGAAACTGTGGGAGCTGCTTTTCCATCCTGTTGGATGCTGATGGTGAAATGGTGTTGACTAATCAGATATGGACTGCATCTTCCAATTCTGAGTATTGCTGCATACAGAAAACCATCCTCCTATTGCAGCCTTTCAGTACCTAAAGGGAGCCTATAAACAGGAGGGGAGTCAACTCTTTACAAAGGTAGATAACAGCAGGACAAGGGGAAATGGTTTGAAGTTGAAAGAGGGAAGATTTAGGTTGGATGTCAGGGGGAAGTTCTTTACTCAGAGAGTGGTGAGGTGCTGGAACAGCTGCCCAGAGAGGTTGTGGGTGCCCCGTCCATCCCTGGAGGTGTTCAAGGCCAGGTTGGATGGGGCCCTGGGCAGCCTGGTCTGGTATTAAATGTGGAGGTTGGTGGCCTTGCCTGTGACGGGGGGTTGGAGCTTCATGATCCTTGAGGTCCCTTCCAACCCGGGCCATTCTGTGACTCTATGATCCTCATTGCCTTTTTCCTTCATTAAGAAAAACCTCACAAACAGCAGAGTGCACACATAGCCCACACAAGTAAGTTCCTCCCTTTGTCTCTTTGCAATAGTCATTTGATATTTGGGTCTCAGTGGAAGATACTGTGGCACAACATTGCCGTACCACGCACTGGAGACCTGCATTGTATTCAGTAAGAGAGAAATGAAGAAATTTGAATTAATTGCTATGAAAGTCAAGCTAGACTCGTTTGAAGTGACTCTTGCTGGAGCCTTCCCACACAGTGTGGCACTAAATGTGGTAGCTGAGCTAACCTGCTTTGCTGCTGATGACAAATTTCAAAAGATCTGCTAGTCTAAAGTAGTAAGGAAGCATTTGTTGGAGGAGGTAATGTTTCAAGCTTAAAAATGGGCTCATACCGAAGACTTGTGTGTGTTTTCTACCTGTACCAGTCAAACCAATTAAAAATGCTACCTCTCTGTGCAGGCTGCTTCACTAATGTGTGCAAAGTCTAAGAGAGAACTCAAGATATTCTGAAACGACAGTGAAGGCTGAATAATGAAATGAGGGTTGCAAGCAATGAGCTGTTTTCCTCTGAAAGTTGGCCAAAATCCTAAATTAATCCCTTTCATCCCAGCAACTGGTTTGAAACTCCTGGTTCAAACTGAAAATAGTCAAAACCACCTCCTGGGGAATGGAGAGTTGACCCAACTGAAATCTGATCTACAGCGCATATCGTTAAAAGTTCCAGTAATCCTCATATAATTATTGTATGGTTGACTTTCTTTCTTCTTTCTACTCCCATGTGTGCACTTCAATAGAAAAACACTCTTTATTTTTCTGTTTTATGAATAATACAGAAAAATATAAATAATAGATGTGTTATTAAGAAAATGGCCAAATATGTATTCCCCTCAAAATGCACGAGTTTGAACAGAATGTCAAACAGATGACTGGATGAATATTTGATATTTTAATTTATTGGGCAATTTCTTACAAAGAATAGCTGAAGTCTCCGTTAGACTTCATACTCCTTGTCCTGCAACACATCTGCCACCAATTTATGCCACGTTCCTTTCAATTCTATGAAGCTGCCTCTCAAGAAAGATCAGTGATTGCAAGGACTATCAAAATCTACTTTTAAACCATGCTGTGACTGTCTGCCATGGGCTGTCCCTCAGCATACACCAGAACATTTGGGATGCTCCAGCTTGCCCTAGGACTTGATGTCTCTTCTTGTTGGAGGGTAAAGACAGATATCTTTTGCATTGTGCTGTCACAGATCTGACACCAAATCATAGAATCATAGAATGGCCTGGGTTGAAAAGGACCACAGTGCTCATCTAGTTTCAACCCCCCTGCTATGTGCAGGGTCACCAACCACCAGACCAGGCTGCCCAGAGCCACATCCAGCCTGGCCTTGAATGCCTCCAGGGATGGGGCATTCACAGCCTCCTTGGGCAACCTGTTCCAGTGCATCACCACCCTCTGGGTGAAAAAATTCCTCCTAATAACTGGTCTTTGCCCTGCTTTTGGCTTGCCAAAGCCAACCTGGACACTTGGCTTTCCCCCTGTGGGCTGCTGTCATTGTCTTTTTTCTTCACTTCATAGTGGTGAAGAAAAGCCAAAGACAAGCTATCTGTGCTCCCAGCCTGGGAGCTACAACAAGGGTCCAGCACAGCCCCAGGTCACACAGCTTCAGTCTCAGCCATAGAAAGCCAAGCTTTCATGCAGGCTGAAGCCTACCACTCACAAGATGTGGGCACTGCAGACAGCAGGGCCAGATCTCAGCACTGGTAGGAGCCTGGCAGAGCCCTGGTCCCACCTCTCTCCCTGCTCAGCTGCAGCTAATGGGGCTCGTGGTCTGAAGGACAGTGACACAACCTGTGCTGCATGCTGCTGTATGAACAAAAGGCTCAGGTTAACTTCAAATTCCCCCTTTGGTCCTGCTCCTGCATACCCAAGGACCTGGCAAAAAGCAGAACAAGCCCTGGGAAACCCCACAGCAATGATTAAAGACACGAGGGAAACATGCATGTGGGCAGAAATTAAATGGGCAAATGCTCTTGGGCTGCCTGGAATGTTGTTTAATTTCTCCATCATATGAAGAGTGGTGCTCATTTTTCTCTCAGCCATAACATTCTGCCTTACCAACAAAATGAATTTGACTTGAGCAGAAGATAAGCAGTAGCCACCAGGGTTTGTGCAGAGGATGTCTCCCCATTCCTGTTGCTGCCTTTCTGCTCTTCCCATTGGAGAAGCAGTAGAACAGGTCAGAAGAAAGGACAGAACCCCTCCAGATGGGAACAACTTCACGTCCCTTCCACCTGAGATGAAGGGAAGTTGGCCTGTTGTTCGGCCCAGAACCACTAATGTGGAATAGCACTTCCATTTTTCAGCCCGCCTTACTAACCAGTTGGCAACAATGAAAAGGAAAGTACAGAAAATAACAGAAAGGGATGAAAAGTCTAACTCACCTGAAACAGAAGGGGAAAAGCATCTTTTCTAAGAACAGAAAGGAGTCATTTTTGCCTGGAATTCACCTACAAAACTCATTGCCATTAGCTATTATTGAGGTGAACTGCCTTTTACTGTTAAAAATTTCTAGACAGGTGTGTGAAGTACCTAATAAACTGCATGTAAGTTAAAGGATATATTTTTCAGAAACTTATTGCACATTAGGCAATAATCACAAGCCTTTTAAAAGCAAGGAGCCGTTTCTATTGATTTCTCCTAGACTCAGCCCCTAAAAGCAACTGGTCACAAACGCCATTCTATTTGAAATTCCTTTCATTAGCCTGAATCAGGAAAAATAATTAGAGTTTTGAAGCATCTGACCTAAGTTCCTGGCTCACAAGAGCTGGCTGGGAGCTGTGCATCACACAGGCCCATGTGGTAATTCCTGTACATACAGGAAAATGCATCTAGGCACAGGTATGCTGCGCTTTCCTAAGCACGTTGGCCACCAAAGCATAGCAGCTGCATTTGCTGTGTTTTAGGAGATGTAACATAGCCCAAAGCAGGTATTTCCAAGAAGCTCAGCCCCAGTTTTGGTCCAGCTGGGTACGTTACTCCCATTTCTCCAGGTTGGTGGCCATATTGACCGTTGCCATATTAACCCCACCCTGGAGGTGTTCCAGGCCAGGCTGGATGGGGCTGCGAGCAACCTGCTCTAGAGGGAGGTGTCCCTGCCTATAGCAGGGGGCTGGAACTGGATGGTCTTAAAGGTCCCTTCCAACCCAAACCATTCTAAGATGAAGAGGTTGAACCCTGAACACATCGCTTGATGGCCCATGGAAGTGTCTGTGGCAGTTAGGGGGAGATTGAGGCATGATATGCATGGTGAAGCCTTTGTCAGGTCATCAGAGAGTAACTTCCCAGAAAGGCATTATTTCCATTTATCAACATTTAAAAGAAGTTAACAGCTCTTCTTATTGAATGGGGATGCAAGCAAGCTCATTTCAAGAAGGAGAGAATGAGAAAGCATCCTGGTTCTCACATGATGTGCTTTAAGATGAGAAATCATCTTTTTCCCTTCATTTGTACAGCCTTGAGCACACAGGAGCACTAGTTCAGAACGAGCTCCTGCTTAGGAGTGAACATGACCTCTTGCTCTCCATCTCTCCCAGCCATCTCCAGCTGGCATAAACATACAGCTGGGAAATAAAGCTATTTAAAGTCAGTGCATCTCCTAGGCTTTTTTCTTCTCCTTTCAAGCTTGTCATGCTAATTTCTAGGCTTGCGTGCCCACCCCTTGCCAGCCATGAATCTTTGCTTAAAATGAATGCATTTCCAAGCAGACTTAATCAGGAGAGCCTCTGACAGAGGCAAAGCCACGTTTGCTACAAAGAGATTTCTGAGGCAAGAAAGCATATTGTGCAACCGTTGAAAGTCTGTTTTTCTGGGGTTCTTCAAGCAAATCAAGGCAGGCTCTGGTGTTCAGTTTGAGTAAAGCAAACAAAAACCACAAGAAGACAGAGGTTGCAGAAGGATAGGTAATCAGAGACACACAAAGTGAGGTCCACAGCAGGAATACTTTAAACAAATCAATATAACCCTTTAAGAGGAGGTCTTGGTTTGATTGCTGTTCATTTCAATGAATAGCAATTACTGGGCCAGAGATCTGTGAAGTATCTCCTGTTATTACACTGCTGCATGGCTACCTGATGGGAGCTATCATTTAAAGAGGATGATAACCAAGTTGGGTGTCCACACTTCTGAGAAGTATTTTTCCCCCTGTTTGAAAATGCTCCATTTGGTATGAGACATTTCAGTGGGCTTGTACAGGTCTGGCTGAGAGCGGAGGGCAGCCACAACGCTCTTGCTACTTGAAGAGGTGCAGAAGCATCACAGCACAAAGAAAGACAATGTTTTTCTGTGGAAGATCCCACAAGAGAAGGCTGGAGGCACCCAACCCAGAGACCACACCAAACATGCTATCCCTGGGACTGGGCAATACTGCAGTTTTGTATTGCTAGCTTACATGGTGGCTGTCCCAGCACTATGTTACAAGGAGACTGCTGGAGTGGTTTGGCTGCTAGATTGCAGCACAGCACACATGCTTCCAGCCCTACCGCAAGGCACAGCTCCATGCTGGAGCTTCACCTCTAGAAACAAGTGCTGGGTATGGTACATGGCCCTTGGGGTACCTCCAGTACAGAATCATAGAATGACTCGTGTTTTTAGGGACCTTAAAGATCGTCTAGTTCCAACTGCCCTGCCATGGGCAGGGTTGCCAACCACTTGATCAGCCTTCCCAAGGCCTTGTTGAAGGTACTTGGCCTTGTTGGAACTCATTAGGTTCACATGGGCCCACTTTTCGACCCTGTCCTGGCCCTCCTGGTTGGCATCCCTCCCTTCTGTCATACCAGCTGCACCACTCAGCTGGGTGTCATCAGCAAACTTGTTGAGGGTGCAGTTGGTCTTGCTGTCTGTGTCACTGATAATGATGCTGAAGAACACTGGTCCCAAGATGGACCCCTGGGGGACACCACTCATCACCGGCTTCCACCTGGACACTGAGCTGTTGTCCTCTGGCTATGACCATCCAACTAACTATGGAGATAGTAAAAAATGTAGAGCACCTGCCAACTCTGTAGCCCACCCTTCCACCACGAGCAACTTAACGTCCTTCTGAAGACTGTTTACGAGGGTGGATAGTGATAGGACAAGGGGGAATGGTTTTACACTGAGACAGGGGAGGTTTAGGTTGGATATTAGGAGGAAGTTTTTCACCCAGAGGGTGGTGAGGCACTGGAACAGGTTGCCCAAGGAGGCAACCCTGAAGGGCTGGTGCTTCAGAGCTCTATGAAGGTAGCAGCCCAGGTCTCTCTGGCTGAGTGCTTATGTTTTGCTAGCAGATTGAGTCAGCACAAAGGTCACAGACACCAAGGTAAAGAAGCGTGTTTGTCTTTACTTACATTTAAAGCAATGAGATAATAAGTGAAATGATACAGCAAGAATAAAACAGAACAAGGCAGTGCACCTAACCATTACTTCACGCACTGAAACAGGTTGCCCAAGGAGGCTGTGGATGCCCCATCTCTGGAGGCATTCAAGGCCAGGCTGGATGTGGCTCTGGGCAACCTGGTCTGGTGGTTGGCAACCCTGCACATAGCAGGGGGTTGAAACTAGATGAGCATTGTGGTCCTTTTCAACCCAGGCCATTCTAGGATTCTATGAAGAAAAGCATGAAGAAGCAGATGCCACATGGCATTGCCCAGGTGGGACTGTACTCAACCACACACACCTAACCAGGCTCTTGCCAGCAAAACTAGACTGTGTGGGAGCTGCTTACAGGTGTAAGTGATAAAGCACTGATTTGCACCAGCTGGTCCCCTCAGTCAACAATCTTCCAAACTCTAATGCAGTCACAGGGTGCTCACCCTGCTGAAATTGCATTAACGCTTCCAGCAGACACCTCTGAGCTCCCTGGCCCTGGCCACGAATCACCAGCGATGCTCGCAGTGCGATAGCCCTGTGAAAAATTCATTTGCTCATCTCTCTGCTCCTGGAAAGCGTGAGACTTGCAGAGCCCTATAGCACCTTCCTGGAAGGTTTCATCCCGGGAAGGGACAGAGGAAATCTGCATGCATCCTGGGGACAGGGCCAGCATTCCATCGCAACACCTAAGAGCTGCCAAATAAATTAAAAGTGTATTATTTTAGCCACAGCAGGTTAAGCTCTGCAGCGGGTTTCTGCACAGAGGGCAGCGCTTCCTCCCTCGGCCCACGGCCAGCAGAGTGCACTCCAAGACACCCTTAGCTCATGCAAACCTCTCCCACTGCTGAAACCCATCCTGATTTAATATGTAGTGGCTGTAGACAGGAGCTACTGAAACTTAATTGTTTCTCTCTGCATTATGAAGAAGAATAGCGACGCTCCAACGGGATTGTATTTTATTCAGGGAAATAAACTCGTCCTGATTGTGCTACTTTAAATAATTCCCAGGATTCATTTCCATAGTGCAACAGGGGCAGCTTCACCAGCAGGAGTGTTGTGCATTAATATTTCCCTTTAACTTAGCAAGAATTCACTTCTTTTTCCTGCTGATAATGCACAAGACACTCGTTATTTTGTGAATGTCAGCCTTATTGGAGTTATCTTTGTGCACCGCTTGTTTGCAAAATAGCCAGCCTACAGGAAGGATTGCCTTTTCCCTATTTTGTTTGCTATTGACAGCATGTCCAACTCCTTCCATCGCCTATAATTTGAAGCTTATGGTCACAATGCAGCCAATACAGTGAGCAGCCCCATTTGTCGCCGGTTAATTAAATGTGACCCACTTCTTTCATCCTGCCCTTCCCTTCCACTCCGGGGAATTGCTGTTCACATGCCAGTCAGTGTTAGCGCAGCAGGGCAGAATATTATTTTGATTATTTGATACAATAGTGCTGCATTTTGCAGCCAAAACTGTGTGTGTGCTTAGGCACAAACAAGAACACGCTCGTCTTGCCGTTGCAACAATACTGCTGTTGTAGGAAGACCAAAGCAGACAGCGTTGTATGTCTGAGTGCAGCGGGTTTACATTCACCCAGCTGGCCCATCCTGTGTGACATGGGGCGTCGGGGCGGTGGGTAGGACAGCTGTGTTTATAGGGATCTAAGAGGACCTCCTCCTTTCCTCCTGAGCCAGGAAAAGGGGAACTCGAGGTGGTTGTGGCCCGCACATTAACTAAAAGCAAGCAGCGGTACAGCGGCAGCGACTTGTGTGCATCCCTACGTCTGTTCCTACCAAACATAAACGTTCCTTATGGCCAGCCCAGCCGGGGGCACTCCCAGCCCTGTTTCTAGTAGAGCTGCTGCTGGTTCTGTCCCTGTGGCTGCTCCTCCCTGCTGGCACATGGAGCAGATGAGAGAGGGCTGAGATGCACAGCATCTCACAGGCCAGCTTCTGTTTCTCTGCCCTGCAGGAGTCTGAAAAAAAAGCAGTGGACACATGCAGGGTTTGTTTCAGCTGCTCACAATACTTCTTTCCATGGTGTGATTAGTGCCCATTGCAAAGCACAGGCGTGCCCTCTGCCAGCCCCAGCCTTGGTGCACTGCTGGGGCTGGCAAATTTAAGGTCAGGGTAGGGGTAAAATGCAGGTGAGACCAGTACATCAGGGCTGCCTACATGGCTCCCTTTTGCTGAGCGCAGGTCGTTGTGAGCACGGGAGCTTCCTATGAAGGGAAAGAAGACCTCTGCATGAGCAGAGACAACTCTGGTCACTGAGGCAGGTAAAATGGACCTTAAAATAGATTTTCATGGGCAGTGGTCCATGCCCAGGTAAGGCTGAAGGAGAAGAAGGCTGTACAACACTGTCCATGAAGCCGCCTCTCTGTATCCAGAGCAATAACCCAGAATGCAACTTTCAGCCATGGAGCATCACCCACGCCATGAAGTAGCATCACCCTGGGGTGCAAAGGCACCAAAAGCAACAGGGTTTGAACTGAGGGAAAGGGAAACATACTGAGGAGAGCAAGCCCAAGGCACACAGTAACATTTAATTTGGCCTTGGCCTGGCGTATCTCCCACCACAGGCTGAAATCATCTCACCCATGTAAATTCTTCAACGCCAGGAGGATTCTTCTCAATTCACACCAGTCCTGGAGAGCAGACTTAGCCTGAAATTAGGTAGTTTGCTGTAATTTATAATAGTTCTGAGACTTAAACTGCACCACTGAAGATAACAGGTGTGTCTAAAGGGTCCGTCACGCTTACTTATTTATCTAATAACTCCATCCCTTGGAGGTTTGGCCCTAAACATTGTTAAATGAGCCTGTTTCAATTTTCAAAACAAAACCCATCTTAGCAAGAGAGTGTGAGCAGCTCCATGGCAGAAGCCTGCGGAGGATATGGGGCTATGCTGTTGGAAGCATTACATTCCCAGATCTTCTGTTATTCAGGTAGCCTAATTCAGCTTAATTTATTTCGTTTTATTTTATTTACCACACTTCCTCCTGCAGCAGAGGGGCCTACAACATGCTGTGAGCAAAATGCCCACTCAGGTCAACGGAGCTCTGGGTGCACACAAAGGGGCTGTGCATTGAGGGTGACAGGGGCAGCACCCAAAGAGAGCCTTGTTTTGGGGTTAGAAGTGACAGGTGAGCCTTTCTGGTGATAAATGAAAGCTGTAAGGGATTTGAAGGCCAGATTTCTTCTCCAAAAGAGCAGTGATGCAGTGGCACAGCTGCCCAGGCAGTGGTTGGGTCCTCGACCCTGGAGGTGTTCCAGACCCATAGGGATGTGGCACGTGGGCAGTGGGCACGCTGGGGTGGGTTGACTTGGTGATCTTGGAAGCCTTTTCCAACCTTAATGACTCTACGATCCTATGATTCTACCTCTCCCTGCAGACCTTTGCAAAAGCAGTAACGTTTAAACGTTCTTAAATGAATCAGGTACTTGTAAAAAAGCCACGCCAGACGTGGCACTATTCAGGGAATATCATTTGGGCACTTAACCCACAGAGATTTAAGTGCCTGTTTAATTTCAACCTCTGAGTGATTTCCACGAATTTCAGCCGCAGTGCTTTTGTGGGAAGGTTTAGTGGTGCCTTGGCCTCTGCAGCACTGCAGCCCCACTTCCAAGAACGCGTGCCAACAACATGCTAACACAATGCTGAGCCCTTTCTCATGGCTGTCCCATGGGGTACAGCAGCAGCCACTTAATGGTTTCAGTCCTCTGGACCCAATAATGTGTGTCTGAGCTGCAGTGATCTTGAAGTTAACCATGTCGGGTCTAGAAACTACTCCTGGAGTTACTGATTTTCAACCTACAACACGGACCAGTACATAAGGAGGTTTTTCCCTCCTGAGAAGTGTCCCCAGCAGGACAGGGCATGCCACGGATGGGCCTTATGAGTGAAGAAAACACACAGCATCTTCACGAGGTCAAAAGGGCTTCTGGAGGAGGCCCACGTGCAACACTGTGGGTCTGCTGGCTGTGGGACTAAGGAGACTGCTGCTGGAGCAGCAGCAGATAGGGAGACAGAGCCTTGGGTGCGTGGCTGACCTGGGTTGGGTTGACCAAAGCCCAGAAGATGTGGCAAAGCCGTTGCATCAGGGTCAGTTCTGAAGGCGCACGGCAGCACAGAGAGGGCTGGAGGTTGGCTTCAGGCAGAGAAAAGACAAAAGGCAACAGACAACCGAATGCAATCCACTGAAGGCCGCGCTGCAACCTGCGGAGATCTACTGAGGCAGATGCCCCCGAATTCTCCTTGCAAGTGAAAGACAGGCAAAGAGGGGCACTTTCCATCCTCCAGCAGTGCCTGTGCTTTGGGATAGTCAGGTCTGCCACCCCGGAGAGAGGTACCAGTCTGTCTCCCCTCACCCCAGCTGCCTCAATGCTGAGTGAGCCACGGCCACAGCCTGGAAGTCCTTCACCTCTGGACACAAGGCTCCATCACACCCATAAGTCTTTTTGCATATGAAGCAGGAGGAAAACTGCACTGTGCTGTCACATCCTATGGTCAAGTAAGAAGCTCACTGGTGAGACTCTGCTGTTTTCTCCAGTACATGTCTATAGCAAGGAAGCATGCTGGCCTGGTGCCCTGCACAGAGCAACCTTTGCTGATGCCCAACAAGGGATGTAGAGCAGCACTGCACACACACCAACTGCCCTAGGGCACAGGCACAGCTGGAGGCACTGCCTTGGATTTGCCAGTCTTATTAACAAAGCAACAACCACATGGATTTTAGTGTGTGTCTACACACCAGGTTGGATCTCTGCAAGCCTTCCCAGCCTTCAGCCAGAATAGAAAACATCTGTGAATCCCTCAGTAACTTGGTTTCCTATGGGAAGAAGAAATGGTTGGACACCGAGTCAGTTCTCTGGATGCTGAGAGAGTGGTGAGGTGCTGGAACAGGCTGTCCACAGAGGTTGTGGATGCCCTGGGGGTGTTCAGGGCCAGGTTGGATGGAGCCCTGGGCAGCCTGGTCTAGTATTAGATATGGAGGTTGGTAGCCCTGCATGTGGCATGGAGTTGAAACTTGATGATCCTCGGGGTCCCTTCCAACCCAAGCCATTCTATGATTCCATTCTATGATTCTATGCTGGAGCCAGCCAAGCTTGCTTTGTGAGCACACCAGGCAGTGAGAAGTGCTGGAATGGTGCAGGACAATGTATCTCCAGGGGGACAATATTCTGGGCTCAATCACTGTGCAGTCTCAGTGTCACCCGGATGGGTGTCAGAGAATCATCCAGAAGGGCAGCACTGCGGAGCTCTGCCCCTGTCACCAGTGACAGAGAGGGCACTGGATGGTGCAGGAAGAGTCCAAGCCTTGTTAGCACTGTCCCACCTCATGCCAGAGGGGTCACCCTGACAGTGCAATTGCTCCAGAGCACTCACTTGGTCCTGGCCTTGAGTGCTAATCCTTAATTGATGCAGGCAGGGGAGAAAGCTGAATGAAACCGTGTATGCCCAGATTGCCGTGCTTCAAAACTGCAGGCCAAACTGTGCTTTGCTGCTCACTGCTGTGCTAATGTGATGGGGCAGATCCTAAACCTCCTCACCTGCATTAAGTCTGAATTACCTCAAGGCGCCCATGGTTTTAGTGCAATCACTGTAGGAACCAAACCAGAAGGATCGCGGACAGGGCCGGCTACTTCCCAACAAGCCCTCGGTGGTAAACGGGGGCAAGAGACATCCTTCACCAGCGCACTTCCCGCACGGCCCCGGGGAGCACAGCCCGGAGCTCTGCCCGGGGCCGATGGGGGGTGCTCGGGAGCCGCGGCCGTGCCGCCCCCCGCCCCGCAAGCCACCCCGGAGCGGAGCGCGCGGTCAGAGCGAGCGCAGTGCGCCCCGCACCGTCGGCCCCGCGCAGCCCCGGCGCACAGCGTGGTCCGCGGGGGCACCGCTCCGCTCCGCGCATCCTGGGGCTGAGCGCACGGCCCCGCGCATCCCATCTCCGGGCGCGGCGCGGCGCTCCGGCTCGGCACCGCCCGCCTCCCTGCGCACCCGGCGGCGGTGGCGGAGCCGCGGGGACCCGAGAGGCGGCGGCGGAGGAGGAGGAGGAGGCGGAGGAAGGCGCGCAGCAGCCAGCCACGCAGCTTTGACGTCGCCGGGCTGCGGCTCCCCGGCTCCGGCTGCCGGCACGTATAGCACAACGTGACGGCACACGGCCGCCCTCGCTTCGCGCTCGCGCTCGCGCAACCACCGCGCGGCAGAGGGACCCCCGCCGCCCCCGCCATGGGCCCGACCGCCGCTCCGCAGGCGCGCTGAGCGCCGAGGGCT